>CM060395.1:208475412-209075412 GCA_030545235.1 Helianthus tuberosus | reverse complement strand
GTTCGGTTCCGTTCAAACATGAAAGATAACATGAAAACATACCTTTGATTGTATCAGACAGGCCAGCAGTAGTGTTTGACATGATTGTCAGCTTGATCTGGTTCCTCCTTAGGGTGCAATCTAATGATGGGGACTAAGAAAACCGATAAGGGAATCGGTATGGAGAGGAGGTCGATTGATGTTATGAGTTATGAGGGTTTGTGTAATTGTCTAACTGAGTAACCCTTTAACATCCACATAATTCTCCTTATATAAGCACCCAGGAGGAAACCTAATTAGTCAATAAGGGTAATATGGTCCATCAACAATTACCAACTAATTATTTAATAGGTTATTATATATTTTGATCTTTATTATGTAAATGATTATAATGGCTATAGATTAAATATTAATACATAATATATTTAATCTTACAGAGAGTTCAAATGAGAAGAAAATGTTTGATGAACCCAAATGTGTTATGTTATATTTATATGTTTTACCTTATTATTTATGTACGTTCATCATGATATATGAATTTTGGTCAAAGCCAAAGCGAAGCCAAAGTTCATGTAGAACATTGAGACAGTCTATATTTATGTGTGTTCATAATATATGAATTTTGGTCAAAGCCAAAGCGAAGCCAGAGTTCATGTAGAACACTAAAGACGGTCTATTATTTATATCGTTCATTATGCCTGAAATTTGGTCAAAGCCAAAGCGAAGCCAAAGTTCAGGCAGAACATTAAGTTGGTTTTTATTTCGTATGTTCATAATACATGAATTTTGGTCAAAGCCAAAGCGAAGCCAAAATTCAGGTAGAACCTTAAGTTAGTCTGTTATTTTGGTGTTATAGTAGACTATATCTTCAATATAATAATTTGTGTCCGTCTTACTTGATTACCCCATAATGTAAATCACTCTAAGGTTTTTCTTAAGTTTGTATCCTATCTATTTCATCCACTCTAATTTCAAAACCTAAAATGTTTTGCTTACTAAAGAGTTTCTACAAAATTTGCACTTATTGGATTGTTGATTATCTCTTAAGATATGACAATCCTACTACTCTTTTCTGATAAAAGTATTACAGAAGAAAACTAGAGCATGACTAGTGGCATAAGTCAAACATTATATCTCTTATGATAATCAAGAACTCACTTAATTATTGTTGTCATATGAGCTATTCTAGATTCTATATTTCCTAAGATTAATTTGTTTTCTTTGGAAGAATCAAAATAACTCCTAAGACACATACATTACTCTAGGTTCTTACTATAAAGTTTATGGCATATGTGAATACATCATGATGTACAATACCATGACCCATAATTTAAAGGTTTACACATAGAAATCAGTACAGTTTTCTGGTGCATTACATATAAATTTTCCACTAATACCATAAGTTTCCTTAAGAATCAACTATAACACTCAAGAGTACCAAAGGAAAATGAGTGTGTTGATTGGCAGCATATGTACAGGAAAAAGAATGTATGAAACTGGAAAATTAGATGTTGTTCATCTCACCGCCACTAAACCTGAAAGGAGGATACTTTTAAGATTCAGAGATAGTGTACAGCTACTTCTTCCAGCTATAAGTTTCTTCAAAGGAAAGTCTCACTGCAGGTTTATGCCATTAAACTAGGCATGAGCATCGAGACTATCCATAATTCAATGGAACAGATGGTTAAGATAAGTAGTAAGATATTTATGATATTTAAGTCTGCTAATGGTAATATTCTAACCAACATATGAGCGGTTGACTCTAGTTCTATGTGTTTCCTTACCAGAAATCAACAAATAATTAATATGAGAGTTAGTGGCAAAATTTTATGTTAAGACTATAAGAACCATAATAAACTGTTTTATAATTGGGCTTTATGATACCTTATATATTCTGTAGATTATTCAGAATTTAGTATCAATATAAAAGCTACATTATGACAGTTGTGAGGTTGGCATGGTTAAAACAAAGTCACTCTTACCTTAAACTCTCATATTATTTGTCATCTCAATCTGGATAGAAACCTTATAAGATAGAACTAGATGATGCTACACTTTTTCACAACCTTTTGTTATCATGAAAATGAAAATTTAACAAAAGAAAAATGAGACTTACAAATTCCATTCATTAAGACCAAATTTCATCAGAAATCATGACTAGGTTAATGAAGGATGAAATATTATCAAATCTCATTCTTAGTGACTTATGAGCATGTATTATAAGCCTTAATATTTAAATGGCTAAGGGAATAAATTAAGTTCCATTAGAAGTTATATTTCATTGGAACTTATCCCAAAATGGAATATTCAAACATAATTCATTTATCATAATATTTACTTGTATTTAATATGTCTTTTATGAATAAGGGTATTAAAGAAATTAATTCATATATATTATGATTCCTTCTAAATATGTCCTCAAAATTTTTATAACATATGGACATTAAGGAAATCAAGTCTAACATATATGACATGTTCCCACAGCACATACATCATTGAAACTTATCTTGTAGCATTCCTACAAATCTAAAAGGTTAGTGGGAGCATTAAGTGTCTTAATCTTAATTTGCGAGAGTTGCAAGAGGTAGGGGAGTGAAAACTTGTTATTACCTCAATTTGCACCTCTTGTACAAGACATTGCTCCTTCACAACTTTTCTCTTTAAGAATATACTGCTACTCTAACAAAAGTTTCATTGTTGCTTAAACGTGGGAACACTCAGATTTCGTGCCAAAATTGTAATCCTCAAACAGAGAAACTACAATGAGTAACTTCATTAATTTGTTTCTCTACTGAATGTATAAATAATTTTTAATATTTTTACAGTAGGTATAAGTTATAAACTCAGACTTCCAATTATGTCCTTAAAAGCATATGTGAAATGACCAAAATACCCTTTCGGGGCATAGTTTGGCCATAAATGGTAAACCACACATATGTATGATATCCTACTGATATAACATCATAAAATAAATATTTTTACAGAATGCTTTTGACCAGAACATAAGTTTACCTATAAACCTCTTTTATAAATCCTAAAATGACCAAAATGCCCTTATGAGGCTTAATTCGGTTTTTAAATAATTTTTGGGCATATATGTTGACATCCTACTGATGTCTTAACATATTTTAAGCATAATAATGTATGACACTTGCATATGGTTCATTTGGTTACCCGTTATGCTTATACGCGTTCGGTTTATGTAACTAGTTTACATAAATTAGCCGAAACGGGTTAAACCTTATCATCTAAACTTCAAAATCCAGAATGTGTTTAATTTACCCATATTATACAAGTATTCAAACTTGTCGGGTCTAAATCACATTCCATTCCGGTCTCCGCTTAATCTAGCGTTTCGAACCGTAAAACATCTCTATAACTAACCGGTCCAAGTCTTTGACTTAAATAAGACCCGTTAGTATCCTAATAGGTTAATAAACCTTCCATACAGATTAAGTAGCTTCGGTAGAAGATATTTGCATAAGGTTTTAGGAAACATACGGCTGAGTAGCATCTTTGCACAACTAGCTTAGGTAAATATTTTTAACTTATTTTCCCTATACGGGCTTGGAATACGGTAAATTATTATCGCTTGGTCGGGTATGGGATTATTTAGTCGGACTGTGATTCAATAAATCCGCATAACCCGTTTTAATTTGTTTTGTTTGATAACATAAACATCGGGGGTTAATGACCGTGTCTTGGATATCCTCGGCTCATTTCATTTGTAAATGGCCACGACCTATGCACGGGGTGTAGGCATACACCTGACATATGCAAAATGCTAAATATTAAATTACCCACAAGTTGGGGATAACTCCTTTGTGGGTTTATAAAGTGGTGAGTCGGTTAATCATGACCAGCTTCCAAACCGGCCCCAATTGTATGACAAACATGTAAATCTGTATACAAGATTTAAATAAAAATTGTCCCAAGTTATAAAAGGTTTTGTGCCTTGTGCGCCTAAATCAATTTTCATAAACTCTTTTCAAATGAGTCAGTTAATTGTATTTACCAGTGAAAACTGACGTATTTTCCAAAGAGTAAGTGACAGGTACCTCTCGAAACTAGGCTGGAGCTACTTGGTGTCAATTACGAGGATCTTGCAAATCCTTAGATGCCTGAAGTCTGTTAAACTCAGTTTTATGTATTTGATTTTATGGTCCGCCTGTGGATCTCTATTACAACCAGTCTGTATATTCTTTTGTTTTGAACTTTCGGACACTATGGTTTGTAATAGTAATTAAACTTCCAAGCCTTCCGCTGTGCTATAATTGTGTTATTTGACTATGATGATATCAACTACGTCACGATACTCCCCACCGGGCCCACCGGAAATATGTGGAAATATCGGGGTGTGACATCCTAGTTATTTGAAACAGAGACACCTCGTATAGCCCTAGACGCCCCATATTGCTTTATGTCGCGTGCCAGACACTTAGTCACATCAGTCCTCAAGACGCCTCGTATAGCCCTATACGAGACGTCTTGGTCCCTTGTATTTCTTCCTCGTACAGGCCTAGACGCCCCGTCTGATGTGACTGATGTGACGTGATACGAGGTTCAGTGGTTGGTCGGATAAAGTAACCCTAGACGCCTCGTATAGGCCTATACGTGGCGTCTTGAAGGGTGTGGAAATAGGCAGTCGGGTGTGTGAATTATAATATAAAATTGGGAGTCAATGAAGGAACTTATAATATAAAGTTGGGAGTGATCTTCAGAAGTAGCAACTTCAATCCTTCATCAGCATTAGTGTTCGGTAGAGTGATCCAAGTACTTTGGGAAGTCCCAACAAGCCGTCTTAATACATCCAATGCTGAGTTAGGAGTATAAGAAGGATTATCAAGACAATCGAATGCAAGAAGAGCTAATTCATTGCCTTGTTGCATCTACATCCGGCAGGGCGGATCCAGTGCTCTCAAGCTCTTTTACTATGTTCACATGTCACTAATTTGCAATTCCAATTTTACTAAAGAGGCTGAGCAGTAAGTATCTTAACCAGTGGCGGACCCACGAATAATTTTCTAGGAGTGTGAACGAAGGTTTCAACCAAACTTTCAATGGGTACGATAGGGATTTTTGCCTATAAAGTACAAAAAATAAAAAAAATAAAAAATTAAGGGGGGCGCCCGCCACCCAAGCCTCCACTTGGGTACGTCCCTAATCTGAACCAATACTACTACAAAAGCATGGATATTGCCCGTCACACCACCATTATCTGAAATATTTGTTAATTTGTTACGCCATTGAATTAATATGTGGAGTCGATAAAAATAAACTTTGATTTAACATGTAAGGGATGTAGGAATTATAATATAAAGTTGGGAGTCAATGGAGGAACTTAATTATTCGTTTGTAGTGGATGGTAGTATAATGGATCGCTAATCTCCTCCTTGTATGAATTTCCATATATTAGTTTTGCATATTCAAAGTCAGACATCTTTTCGCTGAAGTTCTACATTGCATACTGAGTAAAATGAGAATGAAACCACTGGTTGTCATAGTTTCATCACAAGTAATGGAAATCACCCTATCGATTAGACATTTTACTAAAATTTAACGGAAAGTCATCCTCAAACCCTGTATATGTTACAAAATCGAAACCACAAACTCTAGATTTGCAAATTTTAACCTTAGAACCCAAAGTTGTTACTTGGACCAAACCAGAAAGACCATTTGCATAACTAACTCCAAAACGTCTGTGGTTCAAACTAAGAAGATTCGGAGGCAGTGACTCCAAACACTAGATGGCAAACTTGGAGTCCTGGACACTCGTATTTTGGATTTCTTTTACATTAATGGGCCATGTCAGGCTCAGGTCCATCTGTAAATACTTTACTGGAGTGTATGGTTTCATTTCATTCCCAAATCCAAGGAATACGCCTCTATAAGCTTTTCATGGGCTTCTTTGTTCATTCCTAGGGTGGAGAAAGCAGTTGCCTGAAGATAAAGTGCAGTCGCGCATGCAGGATTTATCGCTTGGGCTTGTATCAAATCTCCTATCGCATCTATTGACTTGTTTATCATCAAATAACTATAACCACGCCTTACATACACGGTCGGTGACAACATGATCCCACGCTCGATGCACTGCAAAATCCATGATATGATTATTAAATTATTATATAACTTGATTCTTTAAATAAAATGATGTAAGAGGTTATGGTTTTATGACACGTTGGCAACTTTTAACCCTTTACATAACTTAAATCAACTCATCTGTGAATATACAGTTGAAATTGCCACTTCCAGAAACAATTGAGGATTTTTTTATCATTGTTGATCTTACTTACAGTTGTGTAACGTTCTATAGCAATAGTGAAATCCTTGGCTAGAAAAGCACTGTCCCCATGCTTCTTATTGTTCAATGCATCTTGTGCCTCTGCAGTCTGTGTTTGGAATAAAAGCTACAAATATATGAATGCAGAATAAACACAAAAGAATTCAACACCCATTTAGGAGATTATCCTGTCATGGTGAGCATGCATGTTTATTTAAAACAATACCTCGGTGCTAACCCCTTCATCATCCTTATATCCAATATTTTTCAGTATCTCATGTATGGCGTTTAAATCCATTCTTGAGCAAGCAGCTCGAAGTGGTGACAGCAATGCAAGGGATGAAGCCTGTTAAAATATCACAATATTAAATCAAGAAAACTATATGCTAATTAAATTTATGTGTAATAAGTGCATTTACATATGGTTTTTTTCTGAAGAGGAGTAAGGGCAGCCACAACCGATTTGGCATTGGGCCTCTCTCGAGGTTCATACTGCAAACACTGTGATGCAATTCTTACTAATTCTGTTTCATCAGCATTTGATAAATGACCCTCAAAATATGAATCCATTAGCATCGTAAAATTCTTCCCTTTTACTAAATCAAGTGCCTGCAAACATAAAGTGGTTACTGATTAAGGATTTGTGGTTTAGTTTCTATGCAGCTATTCAAAGCTTTAGGGGGTGTTTTGAATTTTGAAGATAGAGTATAGACAATGATGTTAAAATATTACAGTCAGACAATTGGATGTTTGAATCGTCTGCAAATTCTGATTATTCAAGAAATGAATAGGTAAGATTACCTGAAAGTATAATTTATTAAACTGGAATATATGTCCCTTGCAAGAAAACGTAAAAAGTTGTGTTTAGATAACTATTTTTCATTGACATTTGTAAAACTGACTATCCAAAACCGATTACTGTATCTCCAAAAACTGATTAAAATGCTGATTCTAATGTGCAAATTAAAACTCCAATGAACATACTTCGCCCGGGGGAATATGTTTTCCGCTCAGAAGATCAAGTAATATGGTACCGAAGCTGTAAATTACACTTTCTGCTGTCACTCTACCTGCCAAACAAGAAAATTAGCATAAGTTAATTTACATCCGAAATGCCATCAAACTATTTACTCTTTGTTATGACCATTTGTTATACCCGTTCTCTTATATTCTGGAGGGACGAAAGCTAAGTTCGTGGTATAGCTTTTTCCATCTCGGCTATTCTTCATTAGGCCAAAACACGAGAGCCTTGGATTGCATCCCTACCATACACACAATAAGAACACAAGACAATAGAACATAATAAGTACTCAAAAATAAAAATAGGACAAAGACATAGTCAGTCAGATAGGTCAACTTGATCTGCCATGTGTTCAACCCTAACCCTGCCCAACTCGATACCCAACATGCTCGACCTGTCATCTTGCCAACTATAATGTGTAGTTACCGAATCAAACAAGACTCTGTGAGTGTTAAGGTCGTGGTACAAAGGCTGCCCTTTTCTGTTGCAGTAGTCTAATGCTTGAGCCAGATACAAAGCTACCCGTAAACGCATTTCCAATGTTAATGGATGGCTTTTCCCTGAATTAAGTTGAGCAAAACAAGTTAGTTATAACTTATGAACGTTTGCAATGAAAATTGATAAACATTTCTTTTGGCCAGCAAAAGGAGAAATCTGATTTTCATAAACAACTCACAATGGAACAGATATTTTGACAAAGTTTCATGAGGCATGAACTCTGCGACTAGCAATCTTTCATCTCCTTCAAAGCAACATCTCAACAGATTGACTAATCTTCGGCTCCTTAGTTGTCCAACCGTTTTAGCTTCATCCTAAAACCCAACGAACACATAATTAATTCGTTTACTATTGATATATCAAGCTGAACACACAGTGATACATTAGAAGATTCACCACCAAATCCATGGAAATCATAAAAGGGCACATCAAGGTGGTATTACCACCCAATCTGAACTTGGTACCTCTAGTCACCCTGTGCCAACCAGTGACCAATGGAACCAAGAACTTAGATAAAGATAGATGAATACTAGATGGAATACCAAGAATTGGCGAGCATCAGGCCAAGCTGATCTGTTGATCCGCTTCACTGCGATCAAGCGATTATCATCTGCAAGCTTTCCTTTATAGACAACATTGGGTGCATTTTCACCATGCTCAGACACGATATTCTCCACGGAAAACCTACCAGTTGCAGCTCTAAGTTGTTCTAGTGTGTACTCTTTAAAAGCTGGCAGATTTAGCTTATCACTTTCCCCACCACCGTTCTCTAAAACAAATCATCTAACACATTATACTCATACATAAACAAAACATGATCAAACGTAAACGGGATTTGAGCAACTAAGGGGGAAGATGATGATCACAAATAATGTTAGATAAATATTATCATGGAATATACAAAGTATCAGTATACGTACCAGAGTTGACTACAGGTGAAATAAAGGGCCATTTAATCGTTCTAGCAAATGCCAATATGCCTGCAGTGGGCTTTCCTTGGCTGTCGAATTTATTTTGATTATTCAGACAAAGCTCAAGAGCAACCACAATCTCTGCCATTTCAGGGCGTTTCTTTGACTCACTACTCAGACAACGATCTGCAATCTGCACAAATTCCTTCAAACACTTTGGAGATATTTGATTTCTGATATAAAGATCAATTATATTATACATATTCCCTTTCTTAACAGATTCATGAGCCCACTTTGCCAAACTGCACTGATCCTCATCAAGACTTCTATCCAGTGCTGCCCTCCCGCACACCAACTCGAATAAGACCACACCAAAGGCAAACACATCTGATTTCCTTGTCAACCGTCCAGTTAAAAAATACTCTGGATCAAGATAACCAAAGGTACCCCTAACAAGTGTATTGACATAGGCACCAGATGTGTGTGTTGGGCCAATTTTGGATAATCCAAAATCTGATATCTTAGCAGCATAATTTTCATCCAACAAAATATTTGAGCTTTTTACATCTCTGTGTATGACTCCATGTTGGGTGCCTGTTCCAGTATGAAGGTAGTGCAATCCTCTTGCAGCACCTATGCTTATCTTTAGTCGTTGTAGCCAACTCAGATTAGTACCATATTTGTGCAAATGATCATCCAGGGTTCCATTCGACATAAACTCATATATAAGGATCATCTCAGAGTTATCATTACAATAACCGATCAAAGACACAAGATTACAGTGCCTCAACTTTGTAAGCATCTCAATCTCAGCCCAAAACTCAGGTGCTCCTTGGTTGGACATAGAATCCAATCGCTTGATGGCAACAATAAAGGTTTCCCCATTTTCAACATTGATAGTAGCTTTATATACCTTACCGAAACCACCCTCCCCTACTACCAATGCATCATCGAAATTCTTGGTGGCTGATAGAATCTCATCAAGTGAAAACTGGCGGCATAACTGTGCCGGCAATGATGACATTTTAGCTTCCATTCCAAAAACACAATGTTCGCAACTGCTGAGACTTTTTAGGCCTATGAGGAGATAATCTAACTAATAAAAACCTACCTAGGTCAACTCTTTGTAAGTTACTTGGAATCCAACTCAAGAGTTAATTTAACATTATTTTAGCCGTCCGACCAAATAAAAAATCATAACTTAATTAACAAAAGAGTAAACTACTAAAATCGTCCCTAAGGTTTGGCCAAGTTTGAAAGGTTTTTATTTTTGCAGGTTTTATCAATCGTCATTATCATCCATTCCCTTAACCAAGTTAATAACTTCTGTTAAATGGAAGTTCGTCCACCAGTGAAACCCTACCCAACTTCCTGTCTGAATAAGGAACAACGTTCGGGCAAAACAGGTAGGCAGCAATTAGGGTTTCACCGTCTACCTTCATCTTGAAATGGTGTGCGTTTTTTCCAGCAATGGAGGATTTGAAGATGAAGGTAGAGGGGGAAACCCAAATTAGATCTAAACCACTTCAATCGATTTTCCGGCGATCGATTGTATCAACAATACTCCGGCGACGACGATAAATGGGGCTAGAGATGGAGACCGGAGATGAGGGTTCAGAGGTTCGTGGCTGCTGGTGGCTGTAGCAGAGAAGGAAACAGAGAGTTACGAGTAAGGCCTGTCAATGGATGGATATGGATTGGATCATGATCCGATCCATTAATGATCCAACTTAAATGGATCATGATCCGATCTATGATCCAACATAACGGATCGTGATCCGATCCATATCCAAGTAATTTTAAATGGATGGATCCATGGTTGTAAAACAAGGTCTCCAAGGCCGAGTACTCCCCGAGTAGTCGCTACAAGGTAGGCTGCCGAGACGACTTTCTTCAACTCCGACTAATTACTCGGAATCGATCAAATGCGGTCAACATCGGCCAAAATCGGATCTACTAGGTCAACTTGGGCCGATTTTGACTTAAAATAAAATAAAACACAATTTCTATTCGTATCATATTAAAGAATGAATATCAATTTCACATATTTTGTTATAAATATTAGTAAATTTATATTATTTGAAACCTATTTAATTTCCGAAAACTAATTTCTTTATAATTTGGCATGTCCGAGTACTCCCCGTGTACTCTCCGCCTAGGCCGAGTACTCTCAACTCCCCGGTCGACCGACTAGGGAGCGCCTAGCGACTTTTGCAACCATGGATGGATCACTATCTAGATCGATCCATATAAAAAACCTCTAAAAATTTAAAAAAAAATCACAAAAAATAAAAAAATTGTAAAAATTCAACAAAAAATCTAAAAAATAATAATAAAAAAACCGAAAAAATTCTAAAAAAATCAAAAAAATTATAAAAAACCTAAAAAAACAAAAAATTATAAAAAACCAAAAAATATTCTAACAATTCTAAAAAAATAAAAAAAAATTCTAAAAAATAAAAAAATCAAAAAAATTCTAAAAAATAAAAGTATTCCAAAAAAATAAAAAAAAAATCTAAAAATAAAAAAAAGTCTATAAATTATATGGCCATGAATGAGATTCTATATGTAAAGTTCCTATATATGCAATTGTATATCATACTACAAAGTACAAACCATCAACCCCATAACAAAAATATAACTAAACAAAAATAAAAAGTAAACGAAATATTAGAATATATTACAAATCATTTTAATGTCGCTCACAAAATAATCTTTATAAGATCACAATGGTAAGTTCAGGTTTTGACAAACTGCACAGACCATATACAATAATGATTAGAATATATTACAAATCATTTTAATGTCGCTCATAAAATAATCTTTCTTGATATAGAGACAACCATAGCCAAAATTAAGATCAAACTCTAATGGTATTGTTATAAACATCTGTAATGTTCTTTCCCTAAAGCTTCATGCCTCAAAACATATATTTTTGTAAGCATATGCTAATGCTTTTATAACTAATCTTGTTGCTAACAATGAATTGTTTTTTATGTTTGTTTCTGAGCCAGAACAACTTGATATGCTGAAAGCGAAGTTACAGAAACAGGATATCGTTAAATGAAACTCGGTCCGCTATGTTAGTTTTTCATATGCAAAGACGTTGGATTCTTTTCAAAGTGCAAGTGCCCCAATCTCACAAATCTCATCCAAAAATGGTATAAAAAACCCCTAAATAAGGCTGGAATCAACCTAAAACATGTCTATAACCCTTAAAATGGGTATTTTATGCTATGTACTTATTTGAAACGAAGTACACAAAAAAAGTTCATACAGTATCCACATTGAAGGTCAAACGTCAGAAAAACTGCTAAGCAACAAGGATCTGCATTTCAACCGAAAATTCATAACTTCCTATTCAAACAATCCAAACAAGTAATTGTGTTTTGTAGATTCAAATATTAAACTTCAAAATATGACTAGTTAACTACAATTAAAAGCTCACACACATATAATACATGCAATTAAACCAAATCCCTAAATCTTAGGGCTACAAACTGAACCTCAAAATTATCCAAAATTATTCAAAATCAATCACCTAATTGCAACAACAAAACATCTAGAACAAGTTGACTACACTTAATTTTCTAACAATTTCAGAATGAGGCAATACCTTCCGTTCCAAAACGAGAGAGAAGCGCCGAGAACTTTAGCGGAGAAAACACAGAGCAAAGCAGGAAAGAAACCGAACAACAAGGAAGCACCGGCCTCAAAGAAGACAGCGTATGGAAGACAGAGAGCAAGTGAGACAGTGTGGATGGCAACGTTCAAAATGAAGGAAATCACGAATTGTAATCTATTACACAACTGACAAGATGAGGTGTGAGATACTGAGATCGACGATTGCAAACGATGAAACCCTAAATGCTATTTTGAGGGAACGCCATTTGTTTCTTCTTTTTTTTAGTTAGTAACTAGAAGCGCACCCCGCCGCGATGCGACGGGGGCTTGAAGATGTGTTGCGGAACCGAGTCAATGTAGCGGGGTGTTAAAATATAAATATACTAGGTAATAACCCCGTGTGTTACACAGGTTGAATAAATGAATTTTATATAGTAAATAATAAAACAAAATACCTTTAAAAACCCCATTTATTGTACGGGTTCATTAAATGTAATTTTATATACCAAATAATAAAAAAGTTGTATCTTTAAATCATGTGTATAATAAATATAATATTGTTTACCAAATAATGAAAAAAAAAAGTTAATTTAAAAACCCTCATGTATTACACGGGTTGAATACATACGATCTTACATACCAAATAATAGGAAAATTATATTTAAAAAAAACTAATAGATATACTCGGTATACATTGTTTATATTACCTAAGGTGTCATATAACAGCTACAATTTTAGTTTTCTTTTACCCAAATTATTATTTCTTTTTTATAGACACCTACTTTTTATTTATAATATACAAATTTACTCTTATTCTTTTCGATGATTTAATTATCCCTAATAAACTTATAACTTTTACCATAGTATATTAGTAAAATAATCAATGATTTTATATTTGTAATTTTATTTGGTATTATTTTATTAAAAAATGAATATTATACATATCATTATATACACTAAATAATAATTATCTATAATTAAGTATTAAACTAAATAATATTTAGTAGCTAAAATTTACCAATAACTAAGGGGAAAAATTGACAATATAAGATTTTAAAACCCCTAGAAGTTTAAAAATACCTACATAAAAAGTTATTGATAAATTTTAGATAAGTTGAAAATATCGGAAAATTAGATTTGAAGTTATGAAAATTTGATTATTTTAAGTTTTTAATTCCTTAGTTACTTACACTTTTTTTATGTACCCCTAGAAGTTTAAAAATTACCTACATAAAAAGTATTGATAAATTTTAGATGAGTTGAAAATATCCGAAAATTAGGTTTGAAGTTATGAAAATTTGATTATTTTAAGTTTTGAATTCCTTAGTTATTTACGCTTTTTTTTATATGTGAATAGCATTGGGTATTTATATTTAAAAGATATATAAATATATAGATAGATAAATATGGACTTGAAATATAGGATATTTATAAAAGAAGTTTCATCATTATAATTATTATTTAATTATTAAAATAGATATATTAAGGCGGAAAAACTAAAAGTAGATGTCTCCAATGAATGACACGTGTCCCTCAATAGGTTTCTTTTATTATATAGTATAGATTAACAGATCCTTTTTTTCCGGCAAGTTAGATTAGGGTGATCTATAAACTATATTTACTAAGCACAATCATTAAGATAGTAAATCCGTTTTGAGTACAGATTATTGCACCATAAACCATCATTGTCCATTTACCCTTGACCATACCCATACGTTCGAGAATCAAGGTTTGTATATTTTTGTTTCTAAACATGTGTATGTGGTTGTCGGCTCCCATGCAACTTCACAGATTTTAGATATATGTAACTATGTTAAATGTTTTTTTCGATGGTAGACCACAACCACCAAAATCATCACAACAATAGCCACCACAACCATCACCACAACCGTAAAAAATAAAACCACCACCAACCATATATAAAGATTTTTTGTTACTCGTATAGGCACACTTGGAGCCGTATTAAATCCAACGGCCAGTCTTTCACTATGGCCACGCAAAACATCTGCTTTTGTATAATCAAATTACTTGATTTCTTCCATCTTTTCATAAAAGCCATTCAAAATTGAATTTATTTCTTTTCTTTGAGGATGGTTCTTATCAGCAGTAAGAAATGCATGAATGCTAAGAGGTGGCAAAATGAGCCGTCTGGTCAAATAAGGGCAACTTCTTTAGCATGTCAAGTCAAATATGATTTACATACCTTCTATGATTCAAAAAGATTTAGGATGTCCATTTAATGCATTAGAGCATTCACATCCATTCCACTATATTTTCACCCTAAATTACACTAAAAAACACTACATTTTTTCTTTCCTTTTCAATTAAATAATATTTTTTATACCTTTATCATTACCTTTTCTCTCTCCTTCACTCACAACCACTTTCAAAATATATTAAAAAATTATAGGGGTGAACAGTGTTCCCCCAAATATACAGATGAACAGTAACATTTTATCTCTCCTCCACTCACAACCACTTTTTATACTCTTTACATTATAAAAACTCCACACACAGAATTTGATGGATTGGATGTGAATGCTCTTATAAGAGCATTCTCATCCAATCCATCAAATTATACATACATTCCACTAAAAAACAACTCATATATCAATATATTTCCACTAAAAACAAATACTTTTTCTCTCTCCTTTTCAATTAAATAATATTATCATCACATTTTTCTCTTTCCTTCACTCACAACCACTTTCAATATATATGAAAAAAATTATACTGGGTGAACAGTGTCCCCCAAATATACAGATGAACAGTAACATTTTCTCTCTCCTCCACTCACAACCACTTTTCTTACCCTTTACAATATAAAAACTCACCCTCACAAGTTTTGATGGATTGGATGAGAATGCTCTAAACTATACTTTTGCAATTTTCGACTCTGACGTGCGTTAGCCAATTTCTTTTTGAAGCTAATTTTACTGATTTTACCTGTTGGAGATGAAACACACTCCGTACATCATACCTACGGATGCTTTGCCTCAGCAGCAGCCAAATCATTTTGTGAGTGTGGTGAAGGTTGGCTATTGTAATTCAACCATTACTCACAACCACAATGTTCAAGAAAATGAAAATGAGAACATCACTGATGAGTTGAATATACCTGATCAGACATGGATCCGCCTGACCTTTCTGTTTCACCAGGGCTTTTCTCTGGTGACTTCCTCCGCCACAGCCAAATCCGGTGATCCATTAAAAACATACACTAATACCACCACACACTCACCCTCACACTTCATCAACAAACTTCATAAACAATCTCGCCAATCTTCCATTCAACCCCAAAACTTTTACCTTCAAAACTGAACTACAGTAAAAAACCAAAATCCAAAAACCCCTAAAATCAAATCCCTTCAAAAAAATATGAGTTTTTTTAGTATAAAGCAATTTAACTTCAAGAGTCAAACTGAACTACAATCAAAACCCACAATCCATAACCTCTAAAACCAAACCCCCACAAAGAAAAATATGAACATTTCACATAAACCAAGATTAGGATTTGTGTACAATAGAAATGGGGACAATAAGTTTGTTTTTGTAGTTTAAATCCACACACCCTAAACTTAAAGAAGACAAAACCGCCCAACCGAAATGGTACCAAAATTGAACCCTAAGGAAGAAAACATACAATTCTTTAAACAAAACCCCAAATGGGGTTGCTTAACTCTTTACTTACAATTTACTCACCATACCCACATGTAAATGCATCGAACAACAGCAGATGCACTTCAAGAAAGCTGATCTATCAGATCAGACTTCATCCTTGTTCCTAATAAAATCAAAATCGCAGACTTCATCCTTGTTCCTAATAAAATTAAAATCGCCCAAAACGTGAGATAATCAAGGTTGTTTGACACAATGAAGAAGTAAGTTTCAGCTTACTTTTGTATGTTAGACCCCAATGTTTAAGGACTCCATCTCTACATATTGGTCCGACGTGGTCCAGGCATCGGAATCTAGTCTTCGCCAGCCAGAAAATCACTGGCTTTCCCTCTCTCTTTAACCTCTTGAAAACACATCAACATTCAACGATTTCCCAAACCTATAAATCAAAGGCGTGCAGGAGCTCATCCACCCTTTTGTTGGAGAAGAAAGGAAGACAGGGACCCTTTTGCTGGAGAAGAAAGGAAGACAGGGAGAGATGTATTTGGGTGATCTGTGTGGGTTTAGAGAAGGTGCAACATGTGTTCAGGCTCACTGACCAATAAAAGCATCAAGCCCTTCTAAAGCAGTACAACACATGAAACACATGATACAACTTCTATTGCATACAAATGTTACACATTAGAGTATATATAAATGGATCGATCCGGACGAATCATGGATCTATCCATATAATTAATTGAATAAATGGATTGACCCATTGGATTAGCTAATGGATCGGTGGATACTTTTTATGATCCAATAAGTGATTTAAATGTATCGGATTGGATATGGATTAATATCCAATCCATTGACAGCCTAGTTACGACATTGGGTAGGTGTTTGGGTTAGCTTATTTTGGAGCAACTTATAACTTATAAAAGTTAATAAGTTATTTTGATAGTGTTTGGTTTAACTTATTTAAGTTGTTTTTGTCTGTGAAAAAGTTGTTTTTGAGAAGTTAGAAATTGTAACTTATAACTTATGACTTATATAAGTTAATAAGTTGTTTTTGAGAAGGAATCCCAAACACCCCCTGGATATAGCAACCTAAAAAAAGGGAAATTACGAAAATAGCCATTGACCCACACCAATTACGAAAATAGCCGCCTGAAGCGTCCATATACAGACGCCTCAAGTACTTGATGCGTCTTTTTGCAGAGTGTCACTAAAACCCAATAGAAAATGGACAAGTGGCATTTCAATACTTGAGGCTTGCAGCCTTTTCTTACGTCTGCAACTTTTTATAAATGCATATATCTCTCATGATTACTACTTTCTTCACAAGCCAGCTCCCACTTTTAAATGACCTCAAAGCCAGCTCCCGTTCCGACTTCTGACCTTATCAAGACCATGATGCTTTTATAATAGTAATCATGGGAGATCATGGTCTTAAGGATAATGTAATACTTGAGGGACTTGCCGGAAAATAATATTTAGGAAAACTCGCCGGAAAAAATGGCGGAAACCTGCAACTCGCCGGAAACTTGCCCGACGCATCCCGTGCATGATGCCTCGCTCCAAATACGCATCCCGTGGCCATGTGTCCATTTTTTATTGGGTTTTGCTCCAAAGACGCATCCCGTGCTTGAAGGACGCATCCCGTGCTTGAAGGACGCATCCCGTGGCCACGTGTCCATTTTTTTATTGGTTTTCGCTCTAAAGACGCATCCCGTACTTGAAGGACGCATCCCGCGCATAATGCGCCGCTCCTCTGACGCATGAGGTGGCCAATTTGTAAGTCAATATGATTCTTGGCCATTTTCGTAAATTCCCTTAAAAAAATCAATAAAAGAAAGTCTTGTTATACCAATTTTTTTTAAATGAACCAAAAATATATTTGATTTTGTGTTTTGAGTATTGGTTCTATTATCTTTTGTAGTTTTATTGATGATTTTGACAATTTTCAAATGATTTACATGTCAAACCCCGACCGCGTTAAAACAACAAACCGTGGCGGAAACGTTGGGGAGTGTCATAACAGAATCATTGTTTCACAACACATGGATTAAAGTTTCGTTTTATCGAATTAAGGTTTTTTTTTTTTACATTGTCTCGAATATTAAAAGTAAAACATGAACATATTGTCCTTCATTGTTATTAAGTCACTAAGGCCTCGTCCATCCCTATGTGAGCATGCCTCATAATCATCACCAAACATCATCAAACTATAGTACCTGAAACATATGTGAAAATACGTCAGCATAAAAATGCCGGCGAGTACATAGGTTTTGTGAGTATGTCAGATTCATGGCCTTGAGTTCATATTGCAATACCTCGTCCAACTACGAGAGTTGTCGAGTGTACCTTGAAAACAAAAGAATTTGATATTGCAGTATGTTTCTATCAACTTTTACAAGTTGATATATGTATAAACCAAAACCATTGTAGCCATGAATCTTAACTGAAAACATTTGTCTTTGTAAACCAAGTAGTAAATCGTTGTTGAAAGTAAACATTGTATGGTTTATATTGTTAAGAAAACTTTGTAGTGTAACTTCGTTTTGAAAACATTTGTCCAAGTGATCTAGATAACGCAACGACATGTAATGTGTTAAAAGCACTTATATATAGGAAGTACCAGCGGCGTATCCACCATGCTTTTATCATATTACACACGCCTCGTTATTTAAATCACTTACCATAACCCAATCGTTCAATAGTTCAAATAGTTCACCTAGATCAAATAGTTCCAGTGGTTCAAATAGTTCAATAGTTCCAGTGGTTCGTGTTTAATGTTATGTATGGTGAATAAAAGAATTTACTCAATCTCATAGGTGCAATGCTATGTATAATCAAATATCATGTGAAAATGTATGCTAAGTAAACAAACCAAGTAGGAATGTAATGTAATTCAATGTGCTAGCATGCTAAGTAAACATACATAGCAAAGCATAATGGAAATCATGTACTATATGCGTACTAATAAACATAGCAAGTATATGTCATGAAAGCACGAAAAGCGTGAAAGTAACAAGTAGGCACATGTGTATCACCCCAAAATATTTGAAAACAGTAAAAGAGGGGACTATGTACTCACATTGAATGCAAAGTATCCTCGATTAAATGAACTTAATAAAGCTCAGGCAAACCAAGGAAATAAAGTGGTACCTAGTAATCGGATTGCCAAGTTAATAAATCGACACCTAAATCGGGAGATCGGGGAGAATGAGGTCTCGTAAACCAAATGAGTATTGGAACTCATATGATATGGTTTAACAAAGCCTACATTCTAAATCAGAACCTATCCTAAGTGCTTACGACCCGTTACGACCCACTAAGGTAGCTTACGCTACTTTAACGCGTCGCTCGCGCAAATGCGCGTTCGAGACGCCTAACTAGTCCTATGACAAGTATTATATGCCCTAACATGTTTAAATATGTTGCATAATCAGTTTAAGTGACAAAATTTAGGTTACATATGCTTAAATACAAATTATGCATGAAAAGGGCATTTTGGTCATTTTTCCTAAGGCATATAAACTACATATCATACAACTAATTAAACTAAGTGACCATAAGGTATAACCTCGGAAGGTTATTCCCTATACAACTATGGTCACAATACATGCTTGGTCGGATCCTAACGATCGACCAAACGGGTCGGGTTCGAAAGTCTAAGCGGTTGTCAAGACCGCTTGACTTACGACCCTATACAAGCACTAGACTAAAAGTGACGAGTTAAACATGTTAAAACATGTTTAACTAAGTTAGAAAACAAGTTTGATATCAAAACAAAGTGTTTTGATACCCGAAAATAGCTTCGTTGCAAAATACATATAAATACGTATTTTGACCGAAACTTTGACTCGTCACTTCGACTAATCGACGTGGTAATCAGTAGGTATAGTTACAAGGGACTATAACCATCGTGATTAAGCTCACGTTGCAAAGTTCAAAAGAACTTTGTGTTGACCAATTCATGGTCAAAGCAGAAAGTCAAACACTGTTTGACTTTCATGCTTGAAAAGCATAAACAAGTATGGAAGAAGCTTACAAAGGGTCCAAGCTAGGAAGAATTGAATCAAAATACTCAGGTATGAAGCATAAGCTTCAACTTAGAGCAGAATTGATTCAATTTGTGTGAGGAATGAATGAGAAACCCACTTCTATTTATAGTAAGTTTGGATCAAGGAGATCATTCCATGGGTTAGGAGGTTCAATATTGACCCTCCACTTGTGGAACATGGTTTCTAATACAATGGGATGCTCTAAAACAAGTCCATAGTATTGAAAAATTGCATAAAAGACCCTGAAGTTCAAGCTGGTTGCTGAAAACAGACTTTCTGTCAAAAGTAGGCCGTCGCGTGCCGCCACGGGTACCCCCCCTTTGCTTTGGCGCGACGCCACGCCCTACCTGATGTAACACCCCAAAAACCCGAATGTTTATATTCGTTAAAATGTTATGATATGGTACATCTAGTAATAGATAACTAGGCTATTTAACCTACTTAATTGTATGGTTAAAATTATTAAAAGGTGGAATGTAGTAGAATGTTTAGCAAAGCAAACAAGGGAACAAACTTGAGGGACCAAAGATGAATAAGGGGGAAAGTTATGTTTTAATTAACAAAACACACACACAAACACACATAGTGTGTTCGTGAAAAGAGCAGGAAGCTCCCATGGAGCCAAGAACCCTAATTTCATCAATTCCCTCAAATTGGAAGGCTAAACGAAGCTCAAATTCATAACCAAACACGGATTAATGATCACCTTCATAAGGGGATCGTAAGGTATGTCCTAGATTCTAGATTGGTGATGGTGCACGAAATGGGTTATGTTGTAAATCACGAATTTGTATGAAATTGAGCATGAGTATGTGTTAGATTCATCATTTGGAACATGGATTATGCACGAAATAGGTTAATTTGATGTTTAAGGGTGAAACCCATTTGTTATGGTGAAGAGGATGACATGGGTAAATCATCTATGTCTAAGTTCTTGCTTAATATTGATGTATTTTGAGTTGTATGATGTATTCTTGTTAGAAGAATTGAAAGAAATGTGATACTAGTATGTTTGATGTTATGCATGTATGAATCATGTTGATTAGGAGGAAGAAATTGATGAATTGTGTATGAGATTAGAATGATATGCATGAACTAGTTGTACACTATGCTTACAAGGTAGTACATATATCAAAAGTATGATGAGTTATGAAGAACTTAAGATTAGATCACTTGTAAGTGATTAACAAGTAGTTATGAAGTGGGTTTTTGATGATGTAATGTAATTTGATGATTCACTTATGTTAATAATGTTTGAAATCATACATGTGTGTGAATGTTTAAAGAAATGGGATAAGAAATGATGAATTGTTGTAGATGAAGTGAATAAAATGTGATGATAACATGTTTGATGTTTAATTTAAATACCCCATGTTGGATTGTAGAAGCATTTGATGAACTATGTATGAATCTAGAAGATTGTGTATGAATTAGTTGTACGTTATGCTTAAAAGGTAGTACGTATATCAAGTGAATGATAAAATGTATATAGTGTCGTCCGTATAGTCGATTATGATGTTACGGGAATATGTTGATAAGTCGATAGATATGTATGGTTAATAGTTGACTTTTGAAAGTCAACTAAGTATAAGCAACATGAGTTGACTCGTGATGGTAAATATAGGTTAATGAGAAGTCGTATGGTACATGTAATGTCAATCCGTGTTAAATGTAATGACATGATGAGTTACATGAGTTAAACGTATGCGAACATGATTATATGAGTTATGTTTGTTAGAAATGATTGATGAAAGTTAAGTGTGAAATATGGGATTGATACGATTGTTATCATGTACAAATGAGTATGCTAATGATAGCGTGATTTCTATGACATGAAAGTATAGGAATCATGTGGAGACGGACTCAAGCGCGAAAGGCTAACGGGTCAAGAAGAGGCGTGGAAACGGATGTGGACACGGATTCATGAGGTAAGTGATTCCGTAATCACTTCTTAGTTGTTTATGTAAAGTTATATGTATTTTAACTAAATGTGTTAATTGAGGTCAAATAGGAATGAGTTGAATGAAATCGATGAAGTATTAAACGGATCTTAGCTTTGATTCGAGTAAGGTATATGCGTTAGAATTGAAGTTAAGTGGCAGGATTGGTTAAATATGCAATGAGGTCCTTGGTTGTAAAGGATTGAGCAATGTTGACAAAAACGCCCTTGATAGGTATATCGGGCGAACGACCTTAAATGCCCATTTGGAAATAAGCTAATCGATTAGAATAATGTTATAGTCATGTGTGAAAGCGAAGAGTATGGTTTTGTATGTCATAGACCATTTAATGCGCAAATACCCATAACGGGTCAAATAATTAGAGAATGACAATAAGCCGAATGCATGCAAGTTAAGAATTTCCTTAATCCGTATGTGGGATTTTAAGTTTATATGATAGAATGTGAATTTACAAGCATGTAGGAAGAAACGGGAGGTTAAACGGGTAAACGGTTCGAAAGTTACGCGCGTTTTAGTGCGTTCGGACGTCGAAACGGAGCTGCAGGAAAAATGCACTTTAGAGAGCCCGTCGCCGACGGGCAAGGAGGCCGTCGCCGACGGGCAAGGGAAAACCACTTTTTTTGCTGACGGGTTAACACACTGCCGACGGGTTAAATGGCCCGACGGGCATATCTACAACCCGTCGCCGACGGCTTGGAGCCCGTCGGCGACGGGCACTTGTTTGTAAGCTTTTATTTTTCGCGTCTGGTGTTTCCGGTTGACCCGTAACGTGTTCTGGTGCTCCGGTTTTCGACCCGGTAGCATGTAAAGCTCCTGAAAGGCTCCTTAACTTTGTCAAACCTGCATAAACGCAATACCTAATTAAAAGTAGGTCGTTCAAGATCTAAGACTCATATGAAATCATAAAGTTATATAATTACGAGCACCGGTTTTTAACCACGCATCAATCCTTAGATATTTATGGGCTATAAATCAAAGTTTAAGTCCCATGTAAATATCGTATGAGTATGTGAGAGGTATGCAAGATGTGTTACGTGTATGTAGATGCGTATTTATGTATATATGAAAATACGTATAATGGCATGTATGTACATAAAGATGTAGGAAAGGTATGCACCTATGCAAATGTGTATGTATGTACGTATGTATGTAAGTATGTATGCAGGATTGTATAAAGCATGTATGAGTGTATGCACGCACGTAAGTTGTAGGAAAGATATGTACGTATTTATATAAAGATATATATGAATGTATGCATGTATGTAGAGATGTATGAATGTAGATACTTACGAAGCGTACTTATGTATATATGAAGATGCGTATGATAGTGTGTATATATGTGAAGGCATAGGGATGTATGTACGTATGCAGGTGTGTATTTATGTACATATGAAGACACGTATGAGTGTATGCATGCATGTGTTGAGGTATGGATGTATGCACGAGTATATACAAGTATGATTCTGGATACGTTAAGTGTTAATGGTATTAATCGTGTGCCTGTAAAACGAAGTGTTACGCAGGTATATTATTGAAGGCTCACAAGAGAATGAATACGCGAATGATATGCTTAAAAATGAGAGAGAAGCTGAATGGAAAGCGTACATGTATTGTATTCTTGTTTATGTCTTGTATACTAATGGGTTGAATGTATGTGGTAATGCAGGTTGTACGGATAATGAGCGTTTATCACGAAGATTAAGGATCGAAGACCGAGTCGCTAGAGAGATTGTACGGGGACGTTGAATGTAAAATGTAGAAAACATAAGCTATGTCTTTAATTAGTAAATAAGAGGATGACAGATTTATAATAAGAGTTATGATAAAGTTAAAGTTTAAATAAGTTAAGGTATTTATAAAGAAAGAAATTTTATGGCACGAATTTCCGCTGCGACTTTTTGTCAAATATGATTTAGGGTGTAACACCTGAGCCAGAAACTTTCGAAACTTGGCAAGAATGGTCCCTGCAGTATGTTTAAGCCATTTTCGACGCGTTTAAACCCCGTTAACCCATTTTCAAGGCTCTACAATGATGTTAAAGCATAGGGGACTTGAAACATGCTTGAAATTATCTCGGATGTCAGGTCGTTTGGTCGTAAGGTCATGTTATTCGGTTAATTACGATGAAAACTCGAACGGACGCGAAATCGATCTAAATTACACGACGAATGGTATTTTTGCATTCCAATCACTAAAATAAAATATTTTAATGATTACAAAAAAATTTTGGATGTCCGGATATGTTCAGAACGTAAGATATGCGCATAAATGCAAACTTATGCACTTTTTGATGCTTTTAGTCCCTATTGATCAAATAAGCGTATTTTCGCATAACGAACCCCTCAAAGCCTATTTCTAAGCTATGTAAAGGATGTTTAGGGTATGTTTAGCTTATGATCAAGTTCCAGAATGTTCGTTACTATACAAATCGGCATAGTTTCGTAGTTTGACGTAAATAGTCCCTGTGATCGAATAAACTTGTTTTCGACACACCAAACCCTCCAAAACTTATTTCTAAGTCATGTAAAGGTTATTTATGGTATGTTAAGCCTATGTAACTGTTCCGGAGTGTTTGTCGTGTTAAACTGATTACGTTTACGCATCAGTTCGCGTATAACTTTCCATAAAGCGATTTAAAGCTCGAAATTGATCAAGAATTGATATGTGAAAATGATACACGTATTTATACAAATTCCAAGTATGAAACACAAGATTTCATTGGTTTTGTATTTGTATGGTGGTCGTAGAGGCACAGATGTCACATTACATATTGTTTTAAGTTAGCGTTTTCTAAGTATAATAGGAAAATTAGATTTTAATAATCCTACCTAGAGTTGGTTGTAGTCCCACATTCCTTTTAAGTATTTTTCTATCATTACACCTCCTTTAAAAAATTATATTTTAACAACTATTAATGGGTTGATTTGGCTTTTTGTCTAATGTGTCAAATGAGTCGATGTTATTGTTTCTCTTGTGATGAAGGGTGGCTTTGCGTGCTTCTGATCGCGGAGTGTGTTGATTTATTTTATGATTCTTTGTGGACTGATCTTCCTGTTGAAGATACCTGGAGGCCGGTTAGTTAGTTTAAATATTTGACTTTACATATATTTTTTTAGTGCATAAGGTTTTTCCTAAAACTGCATTATTTTGATACTAATCTACATTTCTGAATAAAATGAATTAGGATATGTGCATCATGAAATAGTATGATTTGGGACATGGTCCGTAAACATGTATAATAAATGATACTAATATTATATAAGTTTTGGGTTCATGTACTTCTTGATGATCTGTAGAGTTTAGATGGTTAATCCTTATTCAAATTAATTGTTTATCTTGTGTTCCTAAAAGTTACAAAGTCTCATGTTTTCTTGATTTAAAGGACCTGGATCGCTGCTAATGTAAAAAATGTGATGCATTTGATCTCAATAGTCAAAGGGTATTTTGTTTTCTCAAAGGAAACCAGGTTGCTTTTCAAGTTAAATTTAATTTTCAAAATTTAAAGACTTTGTGTTGATGTTAAAAGTTTAGTAATAATCTTGATGACTTTAAAAGTCAAAAGGTAGGTCTATTCGCTCAAGATAACCTTGATTGCGTTGAGGGGTGTTCTCTTTACTTTACACCATGATTTAGCGCTCTATTGTTTAATGAAGTTACCTTCGTGTTTTCCATGTTTAATTTGGCCGGTCTAACATCAAAGGTCAAGGGTTTGAATGTTCATCTCTTTTCTCAACAGAAACTTAGTGAGTATTCTTTTTTCAGTTTTATATCATGGTACAAGTTGGAACAACTCCAACTCTTGACATATATCGAAATAAATGAAGGCTGAAAACGACGGATTGTGGTTCCGAGATTTCCCGAGAGGTCCTTTTGTTTTCTTCTGGGTTGCAGGGACACATTTTTTGACTTTTGTTGATACACTTTATGTGGGCGCGGCTCAGTTCGGTTCGACTTGGTTAGGTTCGGCTCAGTTTGGTTCGACTCGGTTAGGTTCGGCTCAAGACCGACGTTGCGACATTCCTCCGTCGTGCGCTCCAGAGATCGACACACGAAGCACGGAGAGCCACGAACCGTTATCTGCCGCCACATCACCATGACATCACCATGATGATGTCATGATGATGTCATGTGATAACATATTATATCTTCATGAAATGAAGAAACGTGAATTCATGTTTAAGATGAATTAAATTGTTTGCTGTTTATAACTTGACGAAGAACCTCATGGCAAATGACGAAGAACCATGATAAACTATTCATACGAAGAACCTGGTTGACATATATGACGAAGAACCAAATGTTCTTCGTCACTTTGAGTCTTTCGTCAGAGTTGAGTATTTTGTGGGACTGCAGTGGCTATATAAACAGAATTCAGAATAGAAAACAAGGAGAGAGAGGACAGTGGGTATTTCATAGAGTTTATTGTGTTTATTTCTTGTATCATCTTGTATAATAAACTCTGTTGAATCAATATACAACCGTTTAAATGTTGAATCTTTGTGTTGTGTTTATCTCTCGCTCGGTTTGTATCGTAACGAGGATTCCGCACTCCTTACGGTATTCGAAACAAGTAAACAAGATCTCGTAGTTGTCCGGCGATCCGAGAAAACGGACCTACAAGTGGTATCAGAGCATAAGGCTCGATTTCTTGTTGAAAACCGAGTTTCCGGTGATATTTTCGAGTGGGTTTTAATAGCTTTTCTTGGTTAAAAATTCAAAACCCAGTTCTGGTTCATTATTTTCTGCTCTAAAAACTCGAAAATTTGATGTTATCTGATATTGTTCTTGTTTAAAACTTGTTAAAATCATTGGAAATTATCAAAGTACAAGTTGTTTCGAGTTTCGACGTCAAAATTTGTGTTCGAAAAATTTTCCGGTGCCGGAAAACTCATCGAGTTCATCCGTGTTCTTCAAAAGTTCCGTGGTTTGATCTTTGGGTGCATGAATTATTGAAGTGTTTTTGTTATAATATTATTTGTTTGAATTTTGTGTCTAAAAGCATGATGGGTTGTTGAAAATCTGTCTTTCAGTAAGGGTTATTTGAAAAACTTGGTCTTGTGTCAGAGATAAGATTTGATTTTGTTTGAAAATATCTTACCTTCTGCGAAGAATCCCTACTGACGAAGCATTCCTTCTGGCGAAGAATCCCTACTGGCGAAGCATCCCTACTGACGAAGAATCCCTACTGGCGAAGAATCCCTACTGGCGAAAAACCCCTACTTCTTGACCAATCTTGGTTCTTCGTTGGTTTTCCATTTGTTTTTTTTTTTCAAACAGTAGGTTTACAAATCATCACAAACTTGTTTTATTTGATTTTGTAAGCATTTGTTTATAAACAACAATCAAAAGTCGAATACAAACCTTTTTCCAGTGTCAAATACAAATGTAGGTCCACTGGTTCGTACGGATCGTCACAGAATTGTCAATCCAATCAAGAGTGCGGAATCCACTTGATCAGATTAGCACTGAAAACAAGTAGAAACAAAAATTACTATCAACCGGGTTTTTATTGATTATGAATCACAAGAATTACAATCAATCAAAACCCTAACACACACTTAAATTCGTCCAAGACTTGTGTCTCTCACGAATTCTCTCTCAAAACTGTTTTTAGCTGATTAACCTAAACCCTAAAGCAAAGCCTTGTTTATATAACACAAGGTTGCAACATTAGGCTAGGGTTTCCAACATGGGCTAGGCCCAATTCGTCCCCTTAACCCAATTCGAGTGGGTTTGGTTAGCCCAAACATTTCAACTAACTATTACAAAGCTAAACCCGCTAACCATTTATCGTTTAACTAATTACAAGATATCCAAAGACCAAATCTAAGCTGTTGTCACAAATATGCACCAACAAACTCCCCCTTGACAATAGCTTCATGAAATAACTTTGTCTTCAGTCATCTTACAATCTTCATGTAATCTTGCAATGTCTTTGGTCTTTGGATAGCTTCAGCTTTAACAGCTTCTGTCAGCAACAGACTCCCCCTAAGCTGATGCATCCAATCACCAAATCTTCAAAATCGTTAGCATTTGAGTAAACTCCAGTTCAGCATTTGCATAACCATCTTCAAACTCTTCAACTTTGTCTGCAATGTAGAAAGGAGGTTCTACCATGCATCCAATCAAACTCTCATCTTCTCATCACAACAACTTCTCAGCAACATACTGCTTCAATCTGTATACTATAAAACAAACATCTCGAGAAACCATAAGAATTTTTCAACAAAGTTAAATAAATTATTATTATTCAAGAGATAGTTAAACTATAACACAGATTAAGCATTTTCAATTCAGCACCAACACGCAAAAATTTTTCATTCAAACACACAAGAACCTGCATTTAAAAATTTTGAACTCACTTACTAACACCGTCTCCCCCTATCGGTAACAATTCCTCTAAGAATAACAATTTTCCGTACATTAAGAATTTTAAACAGAAAATGACACTATTTTTGGATTTTTATATTTTCTAAAAGCAAGTAAATAACAAAAGCAATAAACACTCTGTTTTTGTGAGAATCACCGGTAAGAAGATCATATCAGCACAATCAAACCGTTTTCACACTATTAGATAATTATTTATATAATTTTACGTGAAAAGCAGTCCAAGATGATTACCAGTATGTTTGTCCACTTAAACAAAATGCATGAACATTTCAAGTACCATTGTCACGGCCCCCGACCCGGTTTGACCCGTTTCAGGAGCCGCGGGACAGAAATCCCGTGGTATTTAATTAATTGAGTTTAACAGCGGAAGTTTATCGTCAGGATCTTTTTAAAACTGAAATATTTCCCGATTATTTTATTTCACAACTCGGGATAAAACCCCGGTAATTTACAATCATTTGATTTCACGAAGAAATCTTTATTTTACAAAACATGTTTCTTTATTTTATCATGAGCCATTTCTTTAAGCTTGTAGTGCTTCAAGGCACTTTTCCTGGATCATAACAGATCACCTGAAACATGTTTGAAAAAGGTTTTGTCAGCGGGAAATACTGAGTGAATCATTCTATTTACATAAAATAATGCATAGTTATTAATTACAGCATAAGAGCGATTACAATGGCTTCTATCTTATTTTTATCTGGCGCTGTGTCACAATGGTGACATGTCACAATGGTGACATGTCACAATGGTGACATGTCACAATGGTGACATGTCACAATGGTGACGATGGTCATACCACTATTAGATCAATGAACCTAAATAGTGATGATTATCCCTAGTAGGTCAATGAACCTAACTGGGAGAAAATTAGTAATGTGCACAATACCCCCACTAGCCAGTGATTCAAGATATCCACGACTTAGTCCCTGTAATTATAACTTTTGAAAATAATTTGAGGTATTGTAAAATAGTTGATAAAAAGAGAATGACTCACATTGCAGATTTAATTTTGAGCAGAGTCTAGCCTACTGATTAGCCTATTAACCTAAATTAATAACAGGCACACAATTCAGTCAGTAACTTAATACAGCTTTTACGATAACTCACGAGATCAAACTCTCACAACGAATGACAAAGTGCGATACTTAAACATCCATCGAATTAACGACGAATGACAAAGCATAACCCTAATGTGGGCAGCACTTAAACATCCATTGGATATTTTAATCAATCGGACATTGAATCGTATCAGCGATCGAGTTATTACCCTGATTGAGGCGTCGATTAGTGATCCGTGTGTGTTAATTGTGGTAAACAGAACGTAACTCAGTGTATTTTGTGAATTTTTTCGTCGAACGAACAACAGAATGCAAGTGCCAGGCCCTTCTATTTATACCCAAAATTTGCACCTCCCGCTAGTCGCGGAAGAATCCGCGGTACGTGCCGCGTATCGCCTGGGGTGTCAAAGTAGGGTAGGCCTGCTTCGTCACCTATCTAGCCCTGATGAGTCGACGTTGCATGAAAATTCTATTTCGACAGCATTTTATAAAGATAATCGTTAATAGGGTTTTACCCCCCTTGAGTTTTAGGGGCCCTGATCCTAATTCCAATTATTCTGAAAATTTTAGGGTTTGTGTAGAATCACTTGGGTGTCTCAATTAGGGTTTCCTTTTGGATAAACTAATAAAATAAATAGGACTTTTGATACGAGTTGTTACATTCTCCCCACCTTAATAAAAATCTCGTCCTCGAGATTTACTGGAATAATTGAGGATACTTTCGCTTCATCTCTGATTCCAGCTCCCAAGTGTATTCAGCTCCTCTCTTCGAATCCCACTTAACTTTAACTAGCACTAGTCGTTTGTGTTTTGAGAAATTTGATCTTTCTATCTTCTATCTGAAGAGGTTTCTCTACAAATTTTAGATTTTTCGTTTACCTTTATATCTTGGAGAGGTACTACCAAAGATTCGTCTGATAGATATTTCTTAAGATTGGATACATGAAATACATCATGTACTCCAGTTAACTCTCCTGGTAGTTGTAAACTATAAGCAACTGGTCCTATATGTTAGATCACTGGAAATGGTTCTACGTACCTTGGACTTAGCTTTTCTTTCTTACCGAATCTAACAACTCCTTTCCAAGGAGATACTTTCAATAGTATTTTGTCTCCAACTTGAAATTCCAATGGCTTTCGTCTATTATCTGTATAACTCTTCTGGCGATCTCTAGCCGTCTTCAGCCTTTCCTTCGTGATACTGAATATCACAGTCGTAGTCACTTAGGATTTTCATCCATCTCCTTTGCCTCATGTTTAATTCTTTTTGCCCAAATATATATCTTAAATTCTTATGATCTGTATAGATAGTAAACTTACTTCCATACAGATAATGTCTCCAAATCTTAAGGCAAAAATTATGGTTCCTAATTCTAACTCATGAGTGGTATAGTTTCTTCGTTCTTTTTCAATTACCTTGATGCATACGCAATTACCTTTTTGCGTTGCATTAATACATATCCAAATCCTAGCTTTGAAGCATCACCATATACTTTAAAATCTTCTGTTCCTTCTGGTAAGGCTAGGATTTTGTTAATTTATGCTTTAAGATCCTAAAGGCTTCTTCTTGTTTAGGTCCCCATTCAAACTTAACTGTTTTACAGGTTAGCTTAGTTAATGGTATAGCTATCTTGGAGAAATCCTTTAATAAACCGTCTATAGTATCCAACTAAACCTACAAAACTCCTAATTTCCATTGCAGATTGCGGAACCTTTCATTTGGTAATTGCTGCTATCTTATCAAGATTTACGTGAATACCTTCATGATTCACCATATGACATAGAAATTGCACTTCTGACATCCAAAATTCACACTTCGAGAGTTTGGCGTAAAGCTTCTCTTTTCTTAACAAAGTTAAGAGTGCATGCAAGTGCTGACAATGTTCTTCCTGACTTTTTGAATAAATAAGTATATCATCTATGAAGACAATTACAAATTTATCCAAATACGGTTTACAGATCCTATTCATCACGTCCATGAATGCTGTAGGTGCATTCGTTAATCCTAAGGGTATAACTGTAAACTCGTAATGACCATACCTAGTTCTGAAAGCAGTTTTAGGTATGTCTTCCTCTTGTACTTTTAATTGATGATATCCGGAACGTAAGTCGATCTTAGAAAAATATTTATCTCCCTGGAATTGATCGAATAGATCATCAATTCTAGGTAATGGGTATCGATTCTTAATTGTAACCTTATTCAATTCCCTATAATCGATACACATTCTCATCGAACCATCCTTTTTCTTAACAAACAAAAATGGTGCTCCCTACGGGGATAAACTAGGTTGTATGAAACCTTTACTTAATAATTCATCTAATTGCTTTTTCAGTTTTAATATTTCTGTGGGTGCTAATCGATAAGGTGTCTTGGCTATCGGTAAAGTTCCCGGAATTAGATGAATCCTAAATTCTACTTTCCTATCTGGTGGTAATCCTGGTAATTCTTCTGGATATTCTGAAACTACAGAAATTTCCTTAAGTTCTTTATCTTTAGTATTAATGATTACTGAAATCATATATACTATTCCTTGCTTTCGTTCATAACTAACAACTTTCATTACTGATGTGAACTTTATGGGTTTACATGGCTTATCTCCTGTAATCATTATTACTTCTCCAGTGGGTGCACAAATTTCTATGGAATTCTTATCACAGATAATTCGAGCATGATTGTTTACTAACCAATCCGTTCCTAACACAGCATCGAATTCAACTAATTTCATAGATAATAGGGTTGCAGAAGATTTATGATTTAAAAGTTCTATTTCTACGTTTTGCAGAACCTTATTTATTTTAAATGAATTCCCATCTGCCGTTTCTACTGTAGAAATTTGCCTAATGCTGGTTAAAGGTAAGTTAAGAGTTTGGCAGAATGAAGTATTTCTAAAACTTTGGTTTGTACCAGAGTCAAATAATACTTTTGTGTAAACGTTGTGAACTAAGAACGTACCAGCTACCACATCTGGAATGAGCTCTGCTTCCTGAGTAGTTAGTTGGAAGGCTCTTACATTCCTTTTTGCTCCTTCTGTAGGTTTGGCTTTATTGTCAGATGGTTTGTTCAATTTTGGACAATCTGGTCTAAGATGTCCAGCTTCTCCACAATTGTAGCAGACTGAAAATTTCTTCCTCCTGCAGTCTTCTTCTTGATGCCCCGAAATTTTGCAAAAATTGCAATATCCTTTGCATCTTCCAAAATGCTTCCTTTTGAAAGAATTGCAAAATGGGTTAGTGGAAGATTGCCCATTTCCTCCTCTCTTGAAATTGTTATGGTTACCCGGACGGAATCCTTGAGTAATATTTTGGGCTACTTCCTTCCTTCTATTTTCTTCTCTTGTCCGTACTAGTTCGTCAGTCAGAGTATTGGCTAAATCCACCACATCATCAATCGTGCGAGGTTTCGCAGCCTTGACGATATTACGGATTTCGGCAATCAATCCCCAAATATAACGAGAAATAAGTACTGGCTCTGGCGAAGCCAGGGTTGGTACCACTCGAGCATACTCGAAGAATGTCGAAGTATACCCTCGACAATTTACATCCACCATCCGGTGGTTTAGAAACTTATTTGTCATTTGTTCCTTTTCATACTCAGGACAGAATTTTCTTTCTACAAAGCTCTTAAATTCTTCCCAATTCATAGCATATGCCATCCTTCTTCCTTTTTCTTGTAACACCGTATTCCACCATTCTAGCGCCCCTTCTTTGAAAAGATTTGACGCGTACATGACCTGATCATCCTGAGCACATTTACTTATGGCAATTAATGCCTCGGTTTTCTCTAACCAACACAGTGCCGTAGTCGCTCCTTCATTGCCTGCAAATTCAGTGGGTTTACACGCAAGAAATTCTTTGTAAGTGCAACCAGGCGTTGCAGCTTTCATTTTCTTGGGAGGAGGAGCTTGCCGTGGTTCATTCTCATGATTAGTATGATTATGGCCTCCGTTTATACTATTACTGAAGTTATCTTCAGAAATACGTTTGCTAGGAACGATTTGTTGCGGTTCGATTGGATTTTTAACAGCAGCAACGATTGCTGGAATAGCGTTGGCTATCCCTTGAGCAACTATTGCTGGAATAGCGTTGGCTATCCCTTGAGCAACGCTATTTTCTATATCCTACCTGGTCATATATTGATCCCCCGGTTGTTGCTCAGATTGATTAACCTCATTAACTGGTTCATTATTAGCGTTTTCCATCTGATAACTAATTTATAGATAAATAATTAGTATAACAGAAATAATCCAATGTCACAATTAATTGCACATAATCACGTAAACGAATATACAAACAAAATTGTAAATTTTCTAAAATTTCATTTGTTTTATAGATTATATCATGCTTCTATATACACCTGCTTTATTATTTATTTTACACATACTGATTTTACTATTACTATTACACAATCACAGTTTCATAAATCCCCTATCCTTTGTCAGATGATATTCTAGTAACGGCGTTCCCTCTCATCGTATTTTCAGGAGATCTGTCCCCCAATCTCTTGGATCCTATTCCCAGCATCCATTAGTTCTTCGCCAAAGTGGTGGAGTTCAGCCATATTCTCGTTACTCATTGATGGATTTGGTAAAGGTTCTGGATTGAACTGAGGAAAAAGCTTATAGGGATTGTTTTGTAACTGTATTTCATTAGTCAACCATTCGTCTATTTGCGAGTGGATTGAAGGGTTTGGAATAGCTGGTTCTAAGTTTATTGGTAGTTGTGTTTCAAGAGAGTGAATAAGAACAACTGAAAATTAAAACACACTATTGGAATCTCTGGAAACCTCTATTCTTACCGGATAGAGATTTAAATTCTGAAGGGCGTCAGATAAGTCACTCATGCTGTTTAGCAAAATACACACAATTATTAATTATAATTTTTTTTATAGAAAACCTTTAAATATTATTCCAGATTGTGTAACTACAAAACAACTGAAAATTAAAACACACTAGGTTTTATTTATTAATTAATTTATTTATTTACTGAATAAGGTTTCTAGACTTTAGATAATAAAGGTGCTAAAATTTTGAGTCAAATTATTTAAGGATTTGCATTAATTGCTACATTGGCTAGCATATAAAGATCTGCCCATACTGTACACAATTAGTCAGATAATAAAACACATAATCATAAAATAGCAATTAATAAAAATTAAGTATTTTCTAAATACTTAATTGGCTTAAATCAGTGGCTCGATCAGTGGCTCTGATACCACCTTTTTCTGTCACGGCCCCCGACCCGGTTTGACCCGTTTCAGGAGCCGCGGGACAGAAATCCCGTGGTATTTAATTAATTGAGTTTAACAGCGGAAGTTTATCGTCAGGATCTTTTTAAAACTGAAATATTTCCCGATTATTTTATTTCACAACTCGGGATAAAACCCCGGTAATTTACAATCATGTGATTTCACGAAGAAATCTTTATTTACAAAACATGTTTCTTTATTTTATCATGAGCCATTTCTTTAAGCTTGTAGTGCTTCAAGGCACTTTTCCTGGATCATAACAGATCACCTGAAACATGTTTGAAAAAGGTTTTGTCAGCGGGAAATACTGAGTGAATCATTCTATTTACATAAAATAATGCATAGTTATTAATTACAGCATAAGAGCGATTACAATGGCTTCTATCTTATTTTTATCTGGCGCTGTGTCACAATGGTGACATGTCACAATGGTGACGATGGTCATACCACTATTAGATCAATGAACCTAAATAGTGATGATTATCCCTAGTAGGTCAATGAACCTAACTGGGAGAAAATTAGTAATGTGCACAATACCCCCACTAGCCAGTGATTCAAGATATCCACGACTTAGTCCCTGTAATTATAACTTTTGAAAATAATTTGAGGTATTGTAAAATAGTTGATAAAAAGAGAATGACTCACATTGCAGATTTAATTTTGAGCAGAGTCTAGCCTACTGATTAGCCTTTTAACCTAAATTAATAACAGGCACACAATTCAGTCAGTAACTTAATACAGCTTTTACGATAACTCACGAGATCAAACTCTCACAACGAATGACAAAGTGCGATACTTAAACATCCATCGAATTAACGACGAATGACAAAGCATAACCCTAATGTGGGCAGCACTTAAACATCCATTGGATATTTTAATCAATCGGAAATTGAATCGTATCAGCGATCGAGTTATTACCCTGATTGAGGCGTCGATTAGTGATCCGTGTGTGTTAATTGTGGTAAACAGAACGTAACTCAGTGTATTTTGTGAATTTTTTCGTCGAACGAACAACAGAATGCAAGTGCCAGGCCCTTCTATTTATACCCAAAATTTGCACCTCCCGCTAGTCGCGGAAGAATCCGCGGTACGTGCCGCGTATCGCCTGGGGTGTCAAAGTAGGGTAGGCCTGCTTCGTCACCTATCTAGCCCTGATGAGTCGACGTTGCATGAAAATTCTATTTCGACAGCATTTTATAAAGATAATCGTTAATAGGGTTTTACCCCCCTTGAGTTTTAGGGGCCCTGATCCTAATTCCAATTATTCTGAAAATTTTAGGGTTTGTGTAGAATCACTTGGGTGTCTCAATTAGGGTTTCCTTTTGGATAAACTAATAAAATAAATAGGACTTTTGATACGAGTTGTTACATTCTCCCCACCTTAATAAAAATCTCGTCCTCGAGATTTACTGGAATAATTGAGGATACTTTCGCTTCATCTCTGATTCCAGCTCCCAAGTGTATTCAGCTCCTCTCTTCGAATCCCACTTAACTTTAACTAGCACTAGTCGTTTGTGTTTTGATAAATTTGATCTTTCTATCTTCTATCTGAAGAGGTTTCTCTACAAATTTTAGATTTTTCGTTTACCTTTATATCTTGGAGAGGTACTACCAAAGATTCGTCTGATAGATATTTCTTAAGATTGGATACATGAAATACATCATGTACTCCAGTTAACTCTCCTGGTAGTTGTAAACTATAAGCAACTGGTCCTATATGTTAGATCACTGAAAATGGTCCTACGTACCTTGGACTTAGCTTTTCTTTCTTACCGAATCTAACAACTCCTTTCCAAGGAGATACTTTCAATAGTATTTTGTCTCCAACTTGAAATTCCAATGGCTTTCGTCTATTATCTGTATAACTCTTCTGGCGATCTCTAGCCGTCTTCAGCCTTTCCTTCGTGATACTGAATATCACAGTCGTAGTCACTTAGGATTTTCATCCATCTCCTTTGCCTCATGTTTAATTCTTTTTGCCCAAATATATATCTTAAATTCTTATGATCTGTATAGATAGTAAACTTACTTCCATACAGATAATGTCTCCAAATCTTAAGGCAAAAATTATGGTTCCTAATTCTAACTCATGAGTGGTATAGTTTCTTCGTTCTTTTTCAATTACCTTGATGCATACGCAATTACCTTTTTGCGTTGCATTAATACATATCCAAATCCTAGCTTTGAAGCATCACCATATACTTTAAAATCTTCTGTTCCTTCTGGTAAGGCTAGGATTTTGTTAATTTATGCTTTAAGATCCTAAAGGCTTCTTCTTGTTTAGGTCCCCATTCAAACTTAACTGTTTTACAGGTTAGCTTAGTTAATGGTATAGCTATCTTGGAGAAATCCTTTAATAAACCGTCTATAGTATCCAACTAAACCTACAAAACTCCTAATTTCCATTGCAGATTGCGGAACCTTTCATTTGGTAATTGCTGCTATCTTATCAAGATTTACGTGAATACCTTCATGATTCACCATATGACATAGAAATTGCACTTCTGACATCCAAAATTCACACTTCGAGAGTTTGGCGTAAAGCTTCTCTTTTCTTAACAAAGTTAAGAGTGCATGCAAGTGCTGACAATGTTCTTCCTGACTTTTTGAATAAATAAGTATATCATCTATGAAGACAATTACAAATTTATCCAAATACGGTTTACAGATCCTATTCATCACGTCCATGAATGCTGTAGGTGCATTCGTTAATCCTAAGGGTATAACTGTAAACTCGTAATGACCATACCTAGTTCTGAAAGCAGTTTTAGGTATGTCTTCCTCTTGTACTTTTAATTGATGATATCCGGAACGTAAGTCGATCTTAGAAAAATATTTATCTCCCTGGAATTGATCGAATAGATCATCAATTCTAGGTAATGGGTATCGATTCTTAATTGTAACCTTATTCAATTCCCTATAATCGATACACATTCTCATCGAACCATCCTTTTTCTTAACAAACAACAATGGTGCTCCCTACGGGGATAAACTAGGTTGTATGAAACCTTTACTTAATAATTCATCTAATTGCTTTTTCAGTTTTAATATTTCTGTGGGTGCTAATCGATAAGGTGTCTTGGCTATCGGTAAAGTTCCCGTTAAGTTCGACTAAATGTTCAAAGCGAGCCCTGTCAGAAGCTTTAGTATAAAGATCTGCCAGGTTATCTAGTGTGTCGACTCGATGTAATTCAATTAGTCTCTTTTCAGCACAATCCCGTATAAAATGATGACGAATGTTAATATGTTTTGTGCGACTGTGTTTCACGTGATTATTTGTTATAGAAATTGTGGCATTATTGTCTATCATAATAGGAGTACGAGTGAAATCCAAACCGTAATCGTGCATCTTCTGTTGTATCCAGAGAACTTGAGAACAGCAGCTACCCGCAGCAATATATTCAGCTTCACACGTAGAGGTAGACACACAAGATTGCTTCTTGCATTGCCAAGACACAATCCTGCCTCCTAAGAACTGACAACCACCTGTTGTAGACTTTCTCGAAGACTTGCATCCTCCAAAGTCTGAGTCAGTGTAAGCAACAAACTTCAGATCACTATCAGCTGGATACCACAACCCAAGTTTAAGTTTCCCCTTCAAGTAACGAAGAATACGCTTCACCGCTTTCATGTGTGACTCTTTCGGATTCGCCTGAAATCTGGCACATAGACATACGGCAAACATAATGTCTGGTCTTGAAGCAGTCAAGTACATTAGAGAACCAATCATTTCCCTGTATTGAGTTGGATCAACATCTTCAGTGCTTTCGTGATCTGGGCCAAGATTGTGATTTTCACATATGGGTGTGTTGAAAGTAGCGCATTCATCCATTTTGAAACGAGCCAAAATGTCATACACATACTTTGTCTGATGAATAAACATTCCATCATTCTTCTGTTCAACTTGTAATCCCAGAAAGTAGGACAGTTCACCCATAACACTCATTTCAAACTTGCTCTTCATCACCTTCTTGAACTCTTGACACATGCTTTCGTCTGATGACCCAAAGATGATGTCATCCACGTATACCTGTACCAGCAGAAAATCTTCCTTCTTTCTCTTGATGAAAAGTGTACTGTCAATCTGACCTCTTTCAAAACCATTCTTTATCAGATGTGTAAACAGGGTCTCATACCACGCCCTAGGTGCTTGATGTAATCCATACAAAGCCTTATCAAGTTTGTAAACTCGATCTGGATAGTCTGGATCAACGAACCCATCTGGTTGTGAGACATACACCAGTTCTTGGACTTTCCCGTAAAGAAATGCACTCTTCACGTCTAGTTGAAAAACTTTGAAGCCCTTGAGTGAAGCGAAAGCAAGAAACAAACGAATTGCCTCCAACCTTGCCACTGGTGCAAACACTTCATTGTAATCAATCCCTTCTTGCTGATTGAAACCTTTGATTACCAATCGAGCCTTGTTTCGTGTCACAATTCCTCTGTCATCTTTGTTGCATTTAAACACCCACTTAGTGCCAATTTCCTTTTCACTTTTAGGAAGGTCCACTAACTCCCAAACCTTCAACTTTGCAAACTGGGCCAATTCCTCTTGCATAGCTTCAACCCATGAATTGTCTTTTAGAGCCATGTGAATGTTCTTGGGCTCCTCTTGGGAAATAAAGCAACTATACAAGCACTCGTTCACAATCCCAGTCTTCTCAATCGAAACAAATAAACTTGTATTCGCTGCTCTGCTTCTCCTTGTCTGAACACCTGCAGCAGGATCTCCAAGTATCATGTCAACTGGATGATCTCTATTTGCTCGTGTAGTAGCAACGGTATCGACTTCTAAGTTATCACCCAGGTTTGATCTAATCTCCCCCTGAACATTTTGATTCGCAAACGGATTAACGAAATCCTTCCCCTGAATAGGTTCAGACTCACTATCGCTTGAATCATAAACAACAACACTTGAGGAAACTTTCGGAGCATCTGTCATTGAAACACTCGATCTAGGCATAAATTCGCCTTCATCGTCTTCACTTATCACTGTTTGAATCAGCTGAGAATCATCTGCATTAGAAAACTCACGAATATTAAATGATTTAAAAACACTTTCATAATCATATAATATAGCTGGACCACTCGTTGATTGTTGAGGTTTGTATGTAGTAATTTCAACATTAAACACAATCTCAATTTTACCAGTTTTTAGATTAAAAACCCTTTTATTCGGTGTACCAGGCACGTAACCTAGAAAGTAGCCTTCATCAGCCACCTCACTGAATTTTTGTTTATCTTTGTTTCGCACAATGGTGCAGGGTAATCCAAATGGTTCAAAGCCTTCCAAGTTTGGTTTTTTGTTAAACATCAATTCATGACAAGTTTTGTTAAAACGTTTGACAGTTAAAACTTTGTTTAGGACGTAGCAAGCTGTATTCACAGCTTCTCTCCAGAAAAGAACTGGTAGCTTTGAATCTGAAAGCATCGTCCTAGCGGCTTCAATCAACGTCCTGTTTTTCCTCTCAGTAACTCCATTCTGTTGAGGTGTATAAGGAGCAGAATATTGATGTTCTATTCCCTTTCTAAGACAGTAGAGATCTAGAATCCGATTCTTGAACTCCGTGCCATTATCACTCCTTATCCTCTTGATCCTTGCTTCATGAACGTTTTCCAATTTTGTAAAAAGATCTATCAGTATCTCCGTTGTCTCATCCTTTGTACCTAAAAAGAAAACCCATGAATAACGTGTGTAATCATCAGTGACAACTAAACAATAGTACTTTCCACCTATGCTCCTCACATTCACTGGTCCGAATAAATCCATGTGAAGTAATTCATAAGGGGCATCTATGGAATTTACTGTTTTTGATTTGTGAGGTTTCTTATGTTGTTTTACCTTTTGACATGGAAGACATTTATCTTCCACGTGAAACCTCTGCATTGGAACCCTTTTCACTAATTCATTTTTAATTATATAGTTCATTTTGCGATAGTGAATATGGGTTATGCGCCTGTGCCACAACATTGATTCAGCTTCAGATGCTTTTGATAGTAAACACGCCACCACAGCAGTCGGATCCTTAGCACCCATGTCCATGACATAAGTGTCATTTCTCCTTGGCGCTCTCATCACTATCCAATCGTCCGGAATTACCAAACCTGGTTTCAACACTAATGCTTCAATCTTGGTAAAATGGACCGATTGACCCTTGTCGCAGACTTGTGACACGCTCATTAGATTGTGCTTAAGCTGCTCAACATAGTTCACTTTGTCCAATGTGATCTTCCCATTGGTCACTTTTCCTCGACCTGTAATCCTACCACCTTTCGCACCAGCAAAGTTCACATGTCCACCATCATAATTTTCAAACTCAGTCAACAATCTCGCATCCCCCGTCATGTGCCTGGAGCAGCCACTATCAACATACCATAAGTTGATAATCCTCCTTAGCAGCTCCTGCACACACCAACCAAGAAATTAGTTAGATTGAGGGACCCAAGCCTTAATGGTCTTGGGTCGTCCAAATTCACCAACTACTGGAACATCCATCCAATATCCATTACTCCTAACAGGAGTCTTGGATCTCAGACCTGTTGATGGAATTTGATTTTGATTTCCACTAGGTCTATGGTCCTGAGGGTTCCTATATGTGTTTGGACTATTTGACATTTGAAAATTTTGATTTTGATATCTTGAGTTTTGATTCCAAGAAGCTTGATTATTATAATTTCTAAAGCCATTGTTATAAAAAGTTCGACCACCATTTTGGTATCGATTTTGATATTGACATTGACTTCTGAAATTACTTGAATTTCCATTAAAATTGTTCATTCTAGGTGAACTGCTTCTAGGTCTCTCATATTTTCCTGATGTAGATTCAGGCTGAAATCTTGGTTGATTTCTTTGAAAACGAGGAACTTGTGGAGTTCCTTTTTCAGCCTTATCTACACCAACAGCAACATTCTCTGGTTGCTTAGGAGCAGCTTTCTTTGGAGAATTGGCAACTTTCTCCCCATTATCACCTTTCTTCTCAGGTGACTCCCCTCTCTGTTTTTCACTCACTTGTGCCTCAGTCTTTTTGTTAGGACAACAACTAGCTACATGTCCCTTTGTATGACACCTGAAGCACGATCTCTTTTTCAAAGACTTCTTTACAGAAGTCTTAGAAGTAGATCCCTGATTTGATGATGATTCCTTGGAAGCATTTTGTTCAGTTTGCTTTGTTTCAGATTTTTCTATATTTTTCTTTTTAGCAAACTCTACATTTGATTCTTTTTCAATAACAGTTGTCTCATTTTTCATGTCACTACCCTGAACAAAATTAACCTTTTTTAACAAAAGTATGGTGTTTGTTTTTAGGAGGTGAATTATTCTTTTTCAAGACAGGTTCACTATTATTTTCCTTCTTAACACTAGCATCATCACTTTAAGACCCATCACCTTGACTTGATGTGAAACTACTTGGAGATGTTGGCATAAAGTCTGTTAGCTCATTTTCATCAGGCAAGAAAGAATAGTCATGACTAACAGGAGGTGGAACTTCATTGAACCCATGGAAGCCCACACTGGTTTTGTCATTACTTTTCTTCAAGCCACCCATCATAGGTTTCATTACAAAAGCAGAATCTCTGAATTGACCCAATTTCTTTTCAAGTTCAACAATTTTAAGTTGTGCATCTGACAACTCTTTGCATTTTTCAGAAATTTCTTTTGTTTTCTCACCCATCATATCATGAGCTAAGTCTATGATTTGAAGTTTTTCATTTAATTTGCAAGTTAAGGCATCAATTTCACCTTGATAACCTTTTATCATCTTCAAATATAACGACTCATTTCTTTTAGCAAAAAAGTTTGATTCTTTTATGTTAGATATCTCGTTTACCAGATTTTGGTTTTGTTTTGACAACCTGTCAACCTCACCCTGTAATTCACGACATTTTAAACAGACAGATTTAGAACTTACTTCTCTAGTTTGTTTGTCTAGGTTGGCCATGAGAGCAGCAAGCTGAGCTTCCATCTCTTTAGCTTCCTTTTTATAGTCAGACTTTAACTGTTCTTCTTCAGCTTCAGTTGTCTGATCAGTCTCATCTCCTTCAGCTTTACTCTCTTTCTCCACATCAGCATCCACTTTTGCTTCAGCATCTTGCACAGTAGCTTTAGCATCATCAATTGGCACTATCTCAGCAATGAATGCTTGAGTGGCATTCTCATTATCTTCCAGATGAACACTCCAGTCATATGATCCCTCTTGTGCAGTAGAGATCAAGGCCTTTGAGCCAGGGTTGTTTGATGCATTTCTGTTATTTGAACTTTGACTTGAAGATTCCATCTTTGGCCTTTGACACTCTCTAGCAAAGTGTCCATAACTTTGACAGTTGAAGCATCGAACCTTGGTCTTGTCAAAACCAACTTTCTTTCCCACGAACTTCCTACCTGTTCTATTCATAAACCTCTTCACTCTCCTGGAAATCATGGCCATTTGCCACTGTAGATCCATCTCTTCTAAGTCATCAGGGTCAACCTGATCATAATCTTCATTAAAAGTAGCCGGATCAGATATCTTCCCCTGAATATAATTCTCGTAGGAGGCAATGAATGAGGCGAGCAATGCTAGATGTTCTTAAGCAGCCTTCACACTCATAGGCATAGGCTTGTTACTGCTGCTCTGATTTGTAGTTGATGTTCTCTTAGCTGCAGTTGATCATCCTGAAGCAGCTACGAAACACACATCACCATCTTCATTTACAGTGACCTGCTCATTCTCACATGAAAGAAACGCAGCAGCAGAGTCGCTAGAAGCGTTGTGAGACGAAGAAGATGGAAGACCATTGTAAATCCCTAGATCTTGAACCTGATCATATCCTGTCTCCTTCTTCTTCATGTTGAGCTCGTATGCTCTCAGCTTCCCTACAACCTCTTCAAGGTCTTTTGTGTTATAATCTGCCTCCCCTTTGATCATGAGAGTATAGATATCCCACTTAGCTGGTAATGCATCAAGCAGCTAGTCATTGATCTCAATGTCAGTATAGCTATCTATGTCATAGTTGTCCATTTCTGACATTAGATGGTATTATCTCGTGATGATATCTTCAAGTGACTCATTTCTCATCCACTTGAAGACAACAAATTGCTTCTTCAGTAGATCCACTTTGTTCTTTTTGACATCTTCATTTCCTTGATACCTCTTTTCTAGTGCATCCCACATTTCCTTAGAAGTAGTGTACTTTTTGAAGGTATGTTTGATGCCATCAGGTAAAGACATCTTGATAGCAGCTAAGGCTCTCTTTTTAGCCTCATACATCTTCTTATCAGCCTCTTACATGTTCACGTAGGCTGTGACACGTGGTCTACCCTCAAAGTCGTGTGTTGGTAACGTGTACCCATCTATAATATAGATCCACATGCGAGTGTCCTGATATTCAATGAAGGATTGAAATCTGTCCTTCCATGTAAGATAATTCTCCACCTTCATCATCTTAGGCGGTTTGTTGGTTGTGCCAACCTCATGCTCCATCCTCAACAGTTCATTCAAATTGGACATGTTCGACATTTTAACGTAACAGACTGGTAAAACCGTACAAAAAGTGTCCGAAAACTATGATTATCAAATTACACCATTAGAATCGTCTTGAAAAGACGAATCCAATGATATATAATGTCAAACACCAAATTCGGGATTTTCCAGAGTTTTTTTTTGTCCTAAAAATCCAACGAATCCAACCGTGCAAACGGTTTGTCGAGATGAGCTACGGATCACTTTCTATTCACGAAAAGGTTAAATCCTCTATACGTATCTAATTACTCCACAAAAATAAATACTCCACCTTTTAATTCCTCTACCAAATTCGCTGGTTAACCAATTAATTTCCCTGACCAATTTTGCTGCGTAATTTCGCTGATCACTTATGCTGGTTAATCAATTTCGCTGCCTAGAGAAGTTCGCTATTAACTACGCTCAAATTAATTTCGCTGGTAATCAGTTCGCAATTACGACGACGTGTACCTTCGCTGATCACCGTAATAATGTCGATGTGGACAAATATACGGTTACTAAAGTCGCCTTTGGATTTTAAATTCGCCGATCAGTTCATTAATTTCGCTGGTACAACAACAACAACAACAACCATACCCAGTATATCCCACAAATAGCAGACTATTGGTAGGGTCTGGGGGAGGTGGGATGTAGGCAAACCTTTCCTCTATTCAAGAATAGAGAGGCTGCTTCCTGAGAGACCCCCGGCTCCAAAACAACCAACCGACAGATAGACGAGAAACGGGTAAGTAAATCAAGTAGCAATAGGCAGATAAGTCATCAGTAAGCAACATATATGCAAATATACAAGAAAATCATCATATGTTGGTCTACCTAAATCATAAACGAAATCTAACCCCCCCCCGCACATATAGGACACGTCTATACCCTCACCTACTAGTCCTTAACCTTAATCCTACGTCTCCACGAACTCCTATCATGAACCATGTCCTCAGAGAGGTGCAATTCTAACAAATCTTGTCTAAGTCTTTCATCCCAAGTCAACTTGGGCCTGCCTCTACTCCTCTTTCCTTCCACTGTCATGGTTTCCACTGCTCTAACTGGTTCTGTCAACTGTCTCCTCTTCACATGCCCAAACCATCTCAACCTCCCCTCTTTTAACTTGTCCGATATACTAGCTACTCCTAACCAATCCCTAAAAACCTCACTTCTTATTCGGTCTAACATCGTGTGGCCACACATCCACCTAAACATCCTCATCTCCGCTATCTCCATCTTGCGCGCTTGTGTTTTCTTGGTGGCCCAACAATCTGTCCCGTATAACATAGCCGGTCTAACTGCTACCCTATAAAATTTTCCCTTTAATTTTGTTGGGAACTTCCTGTCACACAAAATTCCAGTGGCTGCTCCCCACCTACACCAGCCAACTTGGATGCGGTGAGATACGTCACTATCTATCTCCCCGTCCCCTTGCACAAACGATCCTAAGTACTTGAACTTAGTCGTTTGTGGGACCACTTGACCCTCAATGGTAACCTGAGTGTCCTCGTTGCCACCTGCACCGCTGAAATTACAATAAAGGTATTCAGTCTTAGACCGACTAATCCTTAAACCATTGCCTTCTAAGGCTGCTCTCCATTCCTCTAACCTGGCATTTAGGGCTTGTCTAGTTTCAGCCACTAACACTATATCATCCGCAAAAAGCATGCACCACGGAACTGTCCCTTGAATGGACTTGGACAGCTCATCCAAGACCACCGCAAAAAGAAACGGACTCAACGCGGACCCCTGGTGGAGTCCTACTTCCACGGGGAAAGCCTCTGTATCTCCTACAGGCGCACGAACCCTAGTCACCGTCCTATCATACATATCCCTAATTAAGTCTATATACTTCCCAGGAACTCCCCTACCCTCCAAGCTTTCCCAAATCAGTCTACGTGGCACACTGTCATATGCCTTTTCAAGGTCAATGAAAACCATATGTAGATCTCTCTTTTTCTCCCTATACTTTTCCATTAGTCTCCGTAGAATATGAATCGCCTCCGTAGTTGACCGCCCTGGCATGAAACCAAACTGGTTTACCGTAACCAGAGTTTCTTTTCTGATCCTAGTGTCAATTACCCGTTCCCAAAGTTTCATAGTGTGGCTTAATAGCTTAATCCCTCTGTAGTTCCCACAACACTGGGCATCTCCTTTATTCTTATACAAGGGCACTACGTCACTACTCCTCCACTGATCCGGGATTTTTCCAGATCTGAAAATAAGATTAAACAAAGTAGCTAGCCATCGAACTCCATCCTCTCCCAAACACTTCCACACTTCTATCGGTATGTTGTCAGGACCAACTGCCTTAGCCCTGCCCATCTTCTTGAGTGCTATCCTTACTTCTCCCATTGTAATACTCCGACAATAGCAGTTATTTCGTTGTCGTCCTTGAGTGTTGTTGTCGCTTTCTTGTTGGGCTTCCCTCCCCCCATTAAAAAGATTAGAAAAGTAGGTTTGCCATCTCAACTTAATGTCTGGTTCCTTTACTAGGACGTGCCCATCCTCTCCCTTTATAAATTTCACTACCCCTAAATCTTGCTTTCTACACTCCCTAGCTTTGGCAATCTTGAACATGGCATTTTCCCCTTCCTTCGTCTCCAGGCGTTCATACATTTTCTTATAAGCGGTGTTCTTTGCCTCCGCCACTGCCTTCTTCGCCTCTCTTTTGGCCTTCTTGTACCTCTCCTTCAACCTCAGTCGCTCTTCCTCGACCGTGCACCTCAAAAGATCTCTAAAACTCCCTTGTTTATCCCTTATCTTGGTCTGTACATCCTCACTCCACCACCAGGTGTCCTTATGTCCGCTTGTCAATCCTGTTGTAACCCCTAGCGTCTCCTCTGCCACTTGGGTAACGGTAGTCGCCATGGCCTCCCACAACCGGTTTGCATCCCCACCCACCCAATCGGCTGTCTTAAGGATTACCTTGTCTCTAAACAAAGTAGTCTTGTCTCCCTTTAGGCTTCCCCAACGGATCCTAGGTCGACCTTTCCTCTCCCCCTCCGTAAGCTTTCTTCTCAGACCTATATCTGCCACCAGCAAATGGTGTTGAGTCACCGTTGTCTCCCCTGGTATAACCTTGCAGTCCCTCCACCATCGTCGATCTTCTCTCCTCATCAAGAGATAATCTATTTGCGTGTTACGCCCCCCGCTACTAAAAGTGATCAAATGAGAAACTCGTTTCCTAAAAAACGAGTTTATAATACCTAGGTCATGGGCCACTGCGAACTCTAGAAGGTCTCTACCAGGCTCATTCCTATCACCAAAACCGAAACCCCCGTGTACCGACTGAAAACCATCACTATCTTCACCTATATGGCCATTAAAGTCACCACCTATAAAAATTCTCTCTTCCCTAGGTATGGCCCTTACTACCGCATCTAAGCGGTCCCAAAACTCTCTTTTCTCCTGGTCTCCTAATCCCATGTGGGGCGCATAAGCGCAAATTACAACCGTTGTCTCCTCGCCTATTACCAATCTCAACATCATAATCCTATCGTTGTACCTTATCACTTCCACTACATTTTTGTACAGTTCAATAGCCACTAGAAAACCCACTCCGTTCTTAGCACCATCCGACCCTGAATACCACAACTTATACCCATTGCATTCTCTACCTCTATCCCCCTTCCACTTAGTTTCTTGCAGACAAGCTATATGAACCTTACGCTTTTTAAGCACATCCACTAACTCTAGCAACTTACTAGTAAGAGATCCTACATTCCAAGAAGCCACACGCAAATTAAACCCTCTATTGTCCCCTTTGGTAGCACCCCTCTTTCTTGGACACAGTCTTAAGACATAATTGCAACTCCCCCCGTCTATGATTCTTAATTACACAGTATCACAGTACTACCAATAAAAACACAACAAGCCCCACACCGATAGTAAGGAACAAAGTTATTTTGTTTAGTTTAGAAATACTTATAGTACTTTGAGCTGTGATTTCTACGTGGTGCTTACAATATCAACAAAAAACACCCACTAGAAGCCCCACAATATATTGAAAAGTATGTATGGTGTTAATAATAATAATAACAGTAACAGTAACTACAAATACAGCAGCAACAACAATAATAATAATAATAATATGGTTGTTAAGGAAGGAAAGCACCTGGGACAAGGGTGTCGTTCAGGGAAGGCCACAGTTCACAAAAACTGACCGGAGCTGGGGAAGCTTTTACCAGAACAACCAGTTGTAAAACAAGAACAAGAACAAGAAAATCTTTTTCGATCTTGAACAAAAGAACCCAACTCAAGAAACAATCAGTTGGGTTTTGGGTAACTTTTTAGGGTTTCAAAGACTGGTTTAGTTCAGATCCGGTAAAATTTATGAAATTAGAAATAAATTATGTAAATAATTTGGGGGAAAATTAAAAGCGAAGAGAAAGAAAGAAAGGGTCTGTGATCCGTTATCTGAAGTAGAATTGAAGACTTCAGGAAGCTGTGATTTGTTGGTGCAATAAGCCTTGAAATCGATCTGCGGTGAGGAGGTAGATAGACGAAGTGGTCGGTAAAGTGAGGGGTTAGCAGAAGTCAATGGCGGAGACGTACGGATGCCCATTTAATTTCGCTGGTACATATCAGTTAATTTCGCAGGTATAGATCAAATCTTTTCTGAAATTTGCAGATTTTATTCTGATCTCGTATCAGTTTCCTACAAAATCGAACAACCAAATCAGCAAAGTTTTGACAAAAATTTTGATGAACTTAACGAAGAACACGAAGAACAGTCTTTGAATCCTCAAGTTTTTCAGCCAAAATTCTTCAAACAATCAACCAGAACTATCCCGAAATCCTGCAAATCAGCAAACTAAAATCGCAGAAGATAAAAAACAACCAATTCTGATTAAACAAAAATTCCAAAAATTAAATCAAAACCAAAAAATTTCGAAAACCTAATTATCAGGTTTCAAAATTTTTGAAAATTTTATTCAACTTCCACCCGAATCTGCAGTCTGCAATTCTGAACCGAGCTTCTTCAAGAGCCTAACGCTCTGATACCAATTGTAGGTCCCCTGGTTCGTACGGATCGTCACAGAATTGTCAATCCAATCAAGAGTGCGGAATCCTCTTGATCAGATTAGCACTGAAAACGAGTAGAAACATAAATGACTATCAATCGGGTTTTTATTGATTATCAATCACAAGAATTACAATCAATCAAAACCCTAACACACACTTAAATTCGTCCAAGACTTGTGTCTCTCACGAATTCTCTCTCAAAACTGTTTTTGGCTGATTAAACTAAACCCTAAAACAAAGCCTTGTTTATATAACACAAGGTTGCAACATTAGGCTAGGGTTTCCAACATGGGCTAGGCCCAATTCGTCCCCCTTAACCCAATTCGAGTGGGTTTGGTTAGCCCAAACATTTCAACTAACTATTACAAAGCTAAACCCGCTAACCATTATCGTTTAACTAATTACAAGATATCCAAAGACCAAATCTAAGCTGTTGTCACAAATATGCACCAACAATAAATCCTTACATGCCACAATTTACACCAGATCAATCAACTTCCTCAAATGTTCAAACATCATATGGTCAGGTTTTTGATCCGAGTGCCTGGTTCCCTCAACCTCAACCTCAAGTTTCCACATCTCAACCCCAATTCAATCTGAGTGCCTGGTTCCCTCAACCTCAAGTTTCCACATCTCAACCATAATTTGATCCAAGTGCATATTTTCCTAAACCTACTGTCGAAAACCTTCCACCACCAAAAATCGATTATTGGGCTAAACCTACTATCGATTGTGGTCCGACCATACAGTTGGGAAACGATGATCAAACAAGAACTGCGTTTTATGCTGAAAATGTCAAGAATGTCAATAATGGTGAATCTTTGGGAAATGATGATAGTTCGGGATACAACGGTAGTTCAGATGAAAATGCTACAAGTTCAAGCAAGGATGGAACCGAATATCCATCAAGGGAGGTTGTTGATTCTGAGGCAGATGGATCAATATATGAGGGTGAATCCAGTCAGGTATGTGTCGATGAACCAAAATCTGATAGGTGTGATAGTTGTGCTGAATTGAAACATGAATCTGAAACTATTCATAGTCACAATCAGAGTTTAGTTATTGAACTATCAAAATGCAAAGAGGCAAACATGGCCTTAGCTCGTAATGAAAAAGATTTCAAATCAGTAATTGAAACTTTAAAGGAAAGCGTTTCCGAATTAACAAAAACTGTTTTTTAACAAACAAACTGGTATTAATAACTACATTAATATCATTGAGGAAACAAAGAAGGAGCTAGCCATGGCAAATTGTGAGCATGATACGATCAAGCTCAAATTGGAGAGTTACTCAAACTCCCGATATGTGCTTGATCGCATCATAGACGTTCAAAAGCTAAAAGGGAATGTGAAAGGCGTTGGTTATAGGTCGTGTCCTCCACCTTTGAGACACAACTATACCAAAATGCCCGATGAGGAGGAAATGCCTCATTTTGAGCCAACTGTGCCTCTTGATTATGAGGAATTCACAACTGGATTAGGGTTCAAAACGGACAATTCCTCGGAGGGCTCATCTGATAGGAAAGAAAAGCCATCTGTTACAGAACAAAGTCCTCCAACAGTTGAGGACTATGATTCGTCAGATGATGAATCAGATGATGGTGAAGAGGATAAATCTCTTGATGATAGAAAAGGAGTAGACATTCCTATTGAGAGTTATATTCTTTGTGATCATCCTACTCCTGTTAAAAGTGATAATGTGTTGTACACTTTAGTCGGTGATAGTAAAATATATTCAGATAAAGATTTCCCAATAAAAAATGTCAATCAATCTTTGAATGATAAAGTTTTCGAGGATTCTACAAGTAAGTTTTTGGGAAAGTCGAGCCGAAGAGTTGTAATAACTCAGTGTACTCCTATCCCAAAATCCAAAGTTAGAAAGAAATACGGAAATAAAAAATTGCAAATACAAAATAATCAACGAAAGCAAAATCACTCTATTCAAGGAAAAGGAAAAGGCAAACAAAGCCAAAACAAGAAAAAGGTTCAGAAGGTGAATGTGACAACTCGAGTTTTCAAGGTCTTTCCTCACAACTGTGTCTTCATAATTCGTTGCGTTGTAATATGTGTAGGATCATCGTGCGACCTTAATGAGTCGTTCAGAAGAGTTCTTAGACAGAATCATAGGCGGAATTCATTGATTCAGTCTTCGTTCAGATTGTATTACACTAGAATATCATTAATCTATCTTGTTTATTGATAATAACAACGTTTAAAGGCTAGAGACACTTCGACAGCACTTCGGCATCGGAATCAAGAAGCATATAAACGAAATGACATCACAGGTATATATAGGCAGTTGATTTCGTACGAAATGGGTATGTGTCATTTCGTGCGAAATCACCAGTTTCACCTAAAAACTTATTTTCTCGTACAACGTGCCCTGGACTATCATTTCTAAATACAAGACTCGATAGAAGACGAAGTCGGCAGACATATGCACCAACAGACTCCCCCTTGGATGTCGACGAAGTCTTCGGTACGAGTCTTCAGCATGTCAACTCTTCAGTCTTTATCAGTTGTCTTGTTCTTTCCAAAAATCTGACATTGTAAGTTTCCTTCAATCTCTTCTCTTCTTCTATCAACACCTGATCTCCCCCTTGGATGTTGATCTATTTTTCAATCTCCTCTTTCTCTCATACTTTCCTTCACAGTTTCAGGAACATCACCTGGCTTTTCGTAACAACAGGATCAAGAACCTGGCTTTCTCGTCTTCAGACTCCCCCTTTCAATCAGCTGGGATCGCAGTCTGGAATTTGTAGCTTAGAATCGAAAACCTGGAATTAGCCTTCAGGAATTGAAACTTAGCTTTTTTAACATTTCCTGCACAAATTTTCTCACAAACACATTTCTTTATTAAAACAAACTCCCCAACCCAAAGTCGTTCATCATGTTTAGCACTTTGGAACTTTGAAAATCAGCTTTCCAACATCAGTTGTCGAAAATCTTTTTGTAATTTTTTCAAAAATTTTTATGCTAAAACAAATTTACAATCTTTTTGGATTTTTGTTTTAATGAAAAGCAGTAAAGAAATATTTACAAACAATACTTTTGTGAGCTTGTGAAAGAGGATCATATCAGTTTGTGAGACAAATCACAAGCACCATTAAGCTTTATACATTTTAAATTCTAAACGATTCACATAGATTGACAATATAATTGTCCTCTTAAGCTAAATCTAAAAACTTTCGAAATGCTTACTGATACGTTAAGGTATATTAATTTTGTACTAAATTGATATGGACCCCACGATTTCAGCATATCCCCTCATCATGCAATACACTAACTCAAGTAATGCCTTTAAACTTTCATCAACTGTGATATGTGCAAAAACAACGCAGAATGTTTAAACATTAACAATCAGGTCGATCTTTCGATACACAGAGAAAGTCCAATGTTTAAACAAAATAAGAAATGAAAACAAGTTGAAATTGTTTAGATCTTAACCACCAGTTTGATATTCACATATACGCAGAGGTGATCCAAGATTTAAGCGAAACACCAAAGAAAAATAACGCAGAACGTTTAGGCAATAACATCCAGTTCGATACTTTCGTATACGCATAGGATGTCCAATGCTTAAACAAAATAAAGAAATCAAACAAGTTTAAATCTTTGCAAAATGAAATACACAATCACAGTGACTTTATCAGCAAGTTGTGAAAGTTCACAAACAAACCAGTTTTTATGCTCTTTTAGCATTCAACGTTTACTGAGTAGGAACACAATCACGAAGGACAAAACTAAGTACTATGCTTTCAACCATGTTTCCCACTAGAACTAGGCTTTTTCAATTTAAGTTTGTATCGTTATCGCAAATCTACTAGTCTAGCTGAGCCTATCGTCACATCTTTAGTGAGACCGTTTATCCCAATTGACATTTCATTTTTTTAGCGTGCTGTGACAGTTTACTGATTTACTATCATTTCCTCTTTTTCTCAACAAAACTCATTTTTTCTTTCTCAATGTTTTTGACATTTTCAAATTTTCTAATTTTTTTAAACATTTTACTCCCCCTAAAATCAAAATATGTTTCAATTTTGATTTTCTGGGAAAATTTGAAAACAAACTGTACAAGAAAAAATGACAACATGATGTGAATTGCATCAATCCGCCATCCACTCGGCAAAAACAATCAGAACTCCCCCTGACAACAAACTATTTTCCCATAATGATTTCAAAACACTTAAGTTTGTTTTAATCAAAATGGTTTTTCCGGAAAATAAGTTTTGTGTGTCATTTCACAAACTAGGGGATTCATCACCTTGTTTTCTTCAACCACATGTAGGAATTTAACATTTCCCGATTTTCACAACACAATTACGTGTAGAAAAGATAAATCAAGTACAACTTAATGTCCCTGATTATTCTTTTGAAAGTCGAAATATTACCAAAGTGAATTTCTCAAGAAAGATGCCGATACCTGCTCCACGCTTACCAACCTGGGAGCTCCGGCAAGTCAGGATTTTCATTTGAAAAGATCTACCCAAGCCTGACCATTCTTGGGTTTGCCAGTTTTCTGTTTCAAATTTCCACTTGACAATGATGGAATGTTTGCATCATTCATTGTCGAAATGGAATCAACACCTTCTACCTCAATAGATGGCTCTTCTGGTTTTGACGAACCAGATTCATCGCCCGGACTTGGCTTGTCTGACTTTGATGAGCCAGATTCATTGCCAAAATGTAGCTCCTTTGTTTCTGAAGAAACAAATTCATCGCCATCAAAAACTTTGATAAAGATTTTATCCGAAAAATTAACTTTCTTTGAATTTTTATCGGTTTGATTAGTTAATTTTTCTTTCTTTATCTCCTCTTTTGTCCTCAGATTTGTATCTGAAAATTCGTTTTACGTAACTTTGCAGTCGAGTGAAATGATTCACCAGAACTCTTATTAGAACCAACAGGTGAATCCGAGGACAAAATCCTTTCAAGATACTCTCTTGCCTTCTTCCTTTTCTTTCTCAGTCGGTCTTTCTGCCCTTGTGAAAGCTTCACTTTTTGTTCTTTGGGCTTTTCTTCGACTTTGACTGATTTCTTTGCCTTTTTCTGAGAGTCAGCCCTCGATCTTCCCATTGATCTCATTGGGCAATCTCTGGCAATGTGTCCTTTGATTTGACATTCATAGCATCTCCTCGTCTCATAACTCTTACTCTGGCAGTTAACAGCAACGTGTCCTCTAACACCACATTGGTAGCACACCCTGTTATCATACCATTCACCACCTTCAAACCAAATACTCAGATCATGACATTGGTTTGCTTTGTGGTAGTCATTTCTTCTTCTCCCATAAGCTTGATTTGTCTTTTGAGCACTGTGGTCAAACCTGCACCACTTATTATCAACTTTTTGTGAGTTTTGATTTTCAAATTTTTGTGATTTTTTATCATGATTGGATGACTGAACTGATGATCTTTTATTATCACTTTGAAGATTTTTTGTATTTTTCACTTTTTATTTTTGTTCTGCATTCTTCTTCAAAGGTTTCTGCGTTGAACATTCACCTATTTCAGAAGATTGCAAAACAGTTTCTTGAAACTTTTCTTTTAATTTCAAAAACATTTTTCTTTTTTCATCTTCATCATCAGTTTTATCATCACAATCTTCAATTATGACTTTATCACAGTTTGTGACATTGTCATTTATTGGAACTGAATTGATCGGTTTTGGACAAATATAATCCGGTATAACTGACGAAGTCACAAAACCTCTCAATTTCTTTTCTAACTCATCAATTTTATTTTTAGCATTCTCAGCTTCATTTTCAAGCCGAATGATTTTCTGAAGATGACAATTTATTGCAATTTGTTTTTCAATATTATTTTTACTAAAAATAGATTTTTCATTTTCCAAAATTTTTATTTGATTTTGAAAATCTTTTTCAATTTTTAATTTTTAATTTTCTAAGATTTTTATTTTATTCTGAAAATCTTTTTCTTTTTTTTTTAAATTTTTGTTTTCCAATGTCAAACTGTCCACATCATTCAATAGTTTGACATTTTCAGATTTTGAATTTTCACAATTTGTGCACATCTCAAGAATCTTTTTGTCATCAGCTTCTTTCTCGACCTAGGAAACTGGAATTTTTTCAACCCGTTTCTTCTCAATTTGAACACTTTCATCATCACTTTCTTCACTTGATGAATGATCAAAGATAGGGGCTTTTTCTTCAACCTCTTTCTTTGACACTGGTTCAGGATTCGAAGATCCAAGCTTCTCAGATTCTTCATTCTTTGAAATTTGCTCTGTCTCTGTTTTGTATGTGTCTGCACAAAAATTTTTAACAAAATCAAGAGGATTCATATTTTCGTCAATATAACATCCCCTTTTAATGTCATATTTCATGACATTTTTTGCTGCAAGACACACATAGACTCTTTTTCTCATTTCAACTATTACATCCAAACTTATTTTCTCTAAATTCTTTTCTATATCATTTATCAAAACCTTCTTTTTCTTTTCATTTTCAAACTTGTGTGTTTTGAGCTCACTGATGAATTTTCTTGGATAACAATCGTAGAATCTAGAATCCTTTACCATGTTTCTCACAAATTCATTCCACTCTGCAGGTAATGCATTTGCAAGTTTTATTACCTGTTTAGCATTTGACAATGTTATCTCATGCTTTTTTAAATTGTTCATTAGACTTTCAAATCGGTTTTCCAACTCATCTAACGTTTCATCTTTTCTACACAAAAAATATTCAAGTCTATTTACCCAAACATTCTTATTCCCATTGTCACTATTGTTATACCAAAACCCATCAATCCAATTATTTAAACTTTCAAGACTATTGTTTTCCTTTTCATCAAACATTTTATCCATGCTTCAAAACAACCTGATGTGATGATCACACAAACCGTACAACCTGAAATACTTTTCAAGCAAAATGACAAGTTTCACACGAAATGAAACTTTTAAACGAAATGAAGATTTGGTACGGAATGACACTTCACATGAAATACTCTTTGGTGCGAAATGATCTGATTTCGCACGAAATAAGGTGATTTCGTGCGAAATAGGTGATTTCGTGCGAAATGAAATCAAATCAGAATGATTTTGTGCGAAATAATCTACAGTTTCACACGAAATGAGTTATTTCGTGCGAAATAGAGTCCAAGATGTTCTTTTCGGGCGAAATGAAATATGATTTCACACGAAATGGGCTATTTCATACGGAATGAGGCTGATGTCACCTGTTCGATCAGTTTTTGACAAAATTGATCAAGTTCTAGGTCGATTTTAGGTCTGATTCTTTCAAGGATTGATTAAAACACTGTTTCGCTTGTTATGTGTAAAAATCAGTCCATTTTAACCGTGAAAACTTGATTAATTTTGAAAAGAAGGTGTAGAAATCAGAATTTTTCATAGAAATCAGAATTTTTCAGCGAAAACAAGCTAAATGGCAAGAACTCTTCCTCCTGAGCTCTGATACCACATGTAGGATCATCGTGCGACCTTAATGAGTCGTTCAGAAGAGTTCTTAGACAGAATCAGAGGCGGAATTCATTGATTCAGTCTTCGTTCAGCTTGTATTACACTAGAATATCATTAATCTGTCTTGTTTATTGATAATAACAACGTTTACAGGCTAGATACACTTCGACAACACTTCGGCGTCGGAATCAAGAAGCATACAAATGAAATGACATCACAGGTATGTATAGGCAGTTGATTTCGTACGAAATAGGTATGTGTCATTTCGTGCAAAATCACCAGTTTCACCCAAAAACCTATTTTCTCGTACAACGTGCCCTGGACTATCATTTCTAAATACAAGACTCGATAGAAGACGAAGTCGGCAGACATATGCACCAACAATATGTGTACCTTGTTATTTGATTTATGAATTGTTATAGTGTTTACTTGTTGGAAATTATATATTATTTAAAGTCATCAAACACAACACCTACATCCTCATGCCGACTCGACGAAACATCTAATGTTTCGTCATATCCATACTCGACGAAACTCAAGGTGTTTCGCCGAGATCATAGTTTCGTCGCATGGGCTTGTGGCCCAGTTAAGGCCCATGATTAATCACTTATAATTACCCCTTAATGTTACAAAACCCTAGACACTTTCTTCCTCCCTTGAAACCCGACGGCAGCTTCCATTCCTTGAAGCTCTATCGCCGAACATAACCCTGGACTATCATTCGAACCGGTTAGTTTACTGCTAATGTTTATTTGTTTATGAATTGATAATAAATACATGATGATCGATGAATATTTAACGTCTTGATGATCCATGAATGCATGATTCGTATGTTTGTTGGTTAATGTGTCTGAATGTTTGATCCGAACCTGTATGATAATCGCATGGTGTGTTAGTATTAATAGTCCGATGTAGAATAGGGTTGTATGATAAGAATTGTACTCATAACGATAAGCTAACATACTAGTGTTTTATGATAAAAGATGTTGACGAATGCCTGTTAATCACAATGATTTGCTTATGATGAATGATGATTGAATGATTGGTCCTGATCGCATGTGCAAGGTGTTAAAAGCGTGATTAGGGTTCTTGTTGTCTGTTGTTATTGAAGAAGAACCCAGGTCGACGAAACACATGTGGACTTTCATCACATATGGATACGACGAAAATATGTCGACGAAACACTCATCATGATGAAACCTGAGTGTTTCGTCAATGGGGAATCACGACGAAACCTGGGGGTTTCGTCAATGAGGAATCACAACGAAACTGGGGAGTTTCGTCAAAAGGGTAAACAACACAGTGAACTAAGTTGATTCTGTTGATGGATGATTATATTGATGAGATCATAATATTTACTATTAATGATGACTAACTATGACCAAAGAGACATGATTTAGATTTCATGTATGGCACATCCAACTGTTAGGCACTGTTACGAATTTATGCATGTATACTGGGGAATTGAATGAGCTTGTTTAACTGCTATGTGCCCTTTGTTTGAAATGCACACTGTCATTTATGTGTGTGTGCGAATGATACTGATAAGTATGTTAGTGGTATTTATTAACTGCCATGATGTTGCGTATATGCCATGATCAGCTTGTGAGTGTAAACTGCTAGTTATATGTGAAACGTACGTGTATTACTTGAACAAAGACCTGACTCGTATGGTAACCATGTTAGGACGTGGTTGACCACCCTTAGCTCAAGAGACCCTTCTGTTTATCTGCCGAGCTAACCTAAGGTGAGTTCACACTTTCTACAAGGCATGGGATTCCCGGTGGATGGGAATAGGTAAAGGATTTAGTCGGAAACCGCGTGATCTCCTGGTTTGGAACACGTACTACATCCTTTTTATTGAAGGGTGATAACATGTACTAAGGATTTAATCGGAAACTGCGTGATCTCCTGGTTTGGAACACGTACCACATCCTCTTTATTGAAGGGTGATAACATTGATGCTAGACCAAAAACTCTATCATTAAGTCCCTCATTTTATATTGACTTAATCGCTGGACCAATGGCGAACGAGTCATTAGTTAGATAGCGCTATTTAGGTTTGACAAGCCTCACACCGTGCTGCAGAGGACGGGCGTGAACTAATGGATCTGGGCACGTCAATGATGATAGACATTAACGCTAGGGCACCAACTTACTTCAGTCAGTAGTCGATATGGTAACGGGTCTAGTGGGATATTCATGGGGTAGCCCCCCCCCCCCCCCCGGCTGGGAGCCAGGGTAAAAGGAAACGAATAACGATATTTTTAAACTATGGGGTAACCCCCACGACAATAAGCCAGTAAAAAGGAAACTTATGTTTTTGAACAACTTAAAACGAATACCCAATTGTGAACTCGCTCAACTTTGTTGTTGACTCGTTGTTACATGCCTTGCAGGTCGTTAGATGCTTAGCGGGAGCTTACAGGGGAGCAAGAGTCGTTGTAGGACATGGACTATCGAGTTCCATGTTAAACATTTGAACTTTTAAACTTATGTTTTGGTTTTAAACTTTATGCTTCTACTGATAACTTGAATTTGGTTAATTTCTTTTGGACACCAATTATATTGTGGTTGGTTTTATATTTACTTTAACACATTGTTCAATATGATTAGTGGCTTGATCCTGGTCATGTCACGCCTCCTGCGGTGATACTCCGCATGTGGATTTTGGGGGTGTGACAGATTGGTATCAGAGCCATTGGTTATAGTGAACTTGGTTTTAAAAAGGGAAAAGCTTTTTGACAAAACCAGACTATAACCTGTACAGTGCTCAACGATCCACAACGATGCTTCGCTCCACATGCAAGGCTCAACACTATAGGTGATATGGTTTATGTTTATATTGCCTGTCTATTAGTTTGCATAGTGCATTATTCATGGTATGCTTAGTTAACGTAACGACCATTGTTTAAAAACCCTGTGTGCTTACTCTCTTCTGTCATCCCATACTTACGTACTTACGCGAAAATTTTCTCACTTATGTTTGCTTCAATGTGAAGATCATGAGTGGACGTCTCAACTTAACTCAAGCCCAGCTGACGGCTCTAATCAATGAACGAGTTGCTGAGGCACTCGCAGCAGCTCAAGCAGGAGGTATAACCTGCAATTTCAACTTATCCTAGGATGTTTGAATCCTACTCTCGTGAACCAACTCTCGTGCTTAACTTTGTCCTTTCTTACTCATGCGACAGGTTAACCTGCTTAGCCTCCGGTGTGTACGTTCAAAACTTTCATGGATTGCCGACCCAGTACCTTCAACGGCACAGAAGGAGCTATAGGTCTTCTCCACTGGTTCCAGAAGATCGAATCCGTTTTTGAGATGTGTGAATGCCCTGTAGCTCGTATGGTGAAATTTGCTAATGGAACACTTGAAGGCGGTGCGTTAACTTGGTGGAACGCACAGGTTCAAATGCTAGGGTTGGCGGCAGCTAATGCCACCCCATGGAACGACTTCAAGGATCTAATCAAAGAGGAGTACTGTCATCGAGACGACATTCACAAGCTATAGGTAGAGTTTTACAACCTAAAGATGAAGGGGTCTGAGATCGAGGCGTATACTGAGAGATCGAATGAACTAGCTGCCTTGTGTCCTACTATGGTGGATCATCCTGTCAAACGTATCGAGCTGTACCTCAAGGGTTTAGTGCCAGAGATTCAGAGTATGGTGACTTCAGGTAACCTCCCTACGATCCATCAAGTCATACGACTGTCCCACCGTCTCACTGATCAGGCAGTTGAGCAGAACAAGCTGCCTAAGCGTATTAGTGCTACCGCTACTTCTGATACTCCAAGCGACAACAAGCGCAAGTGGGATGGAAATTCAAGCAAGGGTTCAACTTCTGTTCAGTCACAGTCTCAGCAGTGAAAGACTGACGACTATAAGAGCCCCGGTCAACAATCTTCTGGTAGTCAAGGTCAGAGTGGATACAAGGGAAATCACCCCAAAAGCAATCGTTGTGGCTTTCACCATAGTGGACCGTGCACTAAGGGTAACTGTCAGAGATGTAACAAACATGGCCATGCGGCCAAGGATTGCAGGAGCCTCTATACTGCAAATCAGAGGCGATAGCAACAGCAGCAGGCTCCACAGAATCAGCGTCAGCAGCAGGGCAATAACAATGATGGCAATGGTGCCAGGGGACGTGCTTTCGTGATTGGTCAGGGTGACGCGAGGAACGATCCCAACGTTGTGATGGGTAAGTTTCTACTGGATGACTTCTTTGTTTCTATTTTATTCGATTCGATTCGGGTGCCGATACTAGTTACGTGTCCTTAAAAGTTAGTCAGATGCTTAAGCGTACCCCAACACTTTTGAACACCAAGCACATTGTAGAACTAGCAAACGGTAAAAGTCTTGAGGCCACACACGTAGTTAAGGGTTGTAACCTTGTTCTAGCTGGTCAAACTATCTCTATCGACCTTATCCCAATCGTTCTTGGTAGTTTCGATATTGTCATTGGGATGGATTGGTTATCTCAACATCGAGCAGAGATCCTTTGTAAGGAGAAAATCGTCCGCATTCCTCGTTCTGGTGAAGAACCTCTCGTGATTCATGGTGACAAGAATGGTGCTGTAGTGGGCATCATCTCTTTCCTTAAGGCCCAGAAGTGCTTGCGAAAGGGCCACACAACTATTTTAGCCCTCGTTACTGATATCTCAACGAAAGAGAAGAAGATAGAAGACATTCCGATCGTATGTGACTTTCCTGAGGTATTTCCCGAAGAATTACCTGGTCTTCCGCCTCACCGTCAAGTCGAGTTTCAAATCTAGCTAGCTCCTGGAGCAGCACCAATAGCTCGTGCACCTTATCGTTTGGCTCCGTCAGAACTAGAAGAACTATCCACCCAACTACAAGAGCTCTTGGACAAGGGTTTCATTCGTCTAGCTCTTCGCCCTGGGGAGCTTCAGTCTTGTTTGTGAAGAAGAAAGATGGTACCTTCCGGATGTGTATTGACTATCGCGAACTCAACAAGGTGACTATGAAGAATCGTTATCCTCTCCAGCGTATTGATGATCTATTCGACCAGCTGCAAGGGTCGAGCTTCTACTCTAAGATTGATCTGAGATCGGGCTATCATCAACTGAGAGTCCGAGACGAGGACATCTCCAAGACAGCTTCAGAACTCGTTACGGGCACTACGAGTTTATGGTCATGCCTTTTGGATTGACGAACGCACCTGCGGTCTTCATTTATCTCATGAACCGAGTGTGCAAACCTTACTTAGATAAGTTCGTTATTGTTTTTATCGACGACATTCTGATCTATTCTAAGAGTCAGGAGGAACACGAGCATCATCTGCGACTTATTCTGGAACTTCTTCGAGCAGAGCAGCTTTATGCTAAGTTTTTGAAATGCGACTTCTGGCTTCGTGAAGTCCATTTCCTAGGTCACGTGGTAAACAAGGATGGGATTTATGTGGATCCATCCAAGGTTGACTCGATCAAGAACTGGCCTGCACTCCGTACACCAACTGAAATCCGCCAATTCTTGGGTTTGGTAGGTTACTACAGAAGGTTAATCAATGATTTCTCAAAGATTGCGCAACCTCTTACTTCACTAACTCAGAAGGGTGTCACCTATCGTTGGGGTGATGCACAGGAATCCGCGATCCAGCAACTGAAGAAGAAACTTTGTAGCGCACCTATTCTCTCGTTACCTGAAGGCACAGACGATTTCGTAGTTTATTGCGAGGCGTCAATCCAAGGACTTGGTTGTGTGTTGATGCAACGTGAGAAAGTCATTGCTTATGCGTCACGCCAACTTAAGGTTCACAAAAGGAACTACACAACCCACAATCTGGAACTGGGGGCTGTTGTTTTCGCACTCAAGATATGGAGGCATTACCTGTACGGTACCAAGTGCATCATTTACACCGATCACAGGAGTCTCCAGCATATCTTCGATCAGAAGGAGTTGAACATGCGACAGCGTCGGTGGGTCGAACTTCTGAATGATTATGAGTGGGCGATCAAGTACCATCTGGGCAAAGCCAACGTTGTGGCCGATGCCCTCAGTTGAAAGGAGACTAAACCTAAGCGTGTACGTGCATTGCGCTTACCATTCACTCTAGTCTTCCTGCCCAAATTCGTAATGCTCAGGTCGAAGTATTGAAAGCAGAGAACATCAGGGCTGAGTCCCTGCGAGGATCGAAGAAACGGTTAGAACAAAAGGAAGATGGCGCTTACTACGTGACGGGGCGCATTTGGGTTCCATTTTATGGTAATTTACGTGAACTTGTGATGGATGAAGCACACAAGTCTCGTTACTCAGTACATCATGGTTCTGATAAGATGTACCACGATCTCAAGACTACTTACTGGTGGCCTCATATGAAAGCTAACATAGCGACGTATGTTAGTAAATGCTTGACTTGTGCGAGAGTCAAGGTTGAATACCAGAAACCGTCAGGCCTACTTCAACAACCAGAGATCCCGACATGGAAATGGGAGCAAATTTCCATGGATTTCGTTACTGGCTTACCTAGATCTCAACGAGGAAACGATACCATTTGGGTGATAGTAGATCGACTGACAAAGTCTGCACACTTCTTGGCTATCAAAGAAACAGATAAGTTCTCTACTCTAGCAGACGTCTATCTTAAGGAGGTAGTCTCGAGGCACGGGGTGCCAACCTCCATCATATCTGATCATGATGCGCGTTTTACCTCTGATTTGTGGCAAGCGATGCATAAGTCCTTTGGCTCACGTCTAGACATGAGCACAACATATCATCCACAGACGGATGGGCAGTCTGAACGCACCATCCAAACTCTTGAAGACATGCTTCGGGCATGTGTGATCGATTTTGGTAACGACTGGGAAAGACACCTTCCTTTAGTGGAGTTTTCGTATAACAACAGTTATCACACCAGCATCCAGGCTGCTCCGTTCGAGGTATTGTACAGACGGAAGTGCCGATCACCTTTTTGTTGGGCAGAGGTTGGCGACAGCCAAATCACTGGCCCAGAACTTGTCGTAGACACAACAGAGAAGATTGCTCAAATACGACAACGAATGGCAGCAACTCGCGACCGTCAGAAAAGCTACGCTGATAAGCGTAGGAAACCGCTCGAGTTCCAGGTTGGGGATCGAGTGCTACTTAAAGTCTCACCTTGGAAAGGTGTAATTCGTTTTGGTAAACGAGGCAAACTCAACCCGTGATATGTTGGACCTTTCGAAATCACAGAAAGAATTGGCAAGGTGGCCTACAGATTGAATCTACCTGAAGAACTCAGTGGAGTTCACAACATATTCCATGTGTCGAATATGAAGAAGTGACTGTCAGATGAGACCCTCATACTTCCTTTCAAGGAGCTCACCATCGGCGATCAGTTGTGATTTGTCGAAGAACCAGTGGAAATCTTGGACCGGGAGGTGAAGATTCTCAAACGCACCAGGATACCTATTGTTCGAGTTTGTTGGTACTCCCGTCGTGGCCCAGAGTTTACATGGGAACGAGAAGACCAAATGAAACACAAATATCCCCAGTTGTTCGAGAAAAGTGAAACCACTACTGAGGCTGAAGCTACTGCAGAATTTCGGGATGAAATTCCAAACCAACGGGGGGATGATGTGACACCCCAGGAAAACCAGGAAACCACGCAACCTAACTAGCTTCCTCAGTAACTACGTGCTAAATTTCGGGATGAAATTTCTTTCAAGTTGGGGATGATGTGACAACTCGAGTTTTCAAGGTCTTTCCTCACAACTGTGTCTTCATAATTTGTTGCGTTGTAATATGTGTACCTTGTTATTTGATTTATGAATTGTTATAGTGTTTAATTGTTGGAAATTATATATTATTTAAAGTTATCAAACACAACACCTACATCCTCATGCCGACTCGACGAAACATCTAATGTTTCGTCATATCCAAACTCGACGAAACCCAAGGTGTTTCGCCGAGATCATAGTTTCGACGCATGGGCTTGTGGCCCAGTTAAGGCCCATGATTAATCACTTATAATTACCCCTTAATGTTACGAAACCCTAGACACTTTCTTCCAGCCTTGAAACCTGATGGCAACTTCCATTCCTTGAAGCTCTATCGCCGCACATAATCCCTGGACTATCGATCGAACCGGTTAGTTTATTGCTAATGTTTATTTGTTTATGAATTGATAATAAATACATGACGATCGATGAATATTCAACGTCTTGATGATCCATGAATGCATGATTCGTATGTTTGTTAGTTAATGTGTCTGGATGTTTGATCCGAACCTGTATGATAATCGCATGGTGTGTTAGTATTAATAGTCCGATGTAGAATAGGGTTGTATGATAAGAATTGTACTCATGATGATAAGCTAACAGACTAGGGTTTTAGAATAAAAGATGTTGACGAATGCCTGTTAATCGCAATGATTTGCTTATGATGAATGATGATTGAATGATTGGTCATGATCGCATGTGCAAGGTGTTAAAAGCGTGATTAGGGTTCTTATTGTCTGCTGTTATTGAAGAAGAACCCAGGTCGATGAAACACATGTGGACTTTCGTCACACATGGATACGACGAAACATATGTCGACGAAACACTCAGCATGACTGACGGGTGGTCCATTGGACAACCCTTAATGATGTTAAAAGATGATTTTATCCCTCACTTGATCGTGTAATTATCTTGAATTAGATAACTACAGTTGCTTATGTTTCAGGTACGTTTCGGGAGCTAAAAATGGATAAAACGCTGCTTTGGAAGGTTTGGAGTGGAACGGGTCATGCATGGAAGGAAAGAAGAGAAGAAACAAAGATTTCAGGTCTCCACCATAATTTACGGTGGGTACCGTAAATTACGGTGGCCCTAAAACATGCCCAGTTCCACCGTAACACAATAGAGAAGCACCGTATCAATCTGAAGTCCACTGTAACTTACGGTGGGTACCGTAAGTTACGGTGGAGATGATAGAAAACATGTAACTGCCTCCATTAAACCGTTTTGGTGGTGTCTTTTCACATGATCTCATCATTGGACGTTTTCTCTGCATGTTGGGGGCGATTTTGGCTAGTTTATCTTGGTTCCAAACATTTCTAAACAATTGGTTTGTGTTTTCGATTCGTATGAACATTTATAGTTGTGTGATGATGATGTACCAAATCATGCGTGGCTAAACTATTGGTGATCATCCTAGATGTAAGGTTTGCTTTTGAAACACTATGTTTGTGCTTGAATTTCTAGAATAATAACTTTGAATGTTTGTTTGAGTTATTATGGTGTTTGAATATTTGTTTCTAAAGTATTGATTTTTGTTTGCTTATAATTCTAGACCGTACGTTCTTGGTGTCGTTAGCAATCGAGATATCATGGGAGGGATTAGGGTTGGATAATTGTCAATTGATCATCGGGTAACAACCTCGCATTTTATAATCCGAGTACTTAGTTCCCTTTCATCATAAATAGATAATCAAACACGAGCCATGTCTATGTGGTTCTTTCTAGTTAAGCATAAACATTAGTGTGGATTAAAAACCTGAAGTCTAGGATGGTCGCTTATTCCTAATCTGTTTACAAAATCAATCTTTGATTTGCAATTTAATTAGTTAACATTAGTTTTTAAAACCAAAACAATCAACTCTTGAATTTTAATTTTTGCAATTTTAGTTTAATCTTAGTTTAAGTGCAAAGCTACATAATCGACATACTCTCCACAAACTCCCTGTGTTCGATACCCATTTACTGCTATCTACTAGTTGTAATTTGGATTAAATTTGCGTGTACTACGACAGCACGTCAAATTTTGGCGCCGTTGCCGGGGAGTAGTGTGCAACGTGTGTCAGTTTGTTAGTTTTGCTTTGTTATTTTTGGGTTTACATTGGTGTGTTTAGTGTGCAGGTTCTACAGGTGTATGCATACTAGAGGCTCTCACAAGTCATCACCAGTATCGTTCGATCAGGAAATTGAAAGAACGTTAAGGCAAAACCGAGTTTTAGTACGAGAAAACAGAATTATTGGTTCACCTACCTCACCCATCACACCACAAAACATTATGCAAGAATCTCAAATGCCATCCATAACGGGTCAAACGACCTCGTCTTTCATACCTACTTCCACTCAACCATCACCAAACACCACCATGCCTAATACCACTACCGAACCTACTCCACCTCTTGATGTTACACCCACCAATTCCACTACATCACCGATTACTACTCAAGTTACACCTAATCTTACCTTTAGTCCCTCTGCCACGATTCCACCATTGTCACACTTCTTTCCCCCAACGACGGGTCAATCATTCTCTAATTATCCAATACCACCAAATTCAACCATTGTCCATGCCACTTCTACATTTAGACCATCGAACCAATTGGGCTTCCAATATTCATCCCTTCCATTCGGGCAATCCTCGGGTATTCAAGGAGATGGATATGATGATGGTTACGAAGAGGATTTTAGGGGATACGAAGAAGAAGGTTTTTGTTATGGGGGTGATGGAGGATATTTGGGACTCCAAGGAGGAGCAGGTCAACAAAGTCAACCGATTCAACAATTTCAAGACACGAGTATATTACTGGTTGGGGTGCAACACATTAGACCGCAAGGGCCACAATTGCAACGCCCTACACCGCTACATCAAGTGCATCCTCAAAATACGCAACCTCAATTTCAACGGCCGATTCCACAACAACCGCCAATGCATCAATACCTATATCAACCACCCTTTGCACCTCAAGAGCCTATGAAAGGGCAAATGGGTCAACCAAGAGCACCATTGGGTGCCCCTCAAAGACATCATCGGGAAGTAGTACGGGGAATTGAAGCTCACTTCCGGCCTATTATTACTAATAATCCTTCGCCGGTAGTGATTCCTCATCAGGCGGATGGAAGAACGTTTGAAGTGAGAACAACCGCCCTCCAAAGTCTACCAAAGTTTAAGGGGTTAGCAACGGAGCAACCTTATTTCCATTTGGAGACATATGACTCTATTTGAAATACGATTGGAGGCCAAGGGTTCTCTTCGGATGATGTTAAGTTAGTTCTTTTCCAATTCTCTTTGGAAGATAAAGCAAAGAGATGGTTTCACACTCTACCTTCCGCATCGATTTTTACATGGGCCGATATGCAACAAATTTTCTTAGACGAATATTATACCTCTCAAAAGACTAATGATGCAAGGAGAGGTTTGAGAAGCTTCCAACAACAATCGGGGGAGATGTTTCATGAAGCCTTCGAAAGGTTTAATATGATGTTACGGAATTACCCTCATCAAGGGATCCAACTATGGGAGTTGTTGAACGCATTTCATGAAGGTTTGAGTTCGGAGGATACACGTGATTTAATGTCGATCACTAATGGTACATTCGGTATAAATTATGAACATGTTGATTGGGCATTTTTAGAACAAATGGCGGTGAATTCTAAGAGGAAGGCCCAATCTTCAAGGCGGGCAAGGCATGTGATACAAAGGCCGCAAGTGCATGGGGTAGAGAATGGTAATGTTCAAACTACAAATCAAGTGTACAACGTGTGCACTAATTGCAACGAAATAGGCCACACGGCGGAAGTTTGTGTATTGGGGGTGGTTGATGAGCAAGTAGGGGAAGTGAATGCAATTCAAGGGGGTGGTCGAAATTTCAATATGAACTCCAACACATACCACCCCGGGTTACGAAACCACCCTAATTTCCGCTACGGGAATGCGGCGAACCAAGCTAACCCAAACTTTCAAGGAGCTCAAGGTAACTTTGCACCTCGCCAACAATACAATCAAGGCAACTATAGGGGTGGAAACAATTATGGCTACCAAGGGCAATTTCAACAAACGGGTCAAAGTGGTTTGGGTCAAAGTTTGTCAAGCGGGAATGAAGTCATGGATATGCTTCGGGCTATGCAACAAGACATTTAAAAACGGAATCAACTCGATGAAATTCGAATACAAAAGGACGAGGTTCGTGACAAGAGCATCCAAACATTAACAACCCAAATGGGTCAATTGGCGACCGACGTGGCGGAGTTGAAGAAAAACAAAGGTCAACTTCCTAGTGACACAAAGGTAAATCCATCCCATGGGTCATCACGAGGTAACAATGTTAATGTTCACCATGTTAGTGTGTTAAGAAGTGGCAAGGAATTCAAAGCCAATTTGTCACCGGAATTAGTTGAAGGGGTAGTTGAGGATATCACGGATGTTGATAGTGATGATGAAGTGTCACCGGTTAAACCTAAATAATCAAATGTTAAAAAACCGGGTTTGGGTGAAAATGAAAAAAAGTGAAAAAGATGAAGGTGAACCGAGTCAAGTCCCGTTTCCATCGGCTTTACTTGACCTGGGTAAGAAAAATTTTATTGCATCAAGATGGCCCCAAAAAGAAGAATTATGGGACATGTTTAAACAAGTTAAAATTAACCTTCCACTCCTTGATGCAATAAAACAAGTACCCGCATACGCTAAATTTTTAAAAGAGTTATGCACACAAAAAAGGCAACAAAAGAAGAAAATGCTTAAGCGGGTGGATTTAACCGGGCAAGTAAGTGTGGTTTTGAATGGGGAGCTTCCTCCTAAGCTCCAAGATCCGGGCACGCCATTAATTAATATTCAAGTTGGTAATTTTCAAATGGCAAAGGCGTTACTAGATCTTGGAGCCGGGGTGAGCATTTTACCGGGGGGCTTATATGACCAATACGACTTTGGTCCGTTAGCAAGGGTGGAGACAACGGTTGTTTTAGCCGATTTGTCTCATAAGCTACCTCGAGGATGGTTCAAAATGTGATTGTGAAAATTGATGAGTTCTATTACCCGGTTGACTTTCTGGTATTGGACTACTCATCCGCGGACCCAAAACAACAACAAAATGTCATTTTGGGTCGGCCATTTTTGAGCACCGCGCATGCTGTGATCGATTGTAGATTTGGTACAGTCGATATGACTTTTGGAAACCGAAAAATGCGTTTGAATGTTTTCACTAACAATTCTAATGCTGTTGGTGTTGATGAGTGTTTTATGGCAGATTTAGTCGACGGATGCAACCCGCATGAGTATGAGGAGGATGGCATAGATGTTTGTTTGTGTGATTTTTCTGAACAGGTACATGCTTGTGCACTACGGGTTGAAGAGGAAAAACAGGATGCTATGGCTTTGAAGGAAGGTCGACCGCCATGGACTCACCAATTCTAAGGCTTGCCGGCGGAAATAAGTTCGGGTACTAAACCATCATTAGAAGAACCGCCAAAGTTGGAACTCAAAGACTTACCAAGCCATTTGAAGTATGCTTTCTTAGGGGATAATGACACTCTACCGGTCATTATTGCCTCTAATTTAGAGATGGCACAAGAGCAAGCTTTGTTGGAAGTGTTGAAAGAGAACAAAGGAGCTATTGGATGGACAATTGCCGATCTCAAAGGAATTAGTCCATCAATTGTCATGCACAAGATAATCACCACCGAAGATGCAAAACCGACACGAGAAGCTCAACGACGATTGAATCCAAACCTAAGAGAGGTAGTAAAGAAGGAGGTAATTAAATGGTTGGATGCGGGAATTATCTATCCGATTTCGGATAGTGCTTGGGTAAGTCCTACCCAAGTTGTGCCTAAGAAGGCCGGTATTCAAGTAGTCAAGGATGAAAATGGGGAACAAATCGCCACCCGACCGGTCACCGGGTGGCGTGTATGTATTGACTACCGAAAATTGAATGCCGCCACTTCTAAGAACCATTTCCCGCTACCTTTTATTGACCAAATCATTGAAAAACTGTCGGGTCAAAAGTATTACTGCTTTTTGGACGGATATTCGGGTTACAATCAAATAACAATACACCCGGATGACCAACACAACACCACCTTCACTTGTCCATATGGTACCTTTGCCTTTCGGCGAATGCTATTTGGCTTGTGTAACGCACCAGCAACTTTCCAACGATGTATGATAAGTATCTTCTCGGACATGGTTGGAGAGTCGCTTGAAGTGTTTATAGATGACTTCTCAATTTTTGGCACTAGTTTTGAATCATGTCTCAATGAATTACAAAAAGTTTTAAAACGATGTGTTGAGAAAAATTTAGTGCTTAGTTGGGAGAAAAGTCATTTTATGGTGCAAGAGGGTATTGTGTTAGGTCATGTAATATCGGAAAGGGGAATGGAGGTGGATAAGGCAAAAATAAGGGTAATATCATCTTTGCCACCACCGAAAAATGTTAAGGGTGTAAGGTCATTTTTGGGACACGCGGGTTTCTATAGACGTTTCATTAAAGGTTTTAGTGTTTTCACGAAACCTTTATGTAATTTGTTGTTAAAAGATGTTCCATTTGACTTTACTGACGAATGTTTGCAAGCATTTACTGTTTTGAAGGAACACTTGGTGAAAGCTCCTATTTTGCAACCGTCGGATTGGTCAAAGCCGTTCGAGATCATGTGTGATGCAAGCGACACTACAATTGGTGCAGTTTTGGGTCAACGGGTTGACAAAAAGCCGGTGGTAATTTACTATACAAGCAAGACTTTATCCGAAGCGCAACTGAATTACACTACAACAGAAAAGGAGTTATTAGCGGTGGTGTATGCTTTGGATAAGTTTCGTTCGTATATTTGGGGGAGCAAAGTGGTTGTTTATTCGGATCATAGTGCGGTCCGGTATTTGATGGAGAAAAAGGACGCGAAGCCACGTTTGATTCGATGGGTGTTGTTGTTACAAGAGTTCGATTTAGAGATCCGAGACAAAAAGGGAAGTGAGAACGTAGTGGCGGATCACTTGTCTCGGATCCCGGTGGAAGGAATTGACGATATGAGCGAGATAAATGAAAGGTTTCCCGACAAGCAATTCCTAGCCGTATCCACCTTTGTTGCACCGTGGTATGCTCATTACGTAAACTATTTAGCCACAGGTGCCATCCCGAATCATTGGACTAAGAAGCGAAGACAACAATTTATGGTCTAAGTGAAGCAATACATTTGGGATGAACCGGATCTTTTTAAGATCGGGCCGAATCAAGTCATTAGGAGGTGTGTGCCCGAAACAGAGGTGTTGGAAATCTTGACTCATGCCCACTCATCCGCTTGTGGAGGTCACTTTAGTGGGCATAAAACGGGCTATCGGGTTCTCTCATGTGGGTTTTATTGGCCCACAATTTTCAAAGATGCATGTGAGTTCACAAGAAATTGTGTAAATTGCCAAAGGATGGGAAACATTTCAAAGAGGGACGAGATGCCATTACAACCAATTTTGGTTGTGGTAATATTCGATGTATGGGGCATTTACTTTATGGGTCCCTTCCCGAATTCCAATGGGTTTCTATATATTTTGGTGGCGGTGGATTATGTCTCTAAGTGGATTGAGGCTATTGCAATAAGAACAAATGACCACTCGGTTGTTTGTAAATTCGTTCAATCCAACATCTTCTCCCGTTTTGGTATTCCGCGTGTTATTATAAGTGATGGTGGTTCGCATTTCAAGAACTTTAATTTCGGGAAATTATTGAATCGGTATAGCGTGAATCACCGGATTGCTACACCTTACCATCCGCAAACGAGTGGACAAGTCGAAGTGTCCAATCGTCAAATAAAAGAAATCCTCATGAAGACGGTAAGAACGAATAGGAAGGATTGTCGAGTAAGTTAGACGATGCATTGTGGGCATACCGAACGGCCTACAAGACTCCGATTGGCACAACACCTTACCGGATGATGTATGGAAAGGGTTGTCACTTGCCAATGGAGTTAGCGCATCGGGCACATTGGGCAATCAAGACGGTAAATGCGGATTATGATGAAGCGGGAAAGATGAGAAAGTTGCAATTGAGCGAGATAGAAGAGATTAGAGATGAGGCGTGTGAGTGTGCATCGGCTTACAAAGACAAGCTAAAGAAGGTACACGATGCAAAGTTAAGTAAGAAAACCTTTGAAGTGGGTAAAAAGGTTTGGTTGTACAATTCAAGGCTCAAGATGTTTGCGGGCAAGCTTAAAAGCAAATGGAAGGGTCCGTATGTCGTTCGGCGAGGTTTGGTGATGTAGATATCCAAGATGAGCAAAAAAAATAAACAACAAACGGTGAATGGCCATAGGTTGAAGCCATACTTGGAGGGGAAAGACATCAACAAGTTGGAGCTTGACAAAGCGGGCTATATTCTACGCCCGGTCGATGAGGAACAACCATGAGAGGCCCAGGTTTGGTAGTGTAAATAGTTAGTATTTTAGTTTGTTTGTTTTGTATAGTTGAACATTACCGTGCTCGCTTGAAGCTTGTGTTTGAAACAAGTGTGGGGACATTCAGCTCACGAATTGCTCTAACATTGTGTTGAGGACAACACGGGACTTTCGAGGGGGTAGGGTAATTTTTACATGTTTTTAAATTTTTTTTAAAAACACAAAAAAAATTGAAAAAACTGAAAAAAATATAAAGAAAGACACTTAAAATGGCACTTTTTGGCGAAGTAGGGATGCCCAGGTACCACCGTAATTTTCGGTGGTACCGTAATTACGGTGGGAGTGAAAAAAGTTTGGGCGTTACGGTAGAATCCTACTGTTTTATGGTGAGAATTTTGTGCCAGCGTCCACCGTAAATTACGGTGTCTACCGTAATTTACGGTAGACCTGGCGATCTGATAGGTCGGCTGGGTAATGGCAGTTACATAAAAAAAAATAATAAGTCATATGAATTAACCCCTGGCCACTCGTTTTCTTTCACCTTTCTCCTCCATCCATTCTCATCTATCACTTTCAATTGCCCCACAAAATCTCCATAACCCTACAACCTTCTTCCACCTTCAATCCTTCATATCTCTCTCAATTCTTAGCCAAATCAAGTGAAATCTAGGTCTATCTTGACTAATTTTTCATGTACTTGCTGATTTTGAGAAGAGATTTGTGAGAAAACAATGTTTTCTGGTCCGAATCACAAACCCCAGGTCTGAAAATTTTGGGGGTTTTTGAAGTTCGTGTTTCACTTGTGTTCTAGCATCTTCAAATCAATGTATGTGATGTTGGTTTGTTACTTTTGATGATGCATTGTGAGAAGGAAGGTTATGTTTGTTACTTTTTCATACCCACTTGCTTGTTCTTAGATTTTGTCATGAAAATGGTTACTTGAACATTGTTATGGTTTGTAGATGTAGGTTTGATGATTATAGTAGTGAACTTTTGGGAATCTCTACATTGTAGAGACACCATGCCCAATTTTTGAGAAAATAATTATAAAATTTTTGGTTCACTAACATCTACAACCATAGTAACAAGCAAGTGTGGGGATGTTTTGGAGAAAAGGGTCTAACTTTTTGTGTTTGGTTGTGTTGTTTGCTTTGTAATGTGTGTAGGAAAATGGTAAGAACGAAGGAAAAAGCGGGATCTAGTTCGTCTTCTTCATCTAAAGGCAAAGGCAAACTGCCGGAACAACAACCAAAGAAGAGGCAATACTTGGGTAGGGTTAGTGAGAGTGAAAGCGAGGATGAAGAGATGGTAGAGTTGAACCCAGCTGATAAGCCAAGGTGGGAATCGGGTCCATTGGAAGATCAGCCGGAGGAGTGGCAGCCGACACTATTCCATGACAGTATGAATCGGTTAAAAAACAAGGCTGTTGCGTTCATTTGAGAGATGGAAGTTCGAGAGGTTGAATTTGGGCCGTTTAATGTGTTTGCCTAATTCCGCGCCTTAGGATGGGAGGTGGCGCTCAGCTGTTACAATAAAGACAACAAGAACCTGTTTATGGATGAGATCCAAGAATTGATGGCAACCCTGAAGTGCAACATGTATGATAGACCATCGCAGATGAAGTTGACGGGCACGGTTAATGGGATAAAGGTAGAAATGTCGTTCGATACACTACGGAAGTTGGCAAAATACGATAGTCTACCCGCTCGTGATTACATGATCCCTAGTCTTGATGATCTGTTGATAAAACCGGAGAAGCATCCGAGATGGAATGATATGTTAGCGGCTTTGTTCTTGCCCGGTACTTACAGTGGAATCTTGTATCGGAAGAACTTAAAGATTGAAGCAAAATTACTGCTAACGATTTGCATTTTGAATGTCATTCCAAGAAGAGGAGATAAGGAACAAGTAAGGTACCCGGAAGTGCCAGTCCTCTATTCGTTGTTCAATGGGTCTCCTCGGTTTCCAATTCGGTATTTGATTATGAACCATCTTTGGATTTGCCGGAACAAATTGGGGAGGAGCATTATCCCGTATTACCGAATTATCACGGGATTGATGAAGCAGTTTAAAGCGATCACATCGGAGGATAGAGGACATCTTAAAAGGCATAATCCTTTTAGTCTAAACAAGATGGGTATTGGATGGACCTACACGCAATCGAAAAGGTATCACAAGCTCAAGTCAGAGGGTCAAAGATGGAGAGCGTTAAAAGTGGATGCAAGGGATCTTTTACCGGGTGAAGAGGATGAACCGGAGAGTGAAGCGAAAGCCCCGAGTGGGGATGATGACTATGCGGATGAGCCGCACGGTGAGAATGTGAATGTGGGCCAAGGGGGCCTAGGTAAGGGATACTGTGGTGCTTTCTATGATTACACGGAGCATTCATACGAGCCGAATTGGGCTTACAGTGGCACTATGCAAGAGGTTATTGAGAACCAACGTCCTCCGGTACCCGTTTTTGATTCATGGTCGGGTTCGGAGCGTACTTTATTTGATCAACAAACGATGATGAGTGCTAGTATGGAGCGGTCCTTGAAGCATAACTTCGATCGTCAAGAATCATGGAATCGTGCACATGCCTATTCTCATGAGTTAGAGATGAATAACCGGTATGAAGTTGATCAAGCCTGAAGGATGCATGCGGATTGGCATGCGGGGCGGCCCGTGGTTGTGGATCCACCTCCGGTGGATTATGCGTCTCTACCATCATATGACGGTAGTGTATCATATTCGACCCCGCCGCTCCATCAATCACAGTGGGTGGACCCGCGTCAACAACAACAAGGAGCTCCAGAACAAAGTGGAAGTGGTAGTGGTGCATTTGCCTTCGGATAATGGAACGAGATGATGTCTTCCATTTTCAGGCCTCCTCAACCGCGCTACTATTAATCAGGTCGTGCTCCTTCTTGTATATTTTGTGTATATTTGTTTAGTTTGATATGTTTATGGTCGGGTGGTTGGGTGGTGTTAGTTTGTGATGTTATGTTTTGGGTTGGAAGAGTTGGTGGTGTAATGTTTAAAAGAAGAAAAAAAAATATAAAATGAAAAATACCAAAAAGAAATTTGGGGTTTGAGTGTTGAGCTTTCAGTTGGTGTTAAAGAGTTTTAGCGATCAAATCCTCCTAAAACCATACATTGGGGTCAATGTATCCCAAGTGTGGGGATGGGAGAAAATTTTGAAGTTTGTGAAAAATTTTTAAATCAAGCAAAACAATGTGAGAATTTGAATACCTTGGACAAACCCCAAATGATGCACCGGCAACCCTTAATACCCTTTGTGCTTGGTGAGAGTTGAAGCCACACATGTAAATAAATAATACTTGTCTTTGATGAGAGTGGCAACGGGTGGGGGTGCATTAGAACTTGTGCCTTGATACGGTTTGAGTCCTTAGTTGGATATGAATGCGAAAAGGATAAGGGCATTTAGGTAGCCTCGTCATTAGTGTGTGCGAGTGTGGGATTTGGGGGGTTGGACCTCATTAATTATATATATGAGCATGGTTGCGAGAGGAGCGGGGGTTTGGACATTTAGTTGCCTAATTTTGTGCCTAAAAGCCTATCATTTGTTACCCCTTAGCTAGTTTGTCACACCCCCAAAATCCACCATGCGGAGTATCACCGCTTGGAGGCGTGACGTGACCAGGATCGAGCCACCAATCATATTGAACATCGTAATTAAGTAAATAAGACCAACCACAATACAATTGGTGACCAAAGCTAGTTAACCATGTTTAATTTAAACAGCGGAAGCATAAAAGTAAGTCCAAAAGCATAAGTCCATAGTTTATAAGTTAAAGTTCAAAGCGCAAGTTTAATAAGTTCATAAGGATTTAAATAATAAGCACGGAACATAACAGTCCGTACACCACAACGACTCCTTCCTCGTGCAAGCTCCAAGCATTTAGCGACCTGTAAGGCATGTAACAACGAGTCAACAACAAAGTTGAGTGAGTTCACGTTTGGTTGTTTAGTTTTATGTTGTTTCTGAAAAACGTGGTTTGACTTTCATTGGCTTAATTGCCGTGGGGGTTACCCTGTAGTTGAAAGTATGTTTAACCAGTTCTTTTTTCAATACCCAAACCATAACCATCATCAGTGGGGGCTTTCCCCGTGTGAACTACTAGACGGTATGCTATCGACTACTATGCAAATAAGTTGTGCCCTATATCAGTGTCTATCATCACTGATAATCTGCCATAGTCCATTAGTACACGCCCGTCCGACCGGCACGGTGTGAGGTTTGTTAAACCTAATAGCGCTATTAACTAATGACCCGCTCGCCATTGGCCTCGGCGATTAAGTCGATATAATGAAGAGGGACTTATTGATAGAGTTTTGTCTAGCTAGTTTTTAAGGTTGTTGTCCTACACCAGGAGGACGAACGTACGTATTCTGCACCAGGAGAATTCGTAGGATTAATAATGGCATCCTACCTATGGAGGATGGCCGTACATACCCTACCCAAGGAGGATATGTAGATTTCATTTTTAAATTCTTTAACCCATTCCCAAACCACCGGGAATCCCATGCCTTGTAGAAAGTGTGAACTCACCTCGGTTTGCTCGGTTAGATTCTCAAATATAGCTAACAGTCAAGGTCGGTCAATCACGTCCTAATATGATTACCAGTTAGTCATTTAGTGATTTTTAAATAGAGCACCAAGTTCCTACACGTATCTATCACATAACATGCATCACTTTAACGGTTTATGCCCATATAAGTTTCCCATCCATACCCCGCTCATAAACAAACATACGATGTTGCACATAACACATATAACATGTTATATCATTCACAGATAACCTACCCGACATTTAGACATGCAAATTACAACTTATGTCATTTCAGCATTAATATTCAAAACCGGCTGTTTTCGGATATTTTAATAAAATAGTTAACTTATTCTAAAAATTCCCAAATTTTTACAGAATGTCTTAAACATTCCAAATTTTATTGTGTAAAAATATCGGGGTCCAGTTCATTACTAATATTTTATAAAAATTCATTTTCCGGACTGAACTCAGATTTATCTTTTTCTGACCACAGTCGACGGAATAATTTATTTAAAATTCATCGAGAGTCCGATTTATGAAATTTTAGTGAGAGAATTACAAATACATCGGTGGTCATCTACAGTACAAGTTTCATGATCTAACTCTACACAGAACTCAAGTTATGACAGAAAACAAAACGCATATTTTCAGCAGAAAAATGCAGCTCTAGCTGATGTTACAAAATGACGCTTTAAAAATAGTAAACGAAGTCCAAAAATTATGATTCTAGTGCCATTAGAACCGTATTTCATAATACATAAACCTAGACTTCAGAAAATACATCTTTCGTTAGGTTACGGTCCTGTTACAGCCAACTAAAGTTGGCAGTAATCATCAAACAACCTATTGTTTCAGCTTTTATCATTCTAACTTGTGTTCGATTGATTCCGTTAACATGTTTAGTGATCACAACAACATCAAACATCAATATTACAAGTAGATCAGCAAGTAATCAGTAACATAATCAAGACAACTTCAGTTTATCATTACTTCATTATGTTTCATCAATATTTCATTACAAGTTAGTTTATATGCAAGACTTTGTTCATGGTTCTTTAGTGTTCAAGGATTCTCATCATCAAATAACTATTAACCACTCTAATGACATGAAAAATGAACGGATCTAAGTTCTTACCACTAGTTCAAGACTAGGGAGGTTCGAGTGAAGAAATGTGGTGGTTAATAGCGAATGGAGAAGGTCCTTCCACTTCCGAGAGCACCGAGCTTCGTTGTTGGACCTCTTACACCTTTGTATGTATGAGGAATGATTGAACAAGAGCTTGATGATGGTGGTAGTATGGTGGAAGGTGGCTGCCGAACTCAAAGGAGGAGAGAAGAAGAGAAGTTTTGAAAGTGTGTTGTGTTGAGAATGGTGGTTATGTTCTAAAGGCTAGTGGTTATATCCTCCAACACAATATAATCCCACCATTTTAGGCATGTGGTCGATTAGGCTAGGAGGGGGGGGGGTGTCTAGTTGGGTTTCAACTAAATGGTTAAGGATCTTGGTTGGAGATCAAGAGTTTAGTTAGGATCTTAAGTGTGTTATAAAATATATAGTGTGTTAGGGTGTTCGGGGACCCTAACTAGCTCAGAAAAATAGAAATAATGTGTTTGACAATATTCTTGTGTTTCAGGTAAAGTCCGGTTGTTCGGTTTGACACTGTTCCGTTAAAGTGCTTAATTAATCCGTAAGGTGTCATTTATATATATTTTTGTAACACTTTTAATTTCTAACACTTAGGAAATCATAACAGACTATTTAATGACTTTTCTGTACAATACTAGTATGTTACCATGCACATGTAAGTATAACACAGATATCAGAAAGCAGTTAAATGATTCAGCTCTGTCATCAAGTACTTTAATTAACATTAATAAATTGTACGGTTACATGTAATTTTGAGGGTTGTCACATTCTCCCCCCGTTAAGAGAATTTCGTCCCGAAATTTAGCACCTGGTTACTGAGGAAGCTAGTTAAGTTACGTTGTTTTCCTGATTTTCCTGGGGTGTTACATCATCCCCCCGTTGATTTGGAATTTCGTCCCGAAATTCTGTAGTAGCTTCAGCCTCAGTAGTGGTTGCGTTTTTCTTAAACAGCTGGGGATACTTGAGTTTCATTTGGTCTTCTTGTTCCCAGGTATACTCTGGGCCACGATGGGAATCCCAACGAACTCGGACAAGAGGTATTCTGGTGCGCTTGAGGATCTTAACATCTCGATCCGTAATCTCTACTGGTTCTTTGACGAATCGCAGCTGGTCGTCGATAGTGAGCTCCTTGAGAGGAACTATGAGGGTCTCGTCTGATAGACACTTCTTCAGATTTGACACGTGGAATACGTTGTGAACTCCGCTGAGTTCTTCAGGTAGATTCAGCCTGTAAGCGACACTGCCAATTTTCTCAATGATTTCGAATGGTCCGACATAACACGGATTGAGTTTGCCTCGTTTGCCAAAACGGACTACACCTTTCCAAGGTGAGACTTTGAGTAGCACTCGATCCCCAACCTGGAACTCGAGTGGTTTTCTTCCCTTATCAGCATAGCTTTTCTGATGGTCACGAGCTACCGCCATTCGCTGTCGTATCTGAGCAATTCTCTCGGTGGTATCTACCACAAGTTCTGGGCCAGTGATTTGGCTGTCACCAACTTCTGCCCAACAGAGAGGTGATCGGCATTTGCGTCCGTACAATGCCTCGAACGGAGCGGCCTGGATGCTGGTGTGGTAGCTGTTGTTATACGAAAACTCCACTAATGGAAGGTGCTTTTCCCAGCCATTACCAAAATCGATTACACACGTCCTAAGCATGTCTTCAAGGGTCTGGATGGTGCGTTCAGATTGCCCATCCGTTTGTGGGTGATAAGCTGTGCTTATGTCTAATCGAGAACCAAAAGACTTGTGCATAGCTTGCCACAATTCAGAAGTAAAACGCGCATCCCGATCAGAAATGATAGAGGTTGGCACTCCATGCCTTGATACTACTTCCTTTAGATAGATGTCGGCTAGGGTAGAAAACTTATCCGTTTCCTTGATAGCCAGGAAATGTGCGGACTTGGTCAGTCGATCCACGATCACCCAGATGGTATCGTTTCCGCGTTGAGATCTGGGCAGACCAGTAACGAAATCCATGGAAATTAGCTCCTATTTCCATTTCGGGATTTCTGGTTGTTGTAGTAGGCCTGATGGTTTCCGATATTCAGTCTTGACTCTCGCACAAGTCAAGCATTTACTAACGTAGGTTGCTATGTGGGCTTTCATGCCAGGCCACCAATACGTAGTCTTGAGGTCGTGATACATTTTATCCGAACCAGGATGTACCGAATAACGAGACTTATGTGCTTCATCCATCACAAGCTCGCGTAAGCCTCCATAAAGTGGAACCCAGATGCGTCCGTTAACATAGTAGGCACCGTCCTCCTTTTGTTCAAGCCGCTGCCTCGATCCTCGTAAGGATTCAGCCCTGATGTTCTCTGCTTTCAACGCTTCAACCTGAGCATCGCTTATCTGAGCGGGAAGGTTGGATTGGATGGTAAGCTGTAAAGCACGTACATGCTTAGGATGGTATCCTTTCGACTGAGGGTGTCAGTCACAACATTGGCCTTGCCCGGATGGTATTTGATAGCGCATTCGTAATCGTTCAAGAGCTCAACCCATCGGCGTTGTCGCATATTTAATTCCTTTTGCTTGAAGATATGCTCGAGACTCCTGTGATCGGTGTAAATGGTGCACTTGGTACCGTACAGGTAATGTCTCCATGTCTTAAGTGCGAAAATAACTGCTGCCAGCTCCAGATCGTGAGTAGTGTAATTACTTTCGTGAACTTTGAGTTGGCGTGATGCGTAGGCAATGACCTTGTCACGTTGCATCAACACGCAACCAAGTCCTTGGATGGAAGCATCGCAGTAAACCACAAAATCATCTGTGCCCTCAGGCAATGAGAGGATAGGCGCGCTACAAAGTCTATCTTTTAATTGTTGAAATGCGGACTCCTGTGCATCACCCCAACGATAGATAACACCCTTCTACGTCAGTGAAGTGAGAGGTTGCGCAATCTTTGAGAAATCCTTGATAAACCTTCTGTAATATCCTGCCAAACCCAAGAATTGGCGGATTTCTGTTGGTGTACGGGGTGCAGGCCAATTCTTGATTGAGTCAACCTTGGATGGATCAACATGAATACCATCCTTGTTTACCACATGGCCTAGAAAGTGGACTTCGCGAAGCTAGAAGTCACATTTAGAAAACTTGGCATACAGCTGCTCTTTTCGAAGAAGTTCCAGCATAAGTCGTAGATGCTGCTCGTGTTCCTCCTGACTCTTCGAATAGATCAGGATATCGTTGATGAACACAATAACGAACTTATCCAGGTAAGGTTTGCATACTCGGTTCATGAGATCCATGAAGACCGCTGGTGCATTCGTCAGCCCGAATGGCATAACCAGAAACTCGTAATGGCCGTAACGAGTTCTGAATGCTGTTTTGGAGACGTCCTCATCTCGGACCCTCAGCTGATGGTATCCCGATCTCAAATCAATCTTGGAGTAATAGCTCGACCCTTGCAACTGGTAGAACAAGTCGTCAATACGTGGGAGAGGATAACGATTTTTCACGGTCACCTTGTTAAGTTCGCGGTAGTCGATACACATTCTCAAAGTACCATCTTTCTTCTTCACAAACAAGACTGGAGCTCCACAGGGCGAAGAGCTAGGACGTATAAAACTCTTTTCCAAGAGTTCTTGTAATTGCGTGGACAGTTCTTCAAGTTCTGATGGAGCTAGACGATAAGGTGCTCGAGCTATGGGCGCTGCTCCAGGAGCTAGCTCGATTTGAAACTCAACTTGGCGATGAGGCGGAAGACCAGGTAATTCCTCAGGAAATACCTCAGGAAAATCGGGCACAATAGGAATGTCCTCAATTCTCTTCTCTTCCATTGATGTGTCAGTAACGAGTTCTAAAATGGTAGTGTGGCCCTTTCGCAAACACTTCTGGGCCTTAAGGAAAGAGATGATGCCTTCGACAGCCCCACTCTTGTCCCCATAAATCATAAGGGGTTCCTCACCAGCACGAGGGATGCGGACAATCTTCTCGTTATAAAGAATTTCTGCTTGCTGATGAGATAACCAATCCATCCCAATAACAACGTCGAAACTACCAAGTGTGATAGGAATAAGATCGATAGAGAAAGTCTGACAAGCTAAGACGAGGTTACAACCCTTAACTACATGTGTGGCTTCAAGACTTTTACCATTTGCTAGCTCTATCGTGTGCTTGGTGTTTAGAAGTGTTGGAGTGCGCTTAAGCATTTGGTTAACTTTTAAGGACACATAACTAGTATCGGCACCCGAATCGAATAAAACAGTAACAAAGAAGTCGTCCAGAAGAAACTTACCCATCACAACGTTGGGATCGTTCCTTGCATCACCTTGACCAATCACGAAAACACGACCCCTTGCCCCATTACCATTGTTGTTACCCCCGTTGTTGCCTCCATTGTTGTTCCCGTTTCCTTGATTGTTGTTGTTCGGATTCTGGTTCAGTTGGGGGCAGTTCCTCTTAAAGTGACCTTCAGCGCCACACTGAAAGCATCCTTTATTGCCCTGCTGTTGCTGCTGATGGTGGTTTTGTGGAGCTTGTTGTTGTTGTTGGCGATTCTGATTTGCAGGACGCGGGCTCCTGCAATCCCTAGCTTCATGGCCCAGCTTGTGACATCTCTGACATCGACCTTTGTTGCACGGACCTATACCTCTTCTCAAAACGGTAAAGCTGAAAGAAAAATTCGATCCATTAATAATATCATTCGAACACTTTTGGCCCATTCTTCTTTACCTAGCATCTATTGGCATCATGCCTTGGAACTAGCAACCTATCTTCACAATATTTTACCAACCAAAGTCCTTTCCAACATTTCTCCCACTCAAAAACTATATCAACAGATCCCCTCATACTCGCACCTTCGGGTATTTGGTTGCCTTTGCTATCCTCTTGTTCCTCACACAACCATTAACAAACTACAATATCGATCTATGCCATGTGTCTTCCTTGGATACCCAACTAATCATAGGGGGTATAAATGCCTGGATCTCAATACACATAAAATTATCATCAATAGACATGTAATTTTTGATGAGTCTATTTTTCCTTTTGCTAATCACCCCATCCCTTCTCCTTCCTCGTATGATTTTCTTTCTGATTATCAAATCACCACTCCTTTCCCTACTTCTCCCAACACAAATACATCCACATCTAATGTCCAATCCACTGCTACAATTACTCCACAGTTCCCAACCAACCTTAACTTATCCAATCCATCTACTCAAATACCACTTACCTCTACTCCCATTGGCCCACTCAACTCACAAAACAATACCCCTCTCGGCCCACATCCTCACACCCACATCCCACCTACTTCTACACCTCTCGGCCCACTTTCCCACACTCACATTCCACCTTCTCCCACTCATCTCGGTCCACCCACTTCTACCAGCCCACATATGTTTAGCCCACCTTCACCTCCTCACAGCCCCACATCCCAATCACCAATCGATAATTTGTCTCACATCCCCAGTCCCGTTCACACCCCTTCTTCTGATTACATCTTCCATCCTAACTCCGAGTCGTCACCTCAAACGACTCCCTCACCGACTACTTTACCCACCCCATCCCCAATCCCAACCCCACCCCCACCCTCATCACCGCCGCCACCCACTCGAACCATCCGTACTCGTTCTATGGATGGCATACATAAACCCAAGACTATTTTCAATCTTCACTCCTCTTCTATCGAACCCATTCCTAAAAACCCGAAAGATGCTTTGTCCAGCACGGAATGGCTTAATGCCATGAACACTAAATTTAATGCTCTTCTTAAAAATAAGACCTGGGTGTTAGTTCCAAGACAGCCTCATATGCATGTTTTACGTAGCATGTGGCTTTTCCGCCACAAGTTTCGCTCGGACGGTTCATTAGAAAGGTATAAGGCTCGTCTTGTTTGTGATGGAAGCAATCAACAGATTGGGATAGACTGTGGTGAGACATTTAGTCCGGTTGTTAAACCGACTACGATACGTACTGTTTTATCTCTTGCTTTGTCGCATTCTTGGCCAATTCATCAACTTGATGTGACAAACGCATTCCTTCATGGTAACGTTAACGAGACTGTCTACATGTATCAACCCATGGGGTTTCGACATAGGCAATATCCGGATCATGTGTGCTTACTTCAGAAATCTCTTTATGGTTTAAAACAGGCTCCTCGGGCATGGTATCAACGATTCACGGACTTCGTTCTCTCTCTGGGATTTCAACAAAGTAAATGTGACAATTCTCTTTTTACTTATCAGCACCACGGAAATATGGCGTATCTTCTTATCTATGTCGATGACATCATTCTTACAACGTCGACCGATTCTCTTCGGGTCAATCTAATGTCTCGTCTTGCAGCCGAATTTGCCATGAAGGATCTAGGGCCTCTGAGTCATTTTTTGGGTGTTCATGTTACAAGGCACGGAAATAACATGTTTCTTTCTCAACAGGCATACACGAAAGACATTATTGACAGGGCTGGCATGTCTTCGTGTAAACCAGCCGCCACACCGGTTGATACTAAACCCAAGCTGGGTTTGGATTCGGGCCCAGATTATGATGACCCGACCTTGTATCGTAGTCTTGCCGGTGCTCTCCAATACCTAACTTTTACGAGACCCGACATTTGCTATGCTGTTCAACAGGTGTGTATGTTCATGCACGCACCTAAATTGGATCATTGGAATGCTCTTAAACGAATCATTCGCTATCTACAAGGCACCTCGTCTCACGGTTTAACTATTGGTGCTTCCTCAGACTTCTCATTACGAGCCTACACTGATGCCGATTGGGCAGGGTGTCCGGATACACGGCGCTCAACTTCCGGGTATTGTGTTTATTTCGGTTCTAACATCATCTCCTGGTCGTCCAAACGTCAAACGGTTGTTTCACGGTCAAGTGCTGAGGCTGAATATCGGGGAGTTGCTAATGTTGTTGCGGAAATTTGTTGGCTTCGTAATCTTTTACTCGAACTACATAAGCCCCTCGCTTCTGCCAGTCTTGTGTATTGCGATAATATTAGTGCAATCTATCTGTCCGGGAACCCAGTTCAGCATCAACGTACCAAACACATAGAACTGGATATTCATTTTGTTCGAGATCTGGTTCAACGTGGTTCTGTTCGGATTTTACATATACCAACACGTTTCCAAGTTGCGGATATTTTCACCAAAGGTTTACCAAAAGTGCTATTTGATGATTTTCGGTCCAGTCTCAGCATTCGGCCACCTCTAGCTTCGACTGCGGGGGTGTAATAGACATTTATATAAAATAGGAAAATATTTGTTATATATGTCATGTAAATCTCTCCTCAATATGAGGAGATTTGGTTGTAATTATTTATAGGATTGATGTGAATGAGAAGAGGCAAGCTTTGTATTCTTTCAGATGCACACCACAAACCCCCTGCCCCCTTCTTTCTCAAGTGGAAACTTAGATTAACCCCCCTTCACTCGATTGCTTCTTGCTTTTAAGTTGAATAGATCTGGAAATTGATGTTCATATGATGGAAATCGAGTGCAATTGATGTTGAAATGGGTTTCAAAGTTAAAGCCATCGTACACCCTAGCCCTAGGCGGACTGATGGCTGAGGGAGCCGACGACAAAGAGAAAGAGGAGGATGGCGGGTGGCTTAGATTGAGTCTAGGATCAAGGATAGATCTGTCACCACCTACCTTTTTTCTACAGCCACGCCGAGTTCAATACTACCACCACATGATAGATCTGGCACCGGCCGTTTTTCTTTTCGTCGGAGATGAGGATGACAATGTTATAGTGTCGATGGTGGTGGTTCGGGTGACGACGGCTGCGGTGGAGCCGACCGGAGCCACGTCGGAGAACGGCGGTGGCGGCTTCAAGTAACAAGTTGATTCATACTTGTGGGTCTCGATTTAATGCAGTTCTATATACCAGATCCTCAAATCGGAGGCAGATGATGATGGATATGCTCGATTCCGGGCAAAGGCAATTGGATCTATCACGCGACTAGGACCCTATTCTTTCTGATATTGTAAATGTTCTGATATTCTAAATGTGATTAGGTTATGTGATGGTACACTTGTATAATCTATATTCTTAAAAGTGGATGCTTTTTTACTTCTTAAATCAAAATATAACTGACTTTTTTTCAAGTTACAACATACCTTCTCATGCGACTTGTCGACTTCTGAAAAAAATGTTTAGTTAATGGAAATCTATCATTTTTGTTTCATAGGTCTAACTAATAGTTTATTTGCTTTTGTATCCGATCTCTCGGATGTTTTATAAATAGAATAAAACTAGAAAAAACATTAAATTTCGTGACAATTGTGTAGCAAAAATAAAAAATTAACTTCCAGTTAAACGGGTAGGAAAATGTGTAGCAATTTGTGACAGCCTTTTTCTGTCAGAAATGGATTGGAAAATGCGTAGGAAATGCGTAAAGAAACCAGTTTCCTACGAGTGGTTTAACTACATATGCATTTTGTCACAAATTCGTAGAAAATTAAATTTCATGACAATTGTGTAGCAAAAATAAAAAATTAACTTCCGTTAAATGGGTAGGAAAATGCGTAGAAAATGTGTAGAAAATGTGTAGCAATTTGTGACAGCCCTTTTCTGTCAGAAATGGGTAGGAAAATGCGTAGAAAATGCGTAAGAAACCAGTTTCCTACGAGTGGTTTTCCTACATATGCATTTCGTCACAAATTCCTAGAAAAGCGCGAGTTGTGACGCATTTCCTACGGAAAATGGTGTCAGAAATTTTAATTTTTCTAGTAGTGCTGTTTTGCTCCACCGCCTGGTTAGTGAGTCGATGGGCCAACTTGATGATTTGCTGTATGGTACCCAGGTTGGCTGAAGTCACGTGACTTTGAATCTCTGGTACAAGGCCTTTGAGATACAGCTCAATTCGTTTGATGGGAGGGTCCACCATGGTAGGGCACAAGATGGCCAGCTCATTTGACCTTTTCGTATACACCTCAATCTCAGACCCCGTCATTTTCAGGTTGAAAAACTCCACCTCTAGTTTGTGGATGTCATCACGGCTACAATACTCTTCCTTGATCATTTCCTTGAAATCGTTCCATGGGGTGGCATTAGCAGCAACCAACCCCAGCATCTGAACCTGAGCGTTCCACTACGAGAGCGCTATTCCTTCAAGAGTACGAGTAGCATACTTCACTCTACGAGTCTCGGGGCATTCGCACATCTCAAAGATAGACTCGAGCTTCTCAAACCAGTGGAGGATGCCTACAACTCCTTCAGTGTCACTGAAAGTAGTAGGTCGACAGTCCATGAAGGTTTTGAACGTGCACACAGGAGGTTGAGCATGTTGACATGTTGCGCGAGAATAAAAGACAAGATTAAGCATGAGGTTTGGTTTGCGAAGGTAGGATCTAAACATCCTAAGGTGAGTTGGTATGGCAGGTTATACCTCCTGCAGGGTTAGCTGCGAGTGCCTCAGCGACTCGTTTGTTGATTAAAGCCGTCAACTGGGCTTGAGTGAGGTTGATACGTCCTCCGCGTCCGCTCATGATCTTCATAACGAAGCAACGTAGGTGAGGAAAGTGTCGCGAAAGTGCGTAAGTGTGGGACGATAGTAGAGAGTAAGCACACAAGGTTCAAATAGCAATTATTACGTTAATTAATGCACAGTGTGAACTATCTAACTGTAACACCTCGAAAATTTACGTCCAATAATGTATTGACACGTGTCATAAGCTTTGAATATGTGAAAAAGTACTTTAGAGGGACTAAAGTTGACAAACAGTGAAACTATGTGAATATAAGGGTCCAAAGTGTCAACAATGGATAAAAAGGCTAAAAAATAACCCTGCATGATGTTTATAATCTTAAACGGATAAATCATGGATCATACGAAGCGGAAAATGAAAGAAAGTGAGGAATTACAAACTACAGGGGCTAAAGGTGTCAACATGTTGAAAGTATACCTCTGAGTAACCTTTTGGCAAACCCGAAGCTTTGTAATGATAAAATATACTCACTAGAATATGTGATAAAAATTTCATCAAGTTTCGTTATCGTATGAGAAAGTTATGATCAAAACCGTGCACGAAGGGTTAATTGCGTTAAAGTTGAATTTCGAGACTTTTCGGGTAAGCACAAAGTTAACCAAGGACCTTACCATGTTTGTAAATGTCCCAAGGCCCTTAAAAATCAAGTTTTAGGGTCTAATGTGCAAGAATAATAGCCAAAACCACGTATCAAAGGACAAGGACTGAAATGCAAAACAATAAAAACTTGTTAACCTGATCTGCACTGGTACGCGGCCCGCGAGGGGCTCTTCGCGGCCCGCCTACGAGCTACCAGCGATGAAAACTTGCAGCTGCCAGTTATCAGGTCTGTTTTCGATTGTTTCCAGCTGTACTCGATACCATGGGCTCTCCAATGGGTTTATATGCATGCAAGGGCACTTGGACTGATCCTACAACATCTGTAAACACTTGTAACATCATCAAATGAGATCAAAGTTGTCATAAAAAGATCATTGAAGTTGCAACATGCAACACTTGCATTTTCAAAAATTCACAAGATCAATTCTGGAGCTCTCTAGACATCAAGCCAACTTTCTAGTGATCTCTAGGCATTTTTAGGACTCTTGTAAGTGTTCATAACCTTCTCAAATTCGTTCTAGCCTAGTTAATTATCCATAATTCAAACCATCGTAAATTTAGTTTGACTTTGTGATTAAACAAAAATTGCTCAGTCTTTTCTCGAATTGAAAGTACCTACAAGTTGGTATTTATGTGGGTAAAAAACCCTCAGAAGGGTATTTTCAGATTCCCACTCTAAGTATGATAAATGTCGAGTCAAGGCTTGTTTCAAAAAGTCAACAGAATTATTATTTGCAAATTTAAGCATGATTAGCAATAAAGGGTACATGCAACCTGTTTGATCATTAAAATAACATGGTAATTAATGTAAGAACATGTCTCAACATGTTCAACTCGACAATTTTCAGTTTAAACCCGAATCGGAACCGAAAGTCGCATAAATTGACTTTTTCTTTGACTTTTAGTTCTGATCCGTTCATGCATGTTTGAGATCTGCCTTAGAGCTTATTTTGGACCAATTTTTCATATAATTTTAACTCTCTGAGATTTTACAACTTGGTTCAACACTTATCCGATTCATATGCATGTTTCCGATTAATGCTTAAAAGTTGACTATTATGCCCTTTTTACTATAAAACGCGATTTTTGAAAAAGTGAAAGAGTAGAAACATTTGTTACTGATTTATAAACTTGCACCTAAAATTTGATATCAGTTTGAGGTCTAAATTAAGAGTTATGCTCATTATCGTAATTTGAAAGCCTTATGTTAATTAAATGGCGTAATTAGCAAATAACCTATTTAAACGCACTTTTTAATATCAAACTTTTTACCCACTGGCATAATATAATATTTTGGGATTTTTAAAGATTTTTATTTAATTTTTGACTGAGCATAACATAGGTCTCTAAGTTTAATTCGGTTAATACCGATTTTGCCCTTTTTAGCCATAAAATGAGTTTTACAAATCCTTTTGACCCCAAACCTTTTTCTACCGATTTTTAAATATTTTGAGCATTCTGGAAATATAAAAATATCAGCTTTCTTTTAAAAACCCGGAAACGGCTCTAAATCGCCTTTTTAAGCGTTTTTAACGCATAGTATGTACTATAACCATATTAAACATATAAGGTTGATACCTACTGATGTTTTTAGTATATTTTTATATAATAACAGTAAGTATAAGTTTTTAAAATCAGGTTTCCAGTTTTGACCTTTTAAGCCTAAGTGAAATTACCAAAATACCCCTAGAGTGTATAGTTTGGTTTTAAATGATAAATTTCACATATGGGTCATAACCTACTGTTATAACATGCTAGATTAAGTGTATTTACTGTATAAGTCAGACCTGTAACTCAGATTACAAATAAAACTCTTTTATAACCTTTTAAATGATCAAAATACCCCTACGGGGCTTATTTTGAGATTAAACACGTTTTGGGCATAATGGAAGATATCCTACTGATGTCACGACATATTAAAGGCATATTAACTCAGGAAACTTGCATATGACTCTAATGGTTACCCGTAACGCCCTTTTCGCGCTCGGTTCGGTTTATGTAACTAGTTTGCAAAAATTGACCGAAACGGGTCAAACCTTATCATCTTTGTCTCAAAATCCAGAATGTATTTAGTATACTCATATTATACAAGTATTCAAACTTGTCGGGTCTAAATCACATTCTATCCGGTCTTCGCTTAATCGTGCGTTTGAACCGTATCGTCCTTAAAACTAGCCGGTCTAAGCTTAAGCTTAAATAAAGACCCGTTAGGAATCTAATAGGTTATTAAAAACCTTTGTTCCAGAATAAGAAGAACCAGTAAAAGCTATCTGTACTTGCTTGATGGTATACGGCTGAGATTGAATTTATATTTAGCTCAGGTAAATACTTTTAACTTATTTTCCCTATACGGGCTTGGGTTACGGTATATAGAATACCGCTTGATCGAGCATCAAATCTTACATCTTTGAATGGTTAATTGAATAATTTGATCGGCTCGTTTAAACAGTCTTGTTCACTTAAAGCCTTTGGGGGGTTAATGACCATGTCCCGGATATCCTTGGCATCATCTTACGAGATGGCCACGAACGAGCACGGGGTGTAGGCGTACACCTGTCAGTGAATAACTCAATAATGTGGAGGGTCTATTGAACTTTAACCCGGCATGAACCGGGCTACTAAACGCACAAGTAACATGTAATTCGTTCACAAGATTATATTACATAATTATCCCAAGTTATAAAAATGTTTTGTGCCATGAGCATTCAAATCAATTTTCAACCTTTTCAAAACGAGTCAGTTAAATTGTATTTACCAGTGTAAACTGACGTATTTTTCCAAAAAGAATAAGTGCAGGTACTACTCGTACTAGGCTGGCGGTCTTCTAGAGCGTCCACAATAACTCTCGCAAGCTTGGATGACAATAAAGCTGTTGAACAATATCTTATTTTATTTTTGATCCGCCTGTGGATCCGTTTCAACTATTTGTGATAATTAATATTACAATTTATTAAAGTTGAAATGAATCTATCTTTGCTTCCGCTGTGCATTTATATATTGTGTTGTTTGTCTATGATGATACCAACTACGTCACGATACTCCCCACCGGGCCAACCGGTGACACGTGGAAATTAGGGGTGTGACACTAACCGACAATGTAACATAAATCATACCACCTATTGTGTCGAGTCTTGCACGTGGAGTGAAGCATCGTTGTGGATCGTTGAACACTGTACAGGTTATAGTCTGGTTTTATCAAAAAGCTTTTCCCTTTTTAAAACCAAGTTCACTATAACCAATCGCTCTGATACCAATCTGTCACACCCCTAAAATCCACCATGCGGAGTATCACCGCTTGGAGGCGTGACTTGCCCAGGATCGAGCCACCAATCATGTTGAACTTCGTAATTAAGTAAATAAGACCAACCACAATACGATTGGTGACCAAAGCTAGTTAACCATGTTTAGTTTAAACAGCGGAAGCATAAAAGTAAGTCCAAAAGCATAAGTCCATAGTTTATAAGTTAAAGTTCAAAACGCAAGTTTAATAAGTTCATAAGGATTTAAATAATAAGCACGGAACATAACAGTCCGTACACCACAACGACTCCTTCCTCGTGCAAGCTCCAAGCGTTTAGCGACCTGTAAGGCATGTAACAACGAGTCAACAACAAAGTTGAGTGAGTTCACGTTTGGTTGTTTAGTTTTATGTTGTTTCTGAAAAACGTGGTTTAACTTTCGTTGGCTTAATTGCCTGGGGGTTACCCTGTAGTTGAAAGTATGTTTAACCAATTCTTTTTTCAATACCCAAACCATAACCATCATCAGTGGGGGCTTTCCCCATGTGAACTACTAGACGGTATGATATCGACTACTACGCAAATAAGTTGTGCCCTATATCAGTGTCTATCATCACTGATAATCTGCCATAGTCCATTAGTACACGCCCGTCCGACCGGCACGGTGTGAGGTTTGTTAAACCTAATAGCGCTATTAACTAATGACCCGCTCGCCATTGGCCTCGACGATTAAGTCGATATAATGAAGAGGGACTTATTGATAGAGTTTTGTCTAGCTAGTTTTTAAGGTTGTTGTCCTACACCAGGAGGACGAACGTACGTATTCTGCACCAGGAGAATTCGTAGGATTAATAATGGCATCCTACCTATGGAGGATGGCCATACATACCCTACCCAAGGAGGATATGTAGATTTCATTTTTAAATTCTTTAACCCATTCCCAAACCACCGGGAATCCCATGCCTTGTAGAAAGTGTGAACTCACCTCGGTTTGCTCGGTTAGATTCTCAAATATAGCTAACAGTCAAGGTCGGTCAATCACGTCCTAATATGATTACCAGTTAGTCATTTAGTGATTTTTAAATAGAGCACCAAGTTCCTACACGTATCTATCACATAACATGCATCACTTTAACGGTTTATGCCCATATAAGTTTCCCATCCATCCCCCGCTCATAAACAAACATACGATGTTGCACATAACACATATAACATGTTATATCATTCACAGATAACCTACCCGACATTTAGACATGCAAATTACAACTTATGTCATTTCAGCATTAATATTCAAAACCGGCTGTTTTCGGATATTTTAATAAAATAGTTAACTTATTCCAAAAATTCCCAAATTTTTACAAAATGTCTTAAACGTTCCAAATTTTATTGTGTAAAAATATCGGGGTCCAGTTCATTACTAATACTTTATAAAAATTCATTTTCCGGACTGAACTCAGATTTTTCTTTTTCTGACCACAGTCCACGGAATAATTTATTTAAAATTTATCGAGAGTCCGATTTATGAAATTTTACTGAGAGAATTACAAATACATCGGTGGTCATCTACAGTACAAGTTTCATGATCTAACTCTACACAGAACTCAAGTTATGACAGAAAACAAAACGCATATTTTCAGCAGAAAAATGCAGCTCTAGCTGCTGTTACAAAATGACGCTTTAAAAATAGTAAACGAAGTCCAAAAATTATGTTTCCGGTGCCATTAGAACCGTATTTCATAATACATAAACCTAGACTTCAGAAAATACATCTTTCGTTAGGTTACGGTCCTGTTACAGCCAACTGAAGTTGGCTGTAATCACCAAACAGCCTACTGTTTCAGCTTTTATCTTTCTAACTTGTGTTCGATTGATTCCGTTAACATGTTTAGTGATCACAACAACATCAAACATCAATATTACAAGTAGATCAGCAAGTAATCAGTAACATAATCAAGACAACTTCAGTTTATCATTACTTCATTATGTTTCATCAATATTTCATTACAAGTTAGTTTATATGCAAGACTTTGTTCATGGTTCTTTAGTGTTCAAGGATTCTCATCATCAAATAACTATTAACCACTCTAATGACATGAAAAATGAACGGATCTAAGTTCTTACCACTAGTTCAAGACTAGGGAGGTTCGAGTGGAGAAATGTGGTGGTTAATCGCGAATGGAGAAGGTCCTTCCACTTCCGAGAGCACCGAGCTTCGTTGTTGGACCTCTTACACCTTTGTATGTATGAGGAATGATTGAACAAGAGCTTGATGATGGTGGTAGTATGGTGGAAGGTGGCTGCCGAATTCAAAGGAGGAGAGAAGAAGAGAAGTTTTGAAAGTGTGTTGTGTTGAGAATGGTGGTTATGTTCTAAAGGCTAGTGGTTATATCCTCCAACACAATATAATCCCATGGATAATATGTTCCTTAGAGTACATGCATATCCTAATTAAAAATCAAAGAAATCCCACCATTTTAGGCATGTGGTCGATTAGGCTAGGAGGGGGGGTGTCTAGTTGGGTTTCAACTAAATGGTTAAGGATCTTGGTTGGAGATCAAGAGTTTAGTTAGGATCTTAAGTGTGTTATAAAATATATAGTGTGTTAGGGTGTTCGGGGACCCTAACTAGCTCAGAAAAATAGAAATAATGTGTTTGACAATATTCTTGTGTTTCAGGTAAAGTCCGGTTGTTCGGTTTGACACTGTTCCGTTAAAGTGCTTAATTAATCCGTAAGGTGTCTTTTATATATATTTTTGTAACACTTTTAATTTCTAACACTTAGGAAATCATAACGGACTATTTAATGACTTTTCTGTACAATACTAGTATGTTACCATGCACATGTAAGTATAACACAGATATCAGAAAGCAGTTAAATGATTCAGCTCAGTCATCAAGTACTTTAATTAACATTAATAAATTGTACGGTTACATGTAATTTTGAGGGTTGTCACATAGTTCCTAAAAAAATTTACCCGACTTGACCCGGTTTTATAGTGTTAGTGGTTGGTTTAGTAGTATGTAGATATATTTGATGTTATATTATATGTTTGCTTTGAAAAAAAAGAGAAAAAAAATGGAAAAACCATTGAAAAAGAAAAAAATGATGTTGAGTTATCTTGTATATAGTAGTTAAAGTTGGTAGTTGTTTGTTTATTTTATTGTGTAATAAAAAAAAACCGGGTTAAGTTTTCGCTACTACATATATATTCCATTTCCTACCCGTACACCTAGCCACGTTATAACCATAAAGCCCCTTTGATTTACATTCATGTTTGGCACTTTGTAGGAGGAGGACTGATTTAGGTACAAGCCTATAGTTGTGCAACCGCCCGTTTGCCTTTTGTGTGTCTAGCTTACAAATGCTAGTGCTTACTTGTTGCCGAGAGGAGAGACATAGCGAGGGGTGCATTATTTTGGGTGTTAAGAAAGGGTTGGTAAAAGGACTACATGTTTATGCTTGGTTTATGTTGATCGCTTGTTTTGAAAATGGGTTTGATAAGTTGCTTGGGACAAGCAACGGTTAAGTGTGGGGATGTGATGGGTGGTCCATAGGACAACCCTTAATGATTTTAAAAGACGAGTTTATCCCTCACTTGATCATGTAATTATCTTGAATTAGATAACTACAGTTGCTTATGTTTCAGGTACGTTTCGGGAGCTAAAAAAGGATAAAATGCTGCTTTGGAAGGATTGGAGTGGAACGGGTCATGCATGGAAGGAAAGAAGAGAAGAAACAAAGATTTCAGGTCTCCATCGTAATTTACGGTGGGTACCGTAAATTACGGTGGCCCTAAAACATGCCCAGTTCCACCGTAACACAGTAGAGAAGAACCGTATCAATCTGAAGTCCACCGTAACTTACGGTGGGTACCGTAAGTTATGGTGGAGATGACGGAAAACACGTAACTGCCTCCATTAAACCGTTTTGGTGGTGTCTTTTCACATGATCTCATCATTGGACATTTTCTCTGCATATTGGGGGCGATTTTGGCTAGTTTATCTTGGTTCCAAACATTTCTAAACAATTGGTTTGTGTTTTCGATTCGTATGAACATTAATCGTTGTGTGATGATGATGTACCAAGTCATGCGTGGCTAAACTATTGGTGATCATCCTAGATGTAAGGTTTGCTTTTGAAACACTATGTTTGTGCTTGAATTTCTAGAATAATAACTTTGAATGTTTGTTTGAGTTATTATGGTGTTTGAATATTTGTTTGTAAAGTATTGATTTTTGTTTGCTTATAATTCTAGACCGTACGTTCTTGGTGCCGTCGGCAATTAAGATATCATGGGAGGGATTAGGGTTGGATAATTGTCAATTGATCATCGGGTAACAACCTCACATTTTATAATCCGAGTAATTAGTTCCCTTTCATCACAGACAGATAATCGAACACGAGCCATGTCTATGTGGTTCTTTCTAGTTAAGCATAAACATTAGTGTGGATTAAAAACCTGAAGTCTAGGATGGTCGCTTGTTCCTAATCTGTTTACAAAATCAATCTTTGATTTGCAATTTAATTTGTTAACATTAGTTTTTAAAACCAAAACAATCAACTCTTGAATTTTAATTTCTGCAATTTTAGTTTAATCTTAGTTTAAGTGCAAAGCTACATAATCGACATACTCTCCACAAACTCCCTGTGTTCGATACCCATTTACTGCTATCTACTAGCTGTAATATGGATTAAATTTGTGTGTACTACGACAGCACGTCAATGATGAAACCTGAGTGTTTCGTCAATGGGGAATCACGACGAAACCTGGGGGTTTCGTCAATGAGGAATCACGACAAAACTGGGGAATTTCGTCAAGAGGGTAAACAGCACAGTGAGCTAAGTTGATTCTATTGATGGATGATTATATTGATGAGATCATAATATTTACTGTTAATGATGACTAACTATGACCAAAGAGACATGACTTAGATTTCATGTCTGGCACATCCAACTGTTAGGCACTGTTACGAATTTATGCATGTATACTGGGGAATTGAATGATCTTGTTTAACTGCTATGTGTCCTTTGTTTGAAATGCACACTGCCATTTATGTGTGTGTGCGAATGATACTGATAAGTATGTTATGTGGTATTTATTAACTGCCATGATGTTGCGTATATGCCATGATCAGCTTGTGAGTGTAAACTGCTAATTATATGTGAAACGTACGTGTATTACTTGAACAAAGACCTGACTCGTATGGTAACCATGTTAGGACGTGGTTGACCACCCTTAGCTCAAGAGACCCTTCTGTTTATCTGCCGAGCTAACCTAAGGTGAGTTCACACTTTCTACAAGGCATGGGATTCCCGGTGGTTGGGAATGGGTAAAGGATTTAGTCGGAAACCGCGTGATCTCCTGGTTTGGAACACGTACTACATCCTCTTTATTGAAGGGTGATAACATGTACTAAGGATTTAATCGGAAACTGCGTGATCTCCTGGTTTGGAACACGTACCACATCCTCTTTATTGAAGGGTGATAACATTGATGCTAGACCAAAAACTCTGTCATTAAGTCCCTCATTTTATATCGATTTAATCGCCGGGCCAATGGCGAACGGGTCATTAGTTAGATAGCGCTATTTAGGTTTGACAAGCCTCACACCGTGCCGCAGAGGACGGGCGTGAACTAATGGATCTGGGCACGTCAATGATGATAGACATTGACGCTAGGGTACCAACTTACTTTAGTCAGTAGTCGATATGGTAACGGGTCTAGTGGGATATTCATGGGGTAGCCCCCACGGCTGGGAGCCAGGGTAAAAGGAAACGAATAACGATATTTTTAAACTATGGGGTAACCCCCACGACAAGTAAGCTAGTAAAAAGGAAACTTATGTTTTTGAACAACTTAAAACCTGTGAGCTCGCTCAACTTTGTTGTTGACTCGTTGTTACATGCCTTGCAGGTCGTTAGATGCTTAGCGGGAGCTTGCATGGGAGCAGGAGTTGTTGTGGGACATGGACTATCGAGTTCCATGTTAAACATTTGAACTTTTAAACTTATGTTTTGGTTTTAAACTTTATGCTTCCGCTGATAACTTGAATTTGGTTAATTTCTTTTGGACACCAATTATATTGTGGTTGGTTTTATATTTACTTTAACACCTTGTTCAATATGATTGGTGGCTTGATCCTGGTTATGTCACGCCTCCTGCGGTGATACTCCGCATGTGGATTTTGGGGGTGTGACAGTGAACTTTGTGAAATCAAGAGGGACTGATAAAATTGAAACTTTCGAAAACAAACCCAACAAGGATTTTGTTAAACAAAGTAAAATTTTGAAAAGAAACAGTCAAAACAACTACATACAACACACAAAAGGTTATGATGTAGGACCTAGTACCTCAAGATCACGAAGTTCATCATCAAGCTCTTATAATTATGATACTCCGAGGTTTGTTGAGCGGAGATCATGTTTTGAATGCGGTGAGTATGGGCACATTGTCAGAAACTGTCCATATCTCACAAAAGGAAAGGGAAAAGTTGATGCCCCCCGTGGTAACAGTTATCGTAAAAGATCTGTTTCACCAAAACAGGACCCTCGGCTTGTTAAACAACGAGAAATGAAACAGAAAAGAAACAAAGAAAAGAAGTTGAAAAGGGTTTAAAACCAGAGGTTATCCAAACACAGTCTGTTAAATCAGATGTTAAAAATGAAAAACAGAAACAAATTTGGAAACCAAAACCGATAATTGTGTCAGGGGGAGCTCCATCAATTCAGAATCATCGGGAAATGGATGTCACAATCCTCGATGATGACAGACGACCCAAGTCTATGAAGGCTTGGGTCCCCCTCTCCAACTGATCTCTGAATGAGTGTGCAGGATGTTCCAGGAGGAACTATTGATAGTCTTAGGATTGTTGATAGTGGAGCGTTCATGCACAAGATTGGCGACTTAAGGCTCCGAAACATCATTACATCTAGGAGTTGTTGCCTTTGATGGAGTGAAGAAAAAGAAAAGAAGTGAAAGAATGTCTGATGAAAGAAATTGAAAGCTTCGACAAAATGGAAATCATACCAAAGTTTGATTGTTAAAGGCTTTGATTGGGTCCTCAGAATAGATTCAATCAAAATGTGCGCACCTTTAGCACGTCTGAAGTTCAAAGTCGACAAGATGAACGTGCAGTGTACAATTCTCCACGGTGTGATTGAAGAAAATGTGTTTGTTGAACAAACCAACCGGGTGTGCGGATGCCTTGGCGTGGATTGAACAACCGCACACTACTTCTCAAAGAGAAAGACAAAGACCTTCACTGGTGCAATGTGGAAGACCAGCCGGACCCAAAGGTTTATGATCTTGTTGCTGTGAAGAGATTTCTCGGTTAATTGAAGTAGCTGCATGATCGACTTTGAAATCCACAACGGGTGGATATCCAGTTTGGGAGAGCACTCAGATTCCTGGCAATGCACGAAGTAGTTGCAGGATACGGTTTTGAATTTCTAATCTCTCCTATACTTGTCGGTTTTTTTAAGATGCTCTATGAATTATTATCATCTCGTACAGCACTCTTTGACCAGACACATTGATCTCGAATATCACCTCACACGTGATTGTTTTAATACGAAACTCGTCAATGTTGTCATGGTCCACACAGCTTACGGACGTGCCAACTCTTTTTTTTTTCTTCCAAAATTCGATAAATCATTACTGAATAAATTAATTTTGGTAAACGGCATTGAGGTAAAACATGAGTTAACCGACATCGGGAAATCGTTTTTGTGAATATTTTTCTTAAGAAAATCCAAAAAGGTGTTTTTAAAAGTTTAAATTTACTTTTTGAATTTTAGGGGGAGTAAATCCAAATCCAAAAAATTCAAAAACGTTGCAAAATGTCAAAAAGGACAAAAACAATAGAAAAACAAAAATGAGTTTCCTGGCGAGAAAAAGAGAAAATGATAGTACATCAGTGGTCTGTTGAAACCTCTTCGAACTGAACTTAAAAAAAAAACGATAAGTAGCTCTATATTCGATGTATCGGTAGACTCACAATCATTTTAAAGTGTGCAACGTGATATAAACTTAATCGACTGAAGACCAGGTGGGAACCACTCATTGGCATATGGTCTTGGTATCGAAATTTTGTTTTAGAGGTTGCCGAGGTTCTGAGATATGTGGTCTTTATGCTGTTTATCATCTGGGTTTCATGGTTGTTTCTTTTACCGAAAAACAAACGGAGACGAAGTCTAGATCTTCCATGATACTATACATACGTGTACATATTGCATACGATCTCAATAAGTGATCAACAATCACATGTCCAAACAAAATAAGTGATAATATATCATAGATTTTTTCCGGGAGTCAAGTTCGTCTCTTTGTCTGTACGTTGGTACTAACCTGTTCACGAACTTGCTCCTATGCCCTCATGCATCTGAAAATCAAGTTCCTCATCAATAAGTGATTCTATCACATAGGGCTTGTTTTCATTAAAAAATAAGTGAGTATCTCACATCATTTTATACGGTCAAACAGATGATAAGAGGTATACTCACCAGTAAGATGAACTCTCGTGCATACCTTGATACGGGAATGTGTCGTGTGTAGATGAACACTGGTCGGTAAGTATAAATCATACATTAATCGTATCCCCTAACCATGAGTACATCTGATAAGTTGAGCTTATATGGACAACAATATCAATAATCGCTATAGGATGCTTATTCAAACGTTAACTAATTGAACAACATGAGCGTTTTGGCGTGACCGTACACTAATATGATTCTCTTACTCTCGAAACTCACAAAAAGAATGTTTATAAATATTTATTTACATTTCTTCGTGTCTGCATTTCTGTATATATTTATTTACTGCTTTCCGTCTTTACATTTGAAATATTCAAAATTCCAAAAAGAGTTTTAGGTGTGTTTTAATATAAATTTTATAAAAGCCAAAAAGATTTTGCTTCTAGTTTATTTTTTATTGACCGATGTTGGAACCTGAATCTATCCTACCCAAAATCCTGATCGTAAGCCAGAAAACAATTGCATCTTCATAAACGGTCGAAGCTGACAGATTTTGAAAGTTAAAGGATTAAATCTGAACATTTTTAAACTTTCAAACTATTGTCGGTCGATGTTTGATTGAGAGTTGGTCTCATGTGTGTCGTTTGTATATATTAACTATATTCTAAGCGGTTGTTCTCATTACGCTTTTAGCTTTCTTGTATGTGTAGATGCGACATCCAAACCAGGTAAAGGCGAACGTGTCAGATGACAAGGCGTAAAGTGAAGACACGACATCGATGTAATCAGAAGATCAAGATGATCGAGTTGCAGCTGACCACTCATCAATACTAAAAGTATTGAAGATCAAAAGATTCACGAGCATCATTCAAGGGGGAGTCTGTTGATACACTCCCTGATTGTGACACGTGAAGACTTTTTAAAGATCCGACAATGTGAAGAACGAACCATCACGAGCAGCATCTAAGGGGGAGTTTGTTGAGACACTTTATGTGGGCGCGGCTTAGTTCGGTTTGACTCGGTTAGGTTCGGCTCAGTTCGGTTCGACTCGGTTAGGTTCGGTTCAAGACCTACGTTGCGACATTCCTCCGTCGTGCGCTCCATAGATCGACACACGAAGCACGAAGAGCCGCGAACCGTTATCTTCCGCCACAACACCATGACATCACCATGATGATGTTATGATGATGTCATGTGATAACATATTATATCATCATGAAATGAAGAAACGTGAATTCATGTTTAAGATGAATTAAATTGTTTGCTGTTTATAACTTGACGAAGAACCTCATGGCAAATGATGAAGAACAATGATAAACTATTCATACGAAGAACCTGGTTGACATATATGACGAAGAACCAAAGTTTCTTCGTCACTTTGAGTCTTTCGTAAGAGTTGAGTATTTCGTGGGACTGTAGTGGCTATATAAACAGAACCCAGAACATAAAACAAGGAGAGAGAGGACAGTGAGTATTTCATAGAGTTTATTATGTTTATTTCTTATATCATCTTGTATAATAAACTCTGTTGAATAAATACACAACCGTTTAAACATTGAATCTTTGTGTTGTGTTTATCTCTCGCTCGGTTTGTATCGTAACAAGGATTCCGCACTCGTTACGGTATTCGAAACAAGTAAACAAGATCTCGTATGTGACAACTGTCAAAATTCCAGGTATCCGTACAATTATTAAACCATGATTAGTGTTTAATGACTGTGCTGCATTTCAATTAATGACTTGAATTGCTTTCTGATTATTGCCATATACAGACATGTGCATCACATATTTCTTAATGTCATATCATTATTGCATGAGAACTTTATTGACTCAAATGATGCACGAAACACAGTTAGCACAGTTATCAGATAAATAAGAATTATGCTGACGGAGTTCAGTACATAGACAGACAATGTGTTGAGACACAGAATGAGCCAGAAACCAAGTATAACACTAGTATAGTGTGTAGGAAAGTAAGGATCACAAAATTGCCTTCCTAGAGATAGTTTAGGTGCCGGAAAGTGCCTAAAACTCACTAAAAGTGTTGAATTCAACAAAAATCAGCAATTTTCAGCATTTAAATTTAAACCCCCTAATATCATGCAGAAATATGGTTAAATGGTCCTGAATACTTTCCTAAGTGTCGGGAATCAAAAGTGTCACAAAAGGGTACATAAAGCACACTAAACTGCATAGTTTAGCACCTCAACGAACCGGTAACCAACCGAACAACCAGACACTACCCGAAACACCAAATTTTCACTAGAAGCACTGTTTTAACATTAACAAGCTAGTTATGGTCCTCGAACATCACAATACCCTATATAAATACCTAATAACTAAACATCTAACTATATACTTACATTTCAACTAATAACTAACTTAATGGTTAGAACCAAGTCTGCTCCCCCCACCTATGGACGGCCCAACATGGCCCCCACCATCAAGATTTTATTTGATTTAAATATTGGATCTTGTTTATACTTTATAAAACATATAGACCAATGGTAATTGTGTTTTTGTGGATTATAAGAAGACATAAGGGTTCTAACTTCTCATAACTTTCACAAACTAAACACACACTTCTTTCTCCTCTCCCTCTTCCTTGCTCTCAGCCGAAACCAAACCCACCATCATCACCATCATTCACTCATCTTCCACACATTCCAAGCTTATACAAAGGTGTTAGAGGTTGCATAAGGAAGCTAGGAGCTTTCGAAAGTTTAAGGACCTTCTCTATTTGCTATTATCCATCTCTTTTCTTCTCTTGAACATCCCTAGCCTTGAGCTAGTGGTAAGAACACTAATCTTTCTATTTTACATCTATTTCAAGTGGTTAAAAGATGATACATAATGTTAAATTTGAAGAACACTAAGAATCAAGAGAATGAAACTTGAACATAAGCTTAAATCATGAAGAAATCAAGTTGTTTATGTGTTGATTTACTTGTTGATTGTTGTTTACTTTTGAAAATGATGAAGATCATCATATGATCTTGCTAGATCATGATTAAAAACATAATCTAGCAAGATAAGAGGATGAAAGTGTTAAAGATTAATGGATCATCCTCACAAAAGTCATGAACTTGAAAGAATAAAGTTGTTTCTTGTTAAGTAATGATCAAAGTAAGTTAAAGTCTTGTAAATCTAAATATTTCAAGTATGATTTTCCAAGAAACCAAGTTAAAAATACAAGTTTTACTTAATCTTGGTTCTTAAAGAAATCAACTATGTTTTTAGTGGTTAAACAAGTGAAGGATCATGTAAATAACAAGAGAAACCCAAGAAGAAACATTTTTAGAAAATGTGATTACAAGTTGTAAGAATTTAGATTCTTCAAAAATGATTTTTTTAAAGAATCAACCACACTTTAAAGGGTAACAAGACTTACTAAACACCCTAGTAAGTTGCTACAAATTTTTATAAATATTCAAGTTCATGAAGTGGTAGTTTATGCTTGTTTTTGGCAAAATTGGTAAGTGTAGATTGTTTAATGTTGATTGTTGGTTGATTGTGTTGATTTTCACAAAAGAAAATGATATACCTTCAAGGTATGGAAACCTCTATTTTTAGGGGAAACTATGGCAAAATTTTTCTAAAAATTAAACACTTAGAAAAATATTTTTTTAAAACAAATATTTACAAGTGTATTTTAAACCATGGATTTTCACATAAACTTTGCCATAATTTTTGTTACAAAAATTATAAATATTGGAGGTTGGTTTTTACAAATAAAAGTGACTAAATAAGTATTTAGGAAAATATATATTTAGAAGACACTATGTGTGTGATTATTTGTATATTATGTGTATTAGTTATATTATTTTAGGACTTGAAATAATATAACTCATCAAAATACCAAGAAATTACAATCCAAAATATTACCAAAATCCCAAGAATATGAATACACCAATATTGCTGAAACCGAACAAGGATTACAACTTACAAAAATATTCCGGATATATTATTCATAAGTATATTTTTGGTAAATAATATTTTGGACACCAAGAGAACAAAAATATGATTTTTACAATTGTTACAAAATTATATCATATTTTTTACAAGAAGAAAATATAATATTTTGAGTAGATAAAGATATATATTTTCTTGGAATTATTTGAAATACATTATTTTTGGAAGAAAAATGGATTTATATATATTTTCTAAGTTAAGCTTAGAAATATATTAATTTTGAGACTTGTATGAGATTTATAAATATTTTTGTCAAGAGAAAAATTATAAATAACTTTTCTAAGTAATGTTTCTTAAAATATATATTTTGGAAATATATATATTAATGTATTTTTACTAGAGATATTATTCCAGAAAAATTAAGTATAAGAATACTTAACAATTACAAGAAGATACGTATTCTCGTACGTATAAATACACTCCGGAATACGACACCAATACATGGCAAGAATATACAAGTATAAGACTGCGAATACAAATATATACCCATCCTTGGGAAGGATATACATGTACAAATACTTGAAAGGTATCAAGTTAAAATATATTGTTTTAACAATTATTCCAAAATGTAATAAATATAATTTAAGTTAATATATTTATTATTTTAACAAATAATTATATAACTTGGAATAGTATTGAAAACACAAAGAAACGTAACTCAAAGGCACTCATTAATACTAAGTCAAGGCACGACCCGCTCGTCTAATAGATCATAGTACGTTGTAGGTAGTCGTGTACGCCGGAAGAAGCTTTAAGTTACCGTTGGTTACGAAGAACACAAGACTGTGAGTTTCATGTCCCCCTTTTCTCTAACTGTTTTTGGTTTTATAACTTCGGGGGTGAAATACATGTTACAAACTGTTTACAAACAATTTTATTTGGTATGGTTAGCTAAGGAAAGGTACTGCTTGATCATGTGAGTGGTGGGTACCTTAAGACCATTAATCCTCGTTGTAGGACCGAGGGACATGAGTGATAGATCTATTTGGGTGTAGCGAGCCCACCCCCATGTGGACCAGGGTGGCCCATGAGGTGACTATGTCTTGTTGCCAGAGACAAATTTGCTAGGTTTGAGTTTTCCTACATCACTTCACACATATTAATGGCCTTGCAAACCATTAATAATCTGTTTTCCTTGTTGCTTTCATACCGGGATTTATAAACATTCATACATACTTTCAGTGATTTCAAAGGTTTACTCGCGCACACATACAAACACATGAACTCGCTCAACTTTTGTTGATGTTTTCAAACTACATGTATTTCAGGGAATTAAAAGTGGATCTGGCGGGCGTTTGGATGTTCCAAGTTCTGTTGAGAATAAAAGATGTCATCCGTAGTATAAGGGTTTGGATAGTGAGTCTTCTCCTAGATAAGACACACCCTTCAAAGCCTGGTTTTATTTAAGGTCTTTTGTCGAGTCCTTATGGAACTCTAAAACATTCGTATGGTTTGTATTTTGGATTTAAAGTCTGCGCTTGGTTTTAAAACAATGTTATTGTAATGTTTTATACTTACTTAATGGATGAACATCTTCAGTTTTATCATATAGTTGTTATGATTGAATGCAATGATATTAAGCAAGTCACACATAATCACGCTTCTACAAAAGTCAGGGTGTGACAGTTTGGTATCAGAGCTTCGATTGTAGCGAACTAGGATTCCTTCTCGAGTCTAGACTACAATCATTAGGGCTCTCACGAAAATATCTTTACAACATGTTTTCATTGCATACACAAAACGCCCAGATCCAGGAAAACAAACATTTTACAAAGGAAAGACACGAAACACGATTTCAAGGTTTACATTTTTGGTTTAGTCTGGGAGACTAGGTGGTTTAGTCTGGGAGACTAGGAAGGATAGAAAAGATTTGTGAGGAATAATGATGACACATGATTACATGATACATTGACTTTGCTTGCATACTAAATGATAGTGAATAATATATGTGCATATGTTATGATTGTTCCATTACAGACGCTATGTCTTCATCTGAGAGTGGATTTTCCGACACTGATGACCCTATGGCTATTGTTTCTGATGACGAGATTGCCCCAGAGCCGCAGATCTTTACGTCCTATATGGAGAGCGACCCAGATATGCTATCAGACGACGACGATGACTTTTAGCCGTTTGCGTTGCCTGATTTTGGAGATGATCTACCACTTGCTGATGGTATTCCAGAAGAGGATCCTTTTCTTATTCCTATTCCAGTCCATGATCATCTTATCATCGGGCATCCCGCTGGTGAGCATATCGTGGCACCGATCCTCGCTCCTATCCCTCTCATGGTCATTTCGCCTGAGGATTGGCCTTTTGACGACCTATTTGATGATGACATCGATTTGTTTGTTGATGGTCCTCCTGATGACGCCCATGGCGATGGAGAGTTAGCTGAGGATGTTGTTGCTGTCACACCCCCAAAATCCACCCTGCGGAGTATCACCGCTTGGAGGCGTGACATGACCAGGATCGAGCCACCAATCATATTGAACATCGTAATTAAGTAAATAGGACCAACCACAATACGATTGGTGACCAAAGCTAGTTAACCATGTTTAGTTTAAACAGCGGAAGCATAAAAGTAAATCCAAAAGCATAAGTCCATAGTTTATAAGTTAAAGTTTAAAACGCAAGTTTAATAAGTTCATAAGGATTTAAATAATAAGCACGGAACATAACAATCCGTACACCACAACGACTCCTTCCTCGTGCAAGCTCCAAGCGTTTAGCGACCTGTAAGGCATGTAACAACGGGTCAACAACAAAGTTGAGTGAGTTCACGTTTGGTTGTTTAGTTTTTAAGTTTTTTTCTGAAAAACGTGGTTTGACTTTCGTTGGCTTAATTGCCGTGGGGGTTACCCCGTAGTTGAAAGTATGTTTAACCAGTTCCTTTTTCATTACCCAAACCATAACCATAATCAGTGGGGGCTTTCCCCGTGTGAACTACTAGACGGTATGATATCGACTACTACGCAAATAAGTTGTGCCCTATATCAGTGTCTATCATCACTGATAATCTGCCATAGTCCATTAGTACACGCCCGTCCGACTGGCACGGTGTGAGGTTTGTTAAACCTAATAACGCTATTAACTAATGACCCGCTCGCCATTGGCCTCGGCGATTAAGTCGATATAATGAAGAGGGACTTAGTGATAGAGTTTTGTCTAGCTAGTTTTTAAGTTTGTTGTCCTACACCAGGAGGACGAACGTACGTATTCTGCACCAGGAGAATTCGTAGGATTAATTATGGCATCCTACCTATGGAGGATGGCCGTACATATCTTCCCAAGGGGATATGTAGATTTAGTTTTAAATTCTTTAACCCATTCCCAAATCACCGGGAATCCCATGCCTTGTAGAAAGTGTGAACTCACCTCGGTTTGCTCGGTTAGATTCTCAAATATAGCTAACAGTCAAGGTCGGTCAATCATATCCTAATATGATTACCAGTTAGTCATTTAGTGATTTACAAATAGAGCACAAAGTTCCTACACGTATCTATCACATAACATGCATCATTTTAACAATTTATGCCCATAACATGTTATATCATTCACAGATAACCTGCCCGGCATTTAGACATGCAAATTACAACTTATGTCATTTCAGCATTAATATTCAAAACCGGCTGTTTTCGAATATTTTAATAAAATAGTTAACTTATTCCAAAAATTCCCAAATTTTTACTGAATGTCTTAAACGTTCCAAATTTTATTGTGTAAAAATATCGGGGTCCAGTTCATTAGTCATATTTTATAAAAATTCATTTTCCTGACTGAACTCAGATTTATCTTTTTCTGACCATAGTCCATGGAATAATTTATTTAAAATTCATCGAGAGTCCGATTTATGAAATTCCAGTGAGAGAATTACAAATACATCGGTGGTCATCTACAGTACAAGTTTCATGATCTAACTCTACACAGAACTCAAGTTATGACAGAAAACAAAACGCATATTTTCAGCAGAAAAAATGCAGCTCTAGCTGCTGTTACAAAATGACGCTTTAAAAATAGTAAACGAAGTCCAACAATTATGATTCCGGTGCCATTAGAACCGTATTTCATAATAACACGTTATAGACTCAAAATATCAGTTTTTTGTTGAGTTACGACCTGTTTACAGCCAACTGAAGTTGGCTGTAAAACTTGGACATATTATGTTTTCATTCTTTAACTTTCTAACTTGTGTTCGATTGATTCCGTTAACATGTTTAGTGACCACAACAACATCAAACATCAATATTACAAGTAGATCAGCATGTAAATCAGTAACATAATCAAGACAACTTCAGTTTATCATCACTTCATCATGTTTCATCAATGTTTCATTACAAGTTAGTTTATATGCAAGACTTTGTTCATGGTTCTTTAGTGTTCAGGATTTTCATCATCAAACATCTATTAACCACTTAAATAACATAAAGAATGAATGGATCTAAGTTCTTACAACTAGCTCAAGGCTAGGGAAGTTCGAGTGAAGAAATGTGGTGGTTAATAGCGAATGGAGAAGGTCCTTCCACTTCCGAGTACACCGAGCTTCGTTGAACGCCTTGTAGCACCTAGAAGTACACTTGGATTGCTTGAAGTTGAAACGAAAATGGTGATGGTGATCTAGGGGGTGTTCGGCTGAAACTTAATGTGGGAGGGAGGAGAAGATGAAGTTGTGAGAGTGTTGTGATTAAGATCTTCTCATGTCCTCTTATAATCCAAAGTTGAGTATTACCCAATAGGTTTATTGTCTCAAGAGTACAAGACATGGTCCTTATCAAATCTTCTAAAGAGATTACATAGGAACTTGGAAGATTTACTCAAATCTTGGGGTGGTGAGTCCCTTGGGGACGGTTACACACAAGGGGGGGGGGGGGGTATAGGGTTGGGTTCCAATGGTAAGTTACTAATCTAGTTAGATTTAAATTGTTTAGTTAGTGGTTGTGGTGTGTTGTTAATTATAAGGTGTGTTAGGGTGTTCGGGGACCCTAACTAGCTCAGAAAAGCAGAAACAATGACTTTGGCAATATTTTTATGTTCCGGGTAAAGTCCGGTTGTTCGGTTCGGTGTTGTTCCGTTAAAGTGCTTAATTAATCCGTAAAGTGTCCTACATATATATTTTTGCAACGTTTTTTTAATTTTCAACACTCAGGAAGGCGTACCAGACTATTTAGTAACTTTTCTGTATACTATTAGCATGTTAACAAATACATGTAAGCATTACACAGTAACCAGAGAGCAGTTAAATGATTCAGCACAGTCATCAAGTACTTCAATTAACATTAATAGATTGTACGGCTACATGTAAATTTGAGGGTTGTCAAATTCTCCCCCTGTTAAGAGAATTTCGTCCCAAAATTTAGCGCGTGGTTACTGAGGAAGCTAGTTAAGTTGTGTTGCCCTGATTTTCCTGGGGTGTCACATCATCCCCCCGTTGATTTGGAAATTTCGTCCCGAAATTCTACAGTAGCTTCAGCCTCAGTAGTGGTTGCGTTTTTCTTAAACAGCTGGGGATATTTGAGTTTTATTTGGTCTTCTCATTCCCAGGTATATTCTGGGCCACGACGGGCATTCCAACGAACTCGGACCAGAGGTATCCTGGTACGCTTGAGGATCTTAACATCTCGATCCGTAATCTCTACTGGTTCCTCGACGAATCGCAGCTGGTCGTCGATTGTGAGTTCCTTGAGAGGAACTATGAGGGTCTCATCTGACAGACACTTCTTCAGATTCGACACATGGAAAACATTGTGAACTCCGCTGAGTTCTTCAGGTAGATTCAACCTGTAGGCGACCTTGTCAATTTTCTTGATGATTTCGAAGGGTTCAACGTAGCGCGGGTTGAGTTTGCCTCATTTTCCAAATCGAACTACACCTTTCCAAGGTGAGACTTTGAGTAGCACTAGATCCCCAACCTGGAACTCGAGTGGTTTTCTTCCTTTATCAGCATAGCTTTTCTGACGGTCACAAGCTGCCGCCATTCGCTGTCGTATCTGAGCAATTATCTCGGTGGTATCTACCACAAGTTCTGGGCCAGTGATTTGGCTGTCACCAACTTCAGCCTAACAGAGAGGTGATCGGCATTTGCGTCCGTACAATGCCTCGAATGGAGCGGCCTGGATGCTGGTGTGGTAGCTGTTGTTATACGAAAACTCCACTAACGGGAGGTATTTTTCCCAGCCATTGCCGAAGTCGATTACGCATGCCCTAAGCATGTCTTCGAGGGTTTGGATGGTGCGTTCAGATTACCCATCCGTCTGTGGGTGATAAGCGGTGCTCATATCTAAATGTGAGCCAAAAGACTTGTGCATAGCTTGCCACAATTCCGAAGTAAAATGCGCGTCACGATCAGAAATGATGGAGGTTGGCACTCCGTGCCTTGATACCACTTCCTTTAGGTAAATGTCTGTAAGAGTAGAAATCTTATCCGTTTCCTTGATTGCCAGAAAATGTGCAGACTTGGTCAGTCGATCCACGATCACCCAAATGGTATCATTTCCGCGTTGAGATCTAGGTAGGCCGGTAACGAAATCCATGGAAATTTGCTCCCATTTCCATTTCGGGATCTCTGGTTGTTGAAGTAGGCCTGAGGGTTTCTGATATTCAGTCTTGACTCTCGCACAAGTCAAGCACTTACTAACGTAGGTTGCTATGTGGGCTTTCATGCCTGGCCACCAATACGTAGTCTTGAGGTCGTGGTACATTTTATCCGAACCAGGATGTACCGAATAATGAGACTTATGTGCTTCATCCATCACAAGCTCGCGTAGATCTCCATAAAGTGGAATCCAGATGCGTCCGTTAACATAGTAGGCGCCGTCTTCCTTTTGTTCTAGCCGCTGCCTCGATCCTCGTAAGGATTCAGCTCTGATGTTCTCCGCTTTCAATGCTTCAACCTGAGCATCGCGAATCTGAGTGGGAAGGTTAGATTGGATGGCAAGTTGTAAAGCATGTACACGCTTCGGTATAGTATCCTTTCGACTGAGGGCGTCGGCCACCACATTGGCTTTGCCCGGATGGTACTTGATTGCGCATTCGTAATCATTCAAGAGCTCAACCCATTGGCATTGACGCATGTTTAACTCCTTTTGCTTGAAGATATGCTCGAGACTCCTGTGATCGGTGTAAATGGTGCACTTGGTACCGTACAGGTAATGTCTCCATATCTTAAGCGCGAAAACAACTGCTCCCAGCTCCAGATCATGTGTAGTGTAGTTTCTTTCGTGAACTTTTAGTTGGCGCGATGCGTAGGCAATGACCTTGTCACGTTGCATCAATACGCAATCAAGTCCTTGGATGGAAGCGTCGCAATAAACTACAAAATCATCTGTACCTTCAGGCAATGAGAGGATAGGCGCGCTACAAAGTCTATCTTTCAAGTGCTGAAATGCGGACTCCTGTGCATCACCCCAACGATAGGTGACACCCTTCTGGGTCAGTGAAGTGAGAGGTTGCGCAATCTTGGAGAAATCTTTGATAAACCTTCTGTAGTATCCTGCCAAACCCAAGAATTGGCAGACTTCTGTTGGTGTGCGAGGTGCAGGCCAGTTCTTGATCGAGTCAACCTTGGATGGATCCACATGAATCCCATCCTTGTTTACCACATGGCCTAGAAAGTGGACTTCGCGAAGCCAGAAGTCACATTTCGAAAACTTGGCATACAACTGCTCTTTTCGAAGAAGTTCTAGCATAAGTCGTAGATGCTGCTCGTGTTCCTCCTGACTCTTAGAATAGATCAGGATATCGTCGATGAACACAATAACGAACTTATCCAGGTAAGGTTTGCATACTCAGTTCATGAGATCCATGAAGACCGCTGGTGCATTCGTTAGCCCGAATGGCATAACCAGAAACTCGTAATGGCCGTAACGAGTTCTGAACGCTGTTTTGGAGACGTCCTCATCTTGGACTCTCATCTGATGGTATCACGATCTCAAATCAATCTTGGAGTAATAGCTCGACCCTTGTAACTGGTCGAACAAGTCGTCAATACGTGGGACAGGATAACGATTCTTCACGGTCACCTTGTTAAGTTTGCGGTAGTCGATACACATTCTGAAAGTACCATCTTTCTTCTTCACAAACAAGACTGGAGCTCCCCAGGGCGAAGAGCTAGGACGTATAAAACCCTTTTCCAAGAGTTCTTGTAATTGCGTGGACAGTTCTTCAAGTTCTGATGGAGTTAGACGATAAGGTGCTCGAGCTATGGGCGCTGCTCCAGGAGCTAGCTCGATTTGAAACTCAACTTGGCGATGAGGCGGAAGACCAGGTAATTCCTCAGCAAATACCTCAGGAAAATCGCGCACAATAGGAATGTCCTCAATTCTCTTCTCTTCCGTTGATGTGTCAGTAACGAGTGCTAGAATGGCAGTGTGGCCCTTTCGCAAACACTTATGGGCCTTAAGGAAAGAGATGATGCCTTCGACAGCCCCACTCTTGTCGCCATGAATCACGAGGGGTTCCTCACCAGAACGAGGAATGCAGACGATTTTCTCCTTGCAAACAATCTCCGCTTGATGATGAGATAGCCAATCCATCCCAATAACGACGTCGAAACTACCAAGTGTGATAGGAATAAGATCGATAGGGAAAGTCTGACCAACTATGACGAGGTTACAACCCTTAACTACGTGTGTGGCTTCAAGACTTTTACCATTTGCTAGCTCTATCGTGTGTTTGGTGTTTAGAAGTGTTGGAGTGCGCTTAAGCATTTGGCTAACTTTTAAGGACACATAACTAGTATCGGCACCCGAATCGAATAAAACAGTAACAAAGAAGTCGTCCAGAAGAAACTTACCCATCACAACGTTGGGATCGTTCCTTGCATCACCTTGACCAATCACGAACACACGACCCCTTGCTCCGTTACCATTGTTGTTACCCCCGTTGTTGCCTCCATTGTTGTTCCCGTTTCCTTGATTGTTGTTGTTCTGATTCTGGTTCAGTTGGGGGCAGTTCCTTTTAAAGTGACCTTCAGCGCCACACTGAAAGCATCCTTTATTGCCCTGCTGTTGCTGCTGATGGTGGTTCTGTGGAGCTTGTTGTTGTTGTTGGCGATTCTGATTTTGCAGGACGCGGGCTCCTTCAATCCCTAGCTTCATGGCCCAGCTTGTGACATCTCTGACATCGACCTTTGTTGCACTGCCCGCTGTGATGCTTGTTGCACCGGTTGCACTTGGGGTGGTTTCCTCGGTATCCACCCTGTCCTTGATTACCGGAAGATTGCTGACCAGGACTCTGGTAGTCATCAGTCTTTCGCTGCTGAGACTGAACCGAAGCAGAACCCTTACTGGAGTTCCCATCCCATTTTTGCTTGTTGTCGGTAGGTGCATCAGAAGTAGATGTGGCACTGATTAGTTTGGGCAGCCTGTTTTGCTCCACCGCCTGGTCAGTGAGTCGATGGGCCAACTTGATGATTTGCTGTATGGTACCCAGGTTGGCTGAAGTCACGTGACTTTGAATCTCTGGTACAAGGCCTTTGAGATACAGCTCAATTCGTTTGATGGGAGGGTCCACCATGGTAAGGCACAAGATGGCCAGCTCATTTGACCTTTTCGTATACGCCTCAATCTCAGACCCCGTCATTTTCAGGTTGAAAAACTCCACCTCTAGTTTGTGGATGTCATCACGGCTACAATACTCTTCCTTGATCATTTCCTTGAAATTATTCCATGGGGTGGCATTAGCAGCAACCAACCCCAGCATCTGAACCTGAGCGTTCTACCACGTGAGCGCTATTCCTTCAAGAGTACCAGTAGCATACTTCACTCTACGAGCCTCGGGGCATTCGCACATCTCAAAGATGGACTCGAGCTTCTCAAACCAGTGGAGGAGGCCTACAGCTCCTTCAGTGCCACTGAAAGTAGTAGGTCGGCAGTCCATGAAGGTTTTGAACGTGCACACTGGAGGCTGAGCATGCTGACCTGTTGCGCGAGAATAAAAGATAAGGTTAAGCACGAGGGCTGGTTTGCGAAGGTAGGATCTAAACATTCTAAGGTGAGTTGGTATGGCAGGTTATACCTCCTTCAGGGTTAGCTGCGAGTGCCTCAGTGACTCGTTCATTGATCAAAGCCGTCAACTGGGCTTGAGTGAGGTTGATACGTCCTCCGCGTCCGCTCATGATCTTTATAATGGAGCAACGTAAGTGAGAAAAGTGTCGCAAAAGTGTCGTGAAAGTGCGTAAGTGTGGGACGATAGTAGAGAGTAAGCACACAAGGTTCAAATAGCAATTATCACATTATCTAATGCACAATGAGAACTATCTAACCGACAATATAACATAAATCATACCACTTATGGTGTCGAGTCTTGCACGTGGAGCGAAGCGTCGTTGTGGATCATTGAACACTGTATAGGTTATAGTCTGGTTTTATCAAAAAGCCTTTCCCTTTTTAAAACCAAGTTCACTATAACCAATGGCTCTGATACCAATCTGTCACACCCCCAAAATCCACCCTGCGGAGTATCACCGCTTGGAGGCGTGACATGACCAGGATCGAGCCACCAATCGTATTGAACATCGTAATTAAGTAAATAGGACCAACCACAATACGATTGGTGACCAAAGCTAGTTAACCATGTTTAGTTTAAACAACGGAAGCATAAAAGTAAATCCAAAAGCATAAGTCCATAGTTTATAAGTTAAAGTTCAAAACGCAAGTTTAATAAGTTCATAAGGATTTAAATAATAAGCACGGAACATAACAGTTCGTACACCACAACGACTCCTTCCTCGTGCAAGCTCCAAGGGTTTAGCGACCTGTAAGGCATGTAACAATGGGTCAACAACAAAGTTGAGTAAGTTCACGTTTGGTTGTTTAGTTTTTAAGTTGTTTCTGAAAAATGTGGTTTGACTTTCGTTGGCTTAATTGCCGTGGGGGTTACCCCGTAGTTGAAAGTATGTTTAACCAGTTCCTTTTTCATTACCCAAACCATAACCATAATCAGTGGGGGCTTTCCCCGTGTGAACTACTAGACGGTATGATATCGACTACTACGCAAATAAGTTGTGCCTTATATCAGTGTCTATCATCCCTGATAATCTGCCATAGTCCATTAGTACACGCCCGTCCGACCGGCACGGTGTGAGGTTTGTTAAACCTAATAGCACTATTAACTAATGACCCGCTCGCCATTGGCCTCGGCGATTAAGTCGATATAATGAAGAGGGACTTAGTGATAGAGTTTTGTCTAGCTTGTTTTTAAGTTTGTTGTCCTACACCAGGAGGACGAACGTACGTATTCTGCACCAGGAGAATTTGTAGGATTAATTATGGCATCCTACCTATGGAGGATGGTCGTACATATCTTCCCAAGGGGATATGTAGATTTAGTTTTAAATTCTTTAACCCATTCCCAAATAACCGGGAATCCCATGCCTTGTAGAAAGTGTGAACTCACCTCGGTTTGCTCGGTTAGATTCTCAAATATAGCTAACAGTCAAGGTCGGTCAATCACATCCTAATATGATTACCAGTTAGTCATTTAGTGATTTACAAATAGAGCACAAAGTTCCTACACGTATCTATCACATAACATGCATCATTTTAACGGTTTATGCCCATATAAGTTTCCCATCCATTCCCCACTCATAAACAAACATATGATGATGCACATAACACATATAACATGTTATATCATTCACAGATAAGCTACCCGACATTTAGACATGCAAATTACAACTTATGTCATTTCAGCATTAATATTCAAAACCGGCTGTTTTCGGACATTTTAATAAAATAGTTAACTTATTCTAAAAATTCCCAAATTTTTATAGAATGTCTTAAACATTCCAAGTTTTATTGTGTAAAAATATCGGTGTCCAGTTCATTACAAATATTTTATAAAAATTCATTTTCCGGACTGAACTCAGATTTATCTTTTTCTGACCACAGTCCACGGAATAATTTATTTAAAATTCATCGAGAGTCCGATTTACGAAATTCCAGTGAGAGAATTACAAATACATTGGTGGTCTCTACAGTACAAGTTTCATGATTTAACTCTACACAGAACTCAAGTTATGACAGAAAACAAAACGCGTATTTTCAGTAGAAAAAATGCAGCTCTAGCTGCTGTTACAAAATGACGCTTTAAAAATAGTAAACGAAGTCCAAAAATTATGATTCCAGTGCCATTAGAACCGTATTTCATAATAACACGTTATAGACTCAAAATATAAGTTTTTCGTTGAGTTATGACCTGTTTACATCCAACTGAAGTTGGCTGTAAAACTTGGACATATTCTGTTTTCATTCTTTAACTTTCTAACTTGTGTTCGATTGATTCCGTTAACATGTTTAGTGACCACAACAACATCAAACATCAATATTACAAGTAGATCAGCAAGTAAATCAGTAACATAATCAAGACAACTTCAGTTTATCATCACTTCATCATGTTTCATCAATGTTTCATTACAAGTTAGTTTATATGCAAGACTTTGTTCATGGTTCTTTAGTGTTCATGGATTTTCATCATCAAACATCTATTAACCACTTAAATAACATAAAGAATGAACGGATCTAAGTTCTTACCACTAGCTCAAGGCTAGGGAAGTTCGAATGAAGAAATGTGGTGGTTAATAGCGAATGGAGAAGGTCCTTCCACTTCCGAGTACACCGAGCTTCATTGAACGCCTTGTAGCACCTAGAAGTACACTTGAATTGCTTGAAGTTGAAACGAAAATGGTGATGGTGATCTAGGGGGTGTTCGGCTGAAACTTAATGTGGGAGGGAGGAGAAGATGAAGTTGTGAGAGTGTTGTGATTAAGATCTTCTCATGTCCTCTTATAATCCAAAGTTGAGTATTACCCAATAGGTTTAGTGTCTCAAGAGTACAAGACATGGTCCTTATCAAATCTTCTAAAGAGATTACATAGGAACTTGGAAGATTTACTCAAATCTTGGGGTGGTGAGTCCCTTGGGGATGGTTACACATAAGGGGGGGGGGGGTATAGGGTTGGGTTCCAATGGTAAGTTACTAATCTAGTTAGATTTAAATTGTTTAGTTAGTGGTTGTGGTGTGTTGTGAATTATAAGGTGTGTTAGGGTGTTCGGGGACCCTAACTGTAACACCCCAAAAATATAAAACTTTGTGTTTATTATAAAGTGTTAATTTAACAAGAATCAACTAACTAGGAACCTATAACCCAGCTAGTTACAAGTCTTGAAATAACGTACACTAAGGTTAAAACACTTAAACTTAAAGTTAAATGATAAGTTGAGGGACCAAACGAGTCAAAACTGAAAGTTAAATACTAAATTAGTAAACAAAACACAAAAACCACACAATGGTGGGTGGGCATCTATCGAACAGGAGAGAGGGCGACCAGGAGTTCTCTCCAAACCCTAGCTTCACATAAAATTCACAAATTGAAGCCCTCAATCCACTCGAAATCAAGTTCTAAACACAAATTAGAGATCACCTCGTTGCAGGGATCAAAAGGTATGTAAAATTTTGGTGTTTTGATTCGAGTTCAGTTTTAGGTTAAACGAGAAAATCAAGAATTGAGCTTGAATATGTGTTGCATGGTTGAATCTTGAAGTAATATGATGTCTAGAGTTAAACCCTAGAGGATTCTTGTGAAAACCTTGCATGATACTTGTAGGGTTTCATAATCACCATTGTAGGTGATTGATGAGCTTGAAGAAACTTGATAAATGCTAAAATTATAACTTTGTTCTAGCACAATCTGAATTTAAGAAGTAATTTCAGAAATATTGATGTTAGGATAAGTGTAAAGTTGACTAATTGAAGTGAAACTAGACGATAATTACAAGTCATAAACTTGGTGATGATTATGTGAAAATCTGACCCGCTAGGTGTTTGTTGAAATGCCTAAGTGAGGATTAAAATGTTAAAAGTTGGGTAAAAACGCATATTTGATCATTGTAGAGAATTATGCGTTAAAGCTTATGAAAGAGTTCTAAACTGGTTGTGAATTGAACTCTTTAGGCAAAGAATCCGGAACGTCAAGCGGACACGCCGGGGGAGATACGCGCTTGAAGGGGGTGCTCTAAAGATATGTAACTTGACCCGTTACATTAAATGAATTGTTGTTAAACTATGAATAGTCGCATTGTAGAATAGAAGTTGTGTTGATTTAGTGATCATGTTTGTTACTTGAATTAATAAGGTTAGAATTGATAAGGAACCGTTTGGTAGTCATCATATTGGAGGATTTCCACAAGATGAGCCAACGGATCGAATAATAGTGTAAATTGTAGTATTGGTGTTTTAATTAGTTAGTAATGGCGATAACTATCACAAGAGCATTAAACCATGGGATTGGTAAGGAAATGCAGGTGATACTAAGCCCTAGAAGATGGGCATAAAGCGCCAGAGGCTTACTAGTAAAAAGGTAGTAAAATGGGTAGAGTTAGAGTGGGTCGAATAAATGCATAGTGACATTTAATCGTTCGGTCCGTAAGTTAAATTTTTGGTATATTAGTTGTAATGAGCATGACCGTCATGGATTTACAGACATATAGGAAAAGAATCGCCTAAAACGGCATGTGAATTTGGGCAAAACAAACAAAATCAGTCAAACAATAAACTTCCAGAGACTACCGTAACTTATGGTAGAGACAAAAAATGCTACAGTGGTTTTCTCCTGCTTTACGGTGGAACCAAAGTCTCCCAGGAGCTACCGTAACTTACGGTGTCTACCGTAAGTTACGGTAGAGCCCTGACATTTATGTTGAATTTTGCATATTATTGTTAAATCGAATACGTTTTAAGCGTAGTTTCGATTATGTAATATTTCTGAGAACTCTAATACTAATTTTTTGTTAAAAATCTCCAGCTTTTAGGTATTGCAAATATGTGGATTGACGATCAAGTGATGCTTCAAGAACCGAACACAAAACTTTTGGATGCTTCCGCACTATTCTGATCTAGTTTAATTATGTAATTTTGTAAACACTACTGAATGACTTATGTTTGAAATTACTGATTTGACTATGTTAAGTACTATGAAGTATAACTTAGTTTACCAACTAAGTTCTTGTTAACTATAAATTTTCTTTTTATAAATACCGCATTTCTTATGATTAAATAGTGAAATTATAAGACGGGTGTTACAAGTTGGTAATCAAAGCTTAAGGTTGTCAACAAAGTGTTCGGTTCAAGCTCGATCGATCGTCCGGTAAGAATTAATTTTTTATTTTAATAGATTATATCTTATGCAAGAAATGAGATGTGAATAGATGTGCATGGGAAGAGTATGTTAACTCACTCAAACCCGGAAAATGCACCAAAAGTGAACGGTTAAAGCAAGTTAGGAACTTGGCTAAGCCGAAGCAAATAAAGCTATGTTATAAATGAAATGTTTAATGTTTAATGCAAACATTTCAGTTAAAAGATGTCGGAAAGAAATGATAATGATACGGTGCCGAAGGTCACCGAACAGATGAAAGAAATGTCCAGTGTAACCGAGAGCAAATTAGTATCTCAATTAACTGAAGAGATGTAAGCTAAAATTTCTGAGGAAGTCGGAAAGGCAATAGAAGCCAGTCTACCGCAGTTCGCTGAGAGACTACAAACCACAATTTTGCTAGCAGTAGAGGATATGATAACTGAATTAAAAGATAGTCTCTCACAAGAAAAGATGACGGGAGTGAGTCGGATGTGGACCCAAGACCCGTAAAGAAATCAAAGCCTGATCCCCCGAAAGAGAAGACAAGGTCTTCCCACACGACAGCCGCGGAGGCTAAAGCTGAACCTGATGTTGTTCCAGGTATGCTTATTACAAATTTAATTCCATTATAAATTTTATTCAATACTAGTGTGAACAATAGTTGCATAGGGGCATACATGAGTAGTGAAACGGGCGAATTAGGTGAAAGAAATATATATGCATAAGAAAATAAACAATGATGACTTGGTGAGCATGTGAAACCAAGGCAAAAGTAATCACGGTCAATATTGTCTTGGGAAGGAGTGCGCGTACACTCGAACCCGAGAACTTAATAAAATGAATAATTGACGTATTGGGAAGGAGTGTAATAACACCCGAACCCAGAAATTTGCAAAAATATAGAAGACAAGTACGAGGTTATAGACTTGCCCAAACCAAATAAAAACATGTAGAAACATCGTTCATATTGATAAACGATGAGGGAAAATTCCATACAACGACAAGGAAGGATAAAATGAAATTAAATGATTTCTATTAATGTTACAATAATATGGCGTCAACCATAGTTGGCGACAATACAGTATCCCTCATGACTGAGGAGATACGCGAAGAGATCTATGGGAAAGTCGGAAAGGCTACTGAAGTCGTTTAATCCAGAATAATGAAAAGGCTATAAGTCAAACAAGATAAATAAAGGAATAAACTATGTGGTTGAATAAAGGCGATGGATTTCGCTAATACGACCAAATAAATCTAAATGAAGTCTAAATGCATGCCGAAATGGTTGCTTTGATAAAGATGTCAGTAAAATGCCCAATGGATGGGTATGATTTCAGATATATGCGTAAACAAAGAGACGGAAACGCGGATTAAAAAGACAAAAGACTCGAATTTAGTGTTGTGACTGAAGGACAATAAAATTTTGCAAAACATAAATTTTGAAAGTTATGTTCAACTATTTCAATGTTGATAGGGCTGAATAAAGTATAATACTTAATATTCCAAGTAAGCGCAAACCGAATATTGAAAGTGTGAAATATTACTGAATCTATGTGATAGGTCGTAAAAGCGTATGGGAAGGAAAATGCAAACCAATGAAACCGAAGTGTTAAAAATAGTAGGATAAAGAACCCTGGTAACGGGTTGAAAGGAAAGTAGGGGCATAAACCAAACAACGGAACGAGGGGGATAAACAGTCGTGAATACGATGTAAGAAGTCAAAGAGTCGGAAAGATAATCCGAAAGAAAATGAGTGTAGCGTTAGACTATGGTTAAGGTCAAATGAATTTCTAAAGTGAAAATAAATTATTCTAAACATAAAAGGGGGTGCCTTGACGCCATATGTATATATATATATATACAATTAAATAAAGACACAAGTAGAAAGTGATCTACGGGATCACTATAACCTTCGGGTCATAAACAAAATAAAGGTCTACGGGACCAAAATGACCCTCGGGTCACTAATACGAAGAAACAAACTATAAGGTCCCACCTTAAAAAGGTGAAGATCTAATAAAATAGCCCACGAGGCAAAGTGAAGGAATCTACGGGTCACTTGGGGTTAAGCATGGGGACTGGTTACGATACCCTGCGCAATATAATAACGGAAAAGAATAAATTCTTGTCGTCAATTCCTGGATATGAGTAATTGACATAAGTAAAATAGATAGACGTTAAACTAAAATTTAGTTTTAGTAAGAAGTGGCGTTTAACAAATATGAATGTTATAGAGAAATTAGAAAATAGCTAATATTAATGAATATAGGTCTCAACACCGATAGGTGTGAGACACTATGTTCGAAAGAAGATTCATGATAATGAAGAGCTAATGAAAACTTAAACAGGATGTGAGGCGATGCGATCGTAGTCACAAAAGTGACATAGGAATACAGAATATAATCATGTCGTAACGCGAGTTACGGGGTAGGAAATCATAAACTCATGTAAGACCGAATGTGACAATAAGGAAGACCCGAATTACGGGGCATAAAATAACGGTGATTAATCAATCTAGCCGACAAGACCATCCAGAGTCAAAATAGTGACGTGATTTATACAAAACACTTGTCAATATAAGATTAGTATGGGGTGAACATGTTGATGAACTCATACTATTGAGTGGTCAATTGACAATTGGGTCAAATAGGTGACAAAATAAGAAATACAAGATAAAAGTTACGGTCCATGAGGACTTACTCTTGAAAGACACATGCGTATGATAACTTTTGACTAGAAGAAACAATGACTTAAAAATGAAACTAAGCTAGTTGGGTCCAAACCAAAGGACTGCTTAAGGAAGATTGTCAGAAGTATATACTAATGAAATAGTGGCGCGTCACGGAGTACCGGTATCCATTGTGTCCGACAGAGATACTCGGTTTACTTCAAACCTTTGGCACGAATTCAAAGAACAAATGGGAACTAAGTTGTTCATTAGCACCGCGTACCATCCATAAACGGATGGACAAAGCGAAAGAACGATACAGACGTTAGAAGATATGTTACGGGCGTGCATTATCGATCTCGGGGGTAGCTGGGATGTCTATCTGCCACTGGTCGAATTTTCATATAATAAAAGTTACCACGCAAGCATCGGTATGGCTCCGTACGAGATGCTTTACGGTATAAAGTGCCGGACCCCGGTGTGTTGGGGTGAAGTGGGTCCACGTGAACTTTCCCACCAGGATATAGTTCGAGCCACTAATGGAAAGATTGATGTGGTTCGAGCACACTTGAAAGCGGCTCAAGACAGACAAAAGTCGTATGCGGATAAAAGGAGGAGACCGATCGAGTTTCAGGTTGGCGACAAAGTCATGCTTAAAGTATCCCCATGGAAGGGGGTTATCCGGTTTAGAAAGAGAGGAAAATTAAGCCCGAGATTTATTGGGCCATTTACAATTGCCGAACGAGTAGGGAAAGTAGCATACTGCCTTGAACTACCGAAAGAATTAAGCAGAATTCATAGCACATTTCATGTATCACATCTTCGGAAATGTTTAGCAGATGAAACAACTTATATCCACTACAATGACATCGAGGTGGATGATAGACTAAACTATGTGGTGAAGCCCATCGCGATTTTGGATCGTAAGGTGAAAACCTTGAGGAATAAAGAGATCAATCAAGTAAAGGTTAAATGGGAACATAAGAAGGGTTCGGATACCACATGGGAATCCGAAGAAGAGATACAACGGCTCTACCCTTCATTATTTGGTATGTAATTCGGTTTCGGGGACGAAACCCCTTTAAGGGGGGTGGACTTGTAACACCCCAAAAATATAAAACTTTGTGTTTATTATAAAGTGTTAGTTTAACAAGAATCAACTAACTAGGAACCTATAACCCAGTTAGTTACAAGTCTTGAAATAACTTACACTAAGGTTAAAACACTTAAACTTAAAGTTAAATGATAAGTTGAGGGACCAAACTAGTCAAAACTGAAAGTTAAATACTAAATTAGTAATCAAAACACAAAAACCACACAATGGTGGGTGGGCATCGATCGAACAGGAGAGAGGGCGACCAGGAGTTCTCTCCAAACCCTAGCTTCACATAAAATTCACAAATTAAAGCCCTCAATCCACTCCAAATCAAGTTCTAAACACTAATTAGAGATCACCTCGTTGCAGGGATCAAAAGGTATGTAAAATTTTGGTGTTTTGATTCGAGTTCAGTTTTAGGTTAAATGAGAAAATCAAGAATTGAGCTTGAATATGTGTTGCATGGTTGAATCTTGAAGTAATATGATGTCTAGAGTTAAACCCTAGAGGATTCTTGTGAAAACCTTGCATGATAGTTGTAGGGTTTCATAATCACCATTGTAGGTGATTGGTGAGCTTGAAGAAACTTGATAAATGCTAAAATTATAACTTTGTTCTAGCACAATCTGAATTTAAGAAGTAATTTCAGAAATATTGATCTTAGGATAAGTGTAAAGTTGACTAATTGAAGTGAAACTAGATGATAATTACAAGTCATAAACTTGGTGATGATTATGTGAAAATCTGACCCGCTAGGTGTTTGTTGAAATGCCTAAGTGAGGATTAAAATGTTAAAAGTTGGGTAAAAACGCAGATTTGATCATTGTAGAGAATTTTGCGTTAAAGCTTATGAAAGAGTTCTAAACTGGTTGTGAATTGAACTCTTTAGGCAAAGAATCTTGAACGTCAAGCGGACACGCCGGGGGAGATACGCGCTTGAAGGGGGTGCTCTAAAGGTATGTATCTTGACCCGTTACATTAAATGAATTGTTGTTAAACTATGAATAGTCGCATTGTAGAATAGAAGTTGTGTTGATTTAGTGATCATGTTTGTTACTTGAATTAATAAGGTTAGAATTGATAAGAAACCGTTTGGTAGTCATCATATTGGAGGATTTCCACAAGATGAGCCACCGGATCGAATAATAGTGTAAATTGTAGTATTGGTGTTTTAATTAGTTAGTAATGGCGATAACTATCACAAGAGCATTAAACCATGGGATTGGTAAGGAAATGCAGGTGATACTAAGCCCTGGAAGATGGGCATAAAGCGCCAAAGGCTTACTAGTAAAAAGGTAGTAAAATGGGTAGAGTTAGAGTGGGTCGAATAAATGCATTGTGACATTTAATCGTTCGGTCCGTAAGTTAAATTTTCGGTATATTAGTTGTAATGAGCATGACCGTCATGGATTTACAGACATATAGGAAAAGAATCGCCTAAAACGATATGTGGATTTGGGCAAAACAAACAAAATCAGTCAAACAATAAACTTCCAGAGACTACCGTAAGTTACGGTAGTACCGTAACTTACGGTAGAGACAAAAAATGCTACGGTGGTTTTCTCCTGCTTTACGGTGGAACCAAAGTCTCCACGAGCTACCGTAACTTACGGTGTCTACCGTAAGTTACGGTAGAGCCCTGACATTTATGTTGAATTTTGCATATTATTGTTAAATCGAATACGTTTTAAGCGTAGTTTCGATTATGTAATATTTCTGAGAACTCTAATACTAATTTTTGTTAAAAATCTCCAGCTTTTAGGTATTGCAAATATGCGGATTGACGATCAAGTGATGCTTCAAGAACCGAACCCAAAACTTTTGGATGCTTCCGCACTATTCTGATCTAGTTTAATTATGTAATTTTGTAAACACTACTGAATGACTTATGTTTGAAATTACTGATTTGACTATGTTAAGTACTATGAAGTATAACTTAGTTTACCAACTAAGTTCTTGTTAACTATAAATTTTCTTTTTATAAATACCGCATTTCTTATGATTAAATAGTGAAATTATAAGACGGGTGTTACACTAACTAGCTCAGAAAAGCAGAAACAATGACTTTGGCAATATTTTTATGTTCTGGGTAAAGTCCGGTCGTTCGGTTCAGTGTTGTTCTGTTAAAGTGCTTAATTAATCCGTAAAGTGTCCTACATATATATTTTTGCAATGTTTTTTTAATTTTCAACACTCAGGAAGGCGTACCGGACTATTTAGTAACTTTTCTGTATACTATTAGCATGTTAACAAATAAATGTAAGCATAACACAGTAACCAGAGAGCAGTTAAATGATTCAGCACAGTCATCAAGTACTTCAATTAACATTAATAGATTGTACGGTTACATGTAAATTTGAGGGTTGTCACAGTTGCTAGTCCACCTATTGAGATTCCTGTTATTGAGATATCCTCTGATTCTAGTCTACACTCTATCTCAGATTCCTTTGAGTCTGTGACTTCTTTAGCCTTATAGGCAGTTGGATTACAGTGCTATGCCACTGATTCTGATGATGATACGGCCATGTCAGCTGCACCGTCTCCTCCACATGACCCCGAGCTTGATCTTGAGCTAGATTTTGTTCCTAATGATCAGCCTGATGTTGCACCTGTTGATCCTGAGCCCCTACTTGATCATGACCCTATTCCTTTTGGCATACCAGACATTACACCCCTCATACCTGATCCAGTTCCTGTACCCGTTGACCCTCCTGTTATTGAGCCACTTATCCCTTCACCTGCACCCGTGTGACAACTGTGTTCTGTAATCGATTTACGATGTAAAACAATGATGATTATTAATAAAACAATGTGCTTTGGTGTTATTATATGTGTTTTGGTGTTATTATATGTGTAATTGTGTTTAGTGATTTTACAATTTGATTCAATTCCAATTTCAAGCTCTAAATCGCTTTCTGGAAGGTTATATGCAAACTGGTGCTTAAACGCAGTCAGTATAACACGACAAACACTCCGGAATAGTGACATAGGCTTAACATACCTTAAATAACCTCCACATAACTTAGAAATAAGTTTTGAATGGTTTGGTGTGTCGAAATCAACTTTGTTCGATCGCAGGGACTATTTGTGTCAAACTGCGAAACTATGCTGATTTGTATAGTAGCGAACATTCTGGAACTTGATCATAAGTTAAACATACCCTAAATAACCTTTACATAGCTTAGAAATAGGCTTTGAGGGGTTCGGTATGCTAAAATAAAGTTTATGCTCATTCAGGGACTAAAAGAGTCAAAAAATGCATAAGTTTGCATTTTCACGCATAACATACGTTCTGAATACATCCGGACATCCAAAAATTTATGTAAGCACTAAAATATTTTATTTTAGTGATTGGCACAAGAAAAATCCATTCGTCGCGCAATTTGGATCGTTTTTCGCGCTTATGCGCATTCCGTCGTAATTTAGCAAACATCGCGGTCATACGACCAAACGAACCGACATCCGGCATATTTTTGAGCATGTTTCATGTCCACAATGTTTAGGCATCAATTTAGGGCCTTAAAGTTGGCTTAACGGGCCTTAAACGTGTCGAAATGAGCCTTAAACACTAACAGGGACCAAAACTGTCAATATTGCAAAGTTGTTTCTGATCAGAAGGGGCCAGGCGGCCCGCGTAAACCCTTGGTGTCTCCTTACGCGGCTCGTGTCAGCCTCCCAGATCAGTTTAATTAGTTTTAACAGCTGTTAACAGCTGTTATGCACTCCAAACCCAATTCCACATGTTGTTTCCTGATGCAAGGAGGCCATATTGAGGTACCATGTTGTTACAAAAAGTTTAGGGATGAGATTAAATCACAGTTTTCAAGAAACAATCCTAACGGTGGTCCATTTCCTATAAATACCCACCTTAATTTCTATTCTTCCGCACAAAATCTGATCTAAAGTGCTCTAAGTTGAAGCCCTTGCTTCATACCTGAGCTTTTTGGATCGAGATTAGCTTGCGGGGACCCTTTGTAAGTGTTCCTTCGTTCTTTTATGCGTTTTTATCGCTTTTCGAGTCCGAAAGTCAAACTATGTTTGACTTTCTGCATTGACCAGTTTATGGTTAACGCGAAGTTCGTTTGAACTTCATAACGTGAGCGTAATCACGATGGTTATAGTCCTTAGTGACTATACCTACTGATTACCACGTTATCTAGGCTCAGTGACGAGTCGTAGTTTCGGCCAAAATACGCAGTTACGCGTATTTTGTAACCAAACTACTCTAGGATATCAAAACCGTTTGTTTTGATATCAAAACCTGTTTTCTAACTTAACTAAACATATTTTAGCATGTTTTGCTCGTCACTTTTTAGTCTAGTGCTTGTGTAGAGTCGTAAGTCAAGCGGACTAAACACCCGCTTAGACTCTCGAACACGACCCGTTTGGTCGATCATTAGGATCCGACCAAACATGGTCAGTGACCATAGTTTCATAGGGATTAACCTTCTGAGGTTATACCTTATGGTCACCTAGTTTAGGTAGTTGTATGATAAGTAGATTATATGCCTTAGGTAAATTACCAAAATACCCTTTTCATGTATAATTGGTAAAAAAGCTTATGTAACCTAAAATTTTGTCACATAACTGATTATACATCATGATTAAACTTGTATAGGCATATAATACTTGTCATAGGACTAGTTAGACGTTCCGAACGCGTTTCACGCGAACGACGCGTTAAAGTATCATAAGCTACCTTAATGGGTCGCGATGGGTCGAAGGCACTTAGTTAGGTTCCGATCTAGGATGTAGGCTTTGTTAAACCATATCACATGAGTTCCAACACTCATTTGGGTTGCAAGACCTCATTCTGTCCGATCTTCCGATTTAGGCGTCTATTGTTTAACTAGTGGTTCGATTACTAGGTGCTGCTTGATTTCTCTGGTTTACTCGAGTTTGTTGAAGTACTATTGATTGAGGATATCTTGCACTACATGTGAGTACATAGTTCCCCTATTTTACTGTTTTCAATTATTTTGGGGTGATTCATATGTACAAAATGTTTTCAAGGATTAAACGATGATTTCAAAAACGAATAGAATGATTTATACTAAACTATTAACGATTTCGATAATGTGAACGAACTTGTTGGTTGTAGTTACATAACGAACGACATTCATTAGCATTGATCAAGCCGACCAGTATTAGGTTATGGTACCATAGGATATGACAAATCTCGTTATTACAGTATACCCATGGTTATGTGTGGGTGTTGTCGGTAACGACTGAATCTGATGATTGTTAACTTACCCTTTGGAGGTTTGTTAATGCAAGAACGAGTTGAACGATGAACGAGTCACAAAGGTTTGAATGTTATTAACGATACGACCATATATAAGTTATCACAATTAAAACGAGGACGATTTAAACGAGTAAACGATTTGGAAACGATTTGGGAACGATTTGGAAACGATGTTAACGATCTGGGTAAACGATTGGTTTTTGGCTAGTGTTTAGATAATGGGACGGGTGTAATGTGGTGAAAACATGGTAGATACGCCGCTGGTACTTCTTATATATAAGTGTTTTCAACATATTACATACCGTGGCGTTATTTAGTTCACTTGGGTAAACGATCTTCGAAGCGATGTCACACAACGATGTTTTATTAACGAGTTTATACGGGATGTTTACAAGATGGTTTTCTAAAAACAAAAAGCTTTTGGGTTAAAGAATCATGGCTATGAAATTTTATAAATTATAACCATCTTGATTTGAGTTAGTTAATCATGTTGCAATATTATACACTTTTAAAAACAAGGTTTTCGAGGTATTGCAATATTTAACAAGCCATGATTTCGATACTCTTATAAAACCTATGTACTCGCCAGCATTTCTTTGCTGACTTTGTTTTTACATATGTTTCAGGTGTTGTTGCTTGATTGACGTTCTAGGATGCATGCGTCACATAGGATCTGGACGAGGCCTTAATGACATATAACTATGATAGACGATATAAAACTTGTTTGTTCTATGTTAAGACAATGTTAATGTTTAATATTATCAATAAAACAAAACACTTTTTGTATCCATGGTTATGAAACGATAATTCTGTTACAACACCCCCCGACGTTTCCGCCACGCTTTGTTGTTTTACGTGGTCGGGGTGTGACAACCCGCACCAGCTGATGTTGCTCCTTTTCATCTTGTGGAGTCTCATGTCCATCGTGTTGATTTACCTATCATTTTCTTGCAGGACATACCCGCACCTCGCCCAGGGGAAGGTTCTTCAGGCCAGCAGCCTAGTCATGATCCTTATGATTTAGCAGCTTTTCCACATACCCCTCAGTCTGCACCGTTTGCTCCTTTCACTTCTTCACCACTTGATGAGCCATTTCGATGGTTCCCGCCATATACTATGCCGATTTCGGATCCCTACCATCCCTCTCATTTTGTTGGTTATACACGGGATGAGTTACTTTTCTCACTTCAGCTTCAGTTTGAGATTATGAGTCGCAGGATTTTGGAGCTTGAGTCGATTCCCCGTCCTCCACCATGTCCTTGTCAGTCACCTTTTGCGACTCCACCTGCTCCATTTATTCAGTATCCGGATTTTGATGTTCGATTCCTGACCATCGAGCAGCAGATCAGTTACTTGCTTCGACGTGTCCACGAGCTTGAGGAGGAGCTTGCACATGTGCAAAACTAGCTTTTCTTTCCTCCACATCCTCCTCCGCCACCACCATCAGCATCGCTGGTTTTTGGTTTTATGTAGGTTTCATTACTTTTGATGAGAGCACCGCTATTGAGCTGAGCTTGTGAAGCCTTTTGGAGATCACCTTTCGATTGTATGACTTTTGTAGATTTGTAGACTTATTGGGCAAGGGCAGTGTGACCCTGTGTTACCTTTTGGATATGATACACTTTGTAAAACATGTAACAGTAATTTGTGGTTGATGATTAATGAAAGCTCAATCATCATGTTCTCATTAAATAGGTTGTTAATTTACATGCTTGTGCTATGATTGTGATACTATATGCTCGCTTGCTATGAATGCTATTACATGTATGTACTATCTATACTACTTTATAAAGCATATAGGAAGGATAGAAATGGTCATTTGCCACTTTACAAGTCTTTGAAGCCCATTGTACAACCTGTTAAGCACAAAGTGTTGAAAAATTGTTTTCAACACATGCTGATACCCACGCGGATCTTACCCGGATCAACTTGACCCGTTTTACTTTGATGGATCCAATATAATCTTTCTATCACTCTCTCTAAACCACAATCGTTTCATCCGCCGCTCCACCTTTCTCTACAAACCCTAGATCCTCCACCGCTCCTCCACCTTTCATCCATGGAACCGGTCATCGCCATCACCGTCTTCTCCCCTTTCATCCATGGAACCGGTACCGTTTTTTACCCTATCTTGTAAGTTTTTTTTAGATCTTTGTCAGATCTGTGATAATACTTTTAGATCTGTGTTGGTTTTGTGTTTTTTTTAATGTTCTATGGATCAACGGAGAGAGTATATATTTTTGTATTGATTAGGGTTTTTGTTTTCTGGAAATGTGAATATAGTTGAAGACGAAGACTGATGAACAGGTGAAAGAGAGAACACTGCGGCTTGGTTTAAGAACCTTCAAATTCAGCCTAAGTGGTACCGTTTTTTACCCTATCTATAGTTTTGTTTGTTAAATTTTATATCTTTTAAGTTTTTTATAAACATCTTTGTCAGATCTGTTATAATACTTTCAGATCTGTGCTGGTTTTGTGTTTTTTTTAATGTTTTGTGAATGGATCTACGGAGAGAGTATATATTTTTGTATTGATTACGGTTTTTGTTTTCTAGAAATGTGAATACAGTTGAAGATGAAGACCGTGGGGTCTTCATTCTTTTGTGAGCATCATGTTGGCTGTTTGCTGGATGCACTCGCGAATCGTGGTCTGTCGAATACATTGGCTACTCGGATATTGGTGAGATTTTCATGGTTTCTAGGGTTTTTTTGTCTAAATATGTGGAAGCTGGTGTTTTAACTTTTGATTTGGTTAAGTATTTCGTGTAAGGTAGTGTGTTGCTAAATTAAGTGATTTTTTAATGTAATTAGTGAATGCTTAGTGTGTTCTTGATCTGTAAGTTTAATATCTAGAAAGTGGTGTTTTAGTTTTTGATTTTTTAATTAATGCTTTTGCTTAAGGTAGTGTTGTTGCTAAAATAAATTGATATTTTAGTTTAATAAATACATAGGAAGATAACAGAAATGAAGAGAAGGAATTGTTATAAAATAATTTAAATTTGTAAACTTGATATGGAGATTCTAATTCAGATGGAAAATTCTCAAATATTAGTTTAGGACTTACTGTTTGTCGGTCTAACTTGGCCTGACCCTGTTAGTCTAACCTGGCCTAAACCATTTTAAGTTGGCTGGCCTGATCCGTTTTAAGTCGATGCATCATTTGACATGAACACCACAAAAAAAGATCATTTTCACCAACCATTGTGCTTGGTTTAGAAACCATAGGGGTGGATTTTGCTACGTAATGAAGGATTTAAGGAAACTTGGTATTAATTGAAGATTTAAAAGTTAAATGCTTTACTAATTTTAGATGCTACATGTTTATTGATCCGTGGATTTTATCTATATTTGAAATTGTTATCTAAGTTTATAAAAGGTTTAGTTCTCTTTAAAAGGTTTCATTTTGGTGTTATCTTATATTTCATTGAGTTTTTTTGCCATACAAAGGGATCGGCTGGCTCATGAGTCAAAACCATGAGTTAAAGTGTCGTTTTTTGCCATACAAAGGGATCGGCTGGCTCACGTCTACACTTTGGCAGATAATGATTTAAACGGATGCAAACGCAGCAGCAAACGGGTGTAAAGACTTTTAATGGCGTGTTTACGGCTGCAACTTGTGATGTATTTTTTTGTTGTACAGCAACTTCTGATTGGATCTGGTGGCTGATAGGTTGTGGAGCGAAACCCTAACAACGTCGACGAGCTGAACAGTATATGAAGTCTAAATCTGTATTTTCATACGTTTTTGTTCGCTATTTGAGTCTGATCTGTTTAATATTTATACAGTGTTTGGATAGGGTTCAATGACACCGAATCGATGATTTTCTCTCTATTCCACACAAGATCCATTGGGGTTGACCTCTAGGTATCGTTATAAACCACATATAATGTTTTTTGTTTGTTATTTGAGTCTGATCTGTTTATAACTTCTACATATGTGTTTGGATCTGGTTAACTTTATGTTTGCGACAAGAGTTATGTTTATTGACTTGAGCAATCGCATTAATGGTTTTTTTATAGAAAATAAATATTATTTGTTCATTACCAACTAAAAAAATTCAGTAAAATATTTTATTGAGATTTTGTAATCACTAATCATATATTGACCAATGTGTAAATATAAGACATTCAAGATTTACCTTATCTGAGCAGGCGAGCAGGAGTTGCAGCAGAAGCAAGAGGTCGTGGAGCGAAACCCTAACAACGTTGATGAGCTGAACGGTGTATGAAGTCTAAATCTGTATTTTCATACGTTTTTGTTCGCTATTTGAGTCTGATCTGTTTAATATTTATACAGTGTTTGGATAGGGTTCAATGACACCGAATCGATGATTTTCTCTCTATTCGACACAAGATCCACTGGGGTTGACCTATAGGTATCGTTATAAACCACATCAAATGTTTTCTGTTTGTTACTTGAGTCTGATCTGTTTATAACTTCTACATATGTGTTTGGATCTGGTTAACTTTATGTTTGCGACAAGAGTTATGTTTATTGACTTGAACAATCATATTAATGGTTTTTTAATAGAAAATAAATATTATTAGTTCATTACCAACTAAAAAGATTCAGTAAAATATTTTATTGAGATTTTGTAATCACTAATCATATATTGACCAATGAATAAATATAAGACATTCAAGATTTACCTTATCCGAGCAGGCGAGCAGGAGTTGCAGCAGAAGCAAGTGCCATAGTAGAAGTTGAAGCCGTAGCAGAAGCCTGCAAACGCAACAGAAGGTATGAACTGTGAAATTCAGTTTTTGTTCTTAGATTCATAGAAGACATTCTTAGATTCAATTTTTGTTCTTGAATTCAGTTTATGTACTTGAATTCATCAGTTTTTGTACTTGAATTCATAAAGTTTAGATTGTTATTTATGGTTTCTAAATGCAGTGGGAAAACTACCAGCAACTCAATCAACCCTGATGTTTTCTTTGCATTTTAGGGGGAACATGGGTGCTTTTCTCCCAGGGCATACAAAACACAGGTTATTGGCGGCAGCTCGCCATATTTAACATATAAAAAAACTTTATATGTTAAATTTGGCGGGCTTCCGCCAATAACCTGTGTTTTGTATGCCCTGTGGAGAGAAGCACCCATTTTCCCCCTAAAAAGCATAGAAAACTTTAGGCGATTCAACCCGCCGCAAGTCGAAACCGACAATGAATCAGATAAAAACTCTAAACAACTTTGCACTTGCATCAAATGATAACTCTTTTGAATAAACTTATTGTTTGACATATTAGATCAGCAACTGATGGATGTACAAACGCAGGCGAGCAGGAGTTGCAGCAGAAGCAAGAGCCATAGTAGAGGTCGAAGCTGTAGCAGAAGCGTGCAAACGCAGCAGAAGGTATGAACTGTGAAATTTAATTTTTGTTCTTAGATTCATATATAGAAGACGTTCTTAGATTCAATTTTTGTTCTTGAATTCATTTCTTGTTCTTAAACTCAATTTTTGTACTAAAATTATCAATAACAATATTGTTTTTATTACTAAAACAATAATTTACAAATAGAGAAGTTTTTTTTATGAAAACAATTAAAACCAGTCAAGTATTACCCCTTTCAAATACCAAATGGTTTAGTTAGAATCCAACTTCAAGTTATAATCCAAAGACTTTTTTCATATTCTTAATAAGTTATAATCCAACTTCAAGTTATAATCCAAAGTCTTTAGTTATAATAATATCTTTTAATATATCTCAACCTTTTCAGAAAGAGGTCGTATCATGTCAGAATGTATTGTTTGACTTTTGTTCTTTTTGTTTTTTTACTACTTACCGTATTGCTTTTACATCTACAGCGATTTTACTGTTGTCTGAAAGACAGCTTGCTTGCTTCAGTCTCTATAAATACTTTCAGATGTATCAACACTCTACAAACACTGTTTGAAAGACAGCATGCTTGCTTCAGTCTCTATAAATACTTCAGATGTATCAACACTCTACAAACACTCTACAAACACTCAACTGAGACGAATTAAAATTTCAAATTGTAAGTTTATCTCAGTTGAACGAAATCCTACTTTTAAATCTTGCATCAATTAAACCTTCAAAACATCAACCTAACAACTTCTATTTTACTTCGATTTCAGAATATATCGACTCTTGGCATCTGGATCTTGCGTTGTTTCTCGGCTCTCACAACAAGGTTTTACATTTTTTGTCGGCTTTTCACATCTGCCTCTTGCATTGTTGTAAGTTCTTTCAAATTTCCTGGTTTTTTTGTAACTTTTAACTGTGGCTTTTAACTTTAGAAGGTTGTAAATGTTGAAATAACTGGGGTTTTTGGATCTGTATTGTTTAACTGCCTCTTTGTTTTTTTTATTAATTAGTTTTTGTTGTTGAATCCAGATATATTGTTTAACTGCCTCTTTGTTTTTTATTTAATTGAAAGGGTTGAAATCCTGTCAAAATTTTATCGGTTGAAGGTTGATTGTTTGATATAACTGTTTCCTAATTGTCTGTTTACTTTTGTTTATTTGTCAATTCGTATGATTGTGATGTTACACTTAGTATGGCGCTTCGTTTTGATGAACAATTCCTAAAATGCACCATTTACATGCTTGGGAAGTCAACCATCTACATGGTGTCACATCCCTAAATCGTTAATCATGCCTTTCTCAAGTCGAGCTAATAGTTATGTAGCAAGTTCATGCTTATACATTGACACGACATGCAGATCATGATAACCAATCCTATTACATGCTTTTGGCATTTAACTTTAGATTTCTGATACATTATATGACACAGTGGCCGTATTTCTTTTTAAATAACAGTATTTTGATATAGAAATTGGAATGGTTAAATCAAATTTGACTAAGGTTGGAGTGTTCCTTATCTAAAACAGACTCCAAAAAACGATAATGGTTTAAACCAATTTCGAATATGGTTTTCGAATGTTCATAACAAGTTAGCATCTAAACAATTTCTTTGAAACTCCGTTTTTGAATTAACCTTTTCTGACTTTTGAACCAAACATTTTTTTTCAAAGTTTTGAAACTACTTTTTTCTGGTTAACTTTGAATTTCTGAGTTTTGAACCAAACGAATTTGATTTATGCCTTTTTTAATTCTTTTTGAAGTATATACATATATATATTATATACACATATCACTATTTAACCTTTCTTACGAAATTTGGTTTATTTGAATCGACCCAAACATGAACCAAATTTTTAACTTTGAATTTCTGAGTTTTGAATCAAATGAATTTGATTTATGCCTTTCATATATTCTTTTTGAAATATATACATACATATATTATATACACATGTATGATTATGTAACATTTCTTACAAAATTCGGTTTATTTGATCAACCCAAACATGAACCGAATTTCAGTTCCAGTTCAAATGTACATCCACTTTTAATTAATCAACCTACAAACATTTCGATTCGAACAACACAAAAATTTATTATTTAAACTCTAATAATAATGAAAAAAAACTATTTAAGTTTTCTAAAAATCTACATTTTCAGTCACACGTTTTCGCATGGGATATAATCATATGTCATCTTCACAATTTTCAAAGATTACAATTTTATATGATCTGATAACAACTTTACACCTCATAATTTATAAAGGAAAAAACATCACATCAAATAAAGAGAAAACATTTACTCAAATTAATATATTATATTACTATTACATGAGTTTTTTTAAAGTTAATTAAGGATTAATAACACGCAAGATATGGTTTATTTTTTTAAAGTTATATTACTATTACAAGATATGGTTTATTTTTTAAAGCTTTCTGCACTCTACATGCCTAGAAATTTCAGAAAATGGTTTTGGACAAGCTGTATTATCCCTATTGGTGTCGTCCCTATAGGGGTTTTTTCTTATAGTACAAAGCGATAGAATAGTTAGCGGTACAACACAATCTTCCGTTAACAGCATTAGTTTCTAACCATATAAGTTAAAACTCAAAACTAAAGTCGAGTAAATCTATAATTTCTGCTATGCCATCTGAGCATGTTATTAGTACACAAGTATAAGACAAAATTGCAGAAAACAACCTTTATGTATACCCCAAATTGCACTTTATACCTTTCACTATGAAATCCGCCAAAACCAACCTTTACGTTCATGTTTTGTTACACATCACAACCTTTACACCTAACCTAGTAAAAAAAGTCAGTTAAATGCAGTCACATGCCTTGCACGTGAGGGCATATATGTCTTTTCACAAGTCTTTTATTCAATGTATTATATTTAAACCCTTATCAACTAACAAATAAATACAATTTCAACACCCTTCTCCTCCCTCTCCTACACCTGCAACACCCTCCTCCTCCCTCTCTCTTCCTGATTAATCGAACGGCCGACACCTCTGCTCTCCTAAAACTGGTTAGCACCACCATATATTTTATCATTTTCATGTCGTTTTTGCATCAATCGAGCTTCGATCCGATTGTTGTTTACTCGTTTCTTCTTGATCGTTAGCTTTTGATATGTTATATAGCTGTGAAGATTAGGTTAGATTTATCATAATTTTGATTGTTTGGAACTAGGTTAGATGGAAATCGTGATCAGGAAGATAAGTTTTTGTGTTTATTGGCCTTGGATCTATATGTATATATTGTTAGGTTTTGACTTTTGAAATCTATGAATCCAGTTTCGTTACTTGGTTTGTTCCAGAAAATTAAGGCAGGATCTTAAATATTTAATCTTCTTTTTGTTGGTGTATCAATTGGATCATTTTCTGATTAGTAATTCTATCAAAACAAAGTCAAATTTAATTAGGCAACAGACTGGATTGAAGTTATTTGTTTGCCACCTTAATGTTGTGCAAGTGTTGTAGTAATCGCTAGCCGTGGGGTGGGGTGGGGACTAGTGATTAATCGGCGCCTAGTGGGGATTTTTACAACCAGTTTAAGCTTTCTAATGAAGCTAGCTAAATTACGGTTTTTAGTAAGTATGTTTACTTACCAGTATAAGAATATTGTTGGAGGAATAAAGAAAGCATGAATTGTTATAAGATTTGATGTTTACTTTAAATAAGAGATCCAGGTCTTCTTTGGGCTATCATGATTTTGGTACATGATTTATGACAACCAGGGCTCATTATTAGTCTTTTTTTTTGTATATGATATCATGCAGGTTAAGGTATATCGTTGATTGACTCATCAATTTAAATAGGGTGTTCACTTGAGTTGTCTTGATGGCTGAAGAACATTTAGATTTTGGAGATGAGGAATTTGGCGGGTCTTAGAAGATGCAATATCATGGCGATGGGGCAATCCCTGCACTTGCAGATGATGAGATTGTAGGTGAAGATGACGAATATGATGATCTGTACAATGATGTTAATGTTGGTGAAAATTTTCTTCAAATTTTCTTCAGATGACGAATCAAGTTCGACCACCAGCAGACAATGGTGCGACCACTCTGTTTGTTGGTGAGCTACACTAGTGGACAACAGATGCGGAGCTGGAAAATGTTTTATCTCAATACGGAAGAGTAAAAGAAATAAAGTTTTTCGATGAACGGGCTAGTGGAAAGTCGAAGGGATATTGTCAAGTTGATTTTTATGATTCAGGTTCTGCTGCTGCTTGTAAAGATGGGATGAACGGTTATGTTTTCAATGGAAGACCATGTGTGGTGGCATTTGCTTCCCCTCAGACTTGTGAAAAGACATATATGCCCTCACATGCAAGGCATGTGACTGCATTTAACTGACTTTTTTTACTAGGTTAGGTGTAAAGGTTGTGATGTGTAACAAAACATGAACGTAAAGGTTGGTTTTGGCGGATTTCATAGTGAAAGGTATAAAGTGCAGTTTGGGGTATACATAAAGGTTGTTTTCTGCAATTTTGTCCAAGTATAATTAACTGATAATCCGAACTGCCATTTCTTTTGGTAAAAAAATAATATAAATCCAGTAAACATTTTAGTTAACTTTGATGTTAAAATTGTTACAATAAAAATTGCATTTTTCAGTTTACAGAATCCTTATGTTTGAGTTTACTTTGATGTTAATTTTTAACATGGGAAGAAAATTGATCTTTATATCCAATAAAAATTGTATGTTTCAGTTTACACAATCATTTTTTTTATATTTAACCAAACTATATTTATTTCCTTTAAAATTGATCTTTATATCCATCAAAATTGTATTTTCCAGTTTACAAATCACTCCAAACACATATCAATTGAGAGGTATGGGTGGTGGTTATCCAATTCCCGTTGAACCACTAGGATCAACAAACCATGGACGATCATCCCGTCGCCATTTAAACCTTCCTGATTCGAACAATCTAACTTCAAACCCTGAAGTTAGAAACCCTTTTCGTCCGGTGGCAAACCCACCTCCGGTTTCAACCCCACCTCCGGTTTCAACCCCACCTCCAGTGGCAAACCCTGAACATGATGATCCATTTGGTTGGACGGATGAAGAGTTGAATTGGGCGTATGACTATACCTTCGCTCAACTACAATTTGGTGGACTACAAATTGAGGGGTGCCATCGTCCGGTGCCAAACACTCCTATACTGCCTATGCATCCTCCACCTCCTTATGTGGAAAACCACAGTCAAACACAAGAACTACCGACCTGGGCTGAAGGGTACGAAACTGACCCTGGGGCGGTTTACGAACCACCATTGGATGAAGAAATGGTTTGGGAACCTTAGAACAACTTTTAAGATGACTGTAGCTTTTTTTTTCTCGAATTAGTTTGAATCTTAATTATGTAACTTTTAATTATGTATTAGTTTAAATTTAAATTTGTTGTTGTTTAATTTTAATCATGTTTTAGTTTAAATTTAATTTCTGGAGTTTTTATTTTTTTAGTTAACTAACATTGAACACTTAATAGGATATGTCTGATCATTTTTCCGTTGAAGAATTTTCATCATTGAGAAATGATAGAGCATGGTATAATATAATCTTTGTTAAGGTGGAGTTTATTTGGCATGACGTCGATGAAAAGAGATTAGTGGTTATATTTCTTGATCAACACGTAAGAACATTATTTTAATTTACTATGTGTTATACGAGTAAGCGTTTTTCCACCACTAAATTTCTTTTCATTTTAGAGACAAAAAATTGTTGCGTTCGTCCCACAACATTTGATACACATATATAATGACGCGTCATTGATGGGTGGTTTTTTTTCCTTGAATCATTTCCAAATTGAGAATCTCAACTATCATGAGTACCCAAAGTACCCGAATTACGTGTTAGTTTGGTCCGAGAAAAAAATCGTCATCAACGAATATACAAAGCTTTCTTCACTTATGCTTACGATTCCAAGGGGTGCTTCTTTATATCCATTGGTCCCTTCCATTATAGAATTGAAGCATGACAGGAGACCTCAAATGGATATTGTTGGTACATATAAATTCTCTATCTATAATTTTTATTAAATATATAAAACTTTATATATGGTCTATACGATTTGACTGATTTGGTTTTAGATGTGGTTGGGAGAATAATAGAAGGCAAACGTGATCGATGATGTTTTGAACTTTCTCTTCAAGATAAGACGTAAGTTATTATTTATTATTAACATATTACAAACATAATATTTACATTATATGTAAGAAAATATTATTATTAGAAGAACTTTAACCCAAAATCGTAATATACAGTGGTCACACAATACAATTGTTTTTGTCTGCCCTGAAGCCTTCCGATGTTATACGTTCCATTCGAGTCGTGCAACAAAGGTCTATCATATATGTACCACGTCTCAAGTTGGTTCATCTACCAGATAGTATGTTATGCTTTACACATGAACATTCTAATAATTAGTTAGATTTAATGGCTCATGTAGTTTAATAAAAGTTATATTTTATTTGTTATTTCAGTTAATATTTTGAAGTCTACGGAGTTGAGTACGATTACGTACGAACCGGATATGGTCGAGGCACGGGATATTTAAATTATGGATCGTTATCCAAGTTTGTGTTTAAGTTAGAAACATTTGGTGTTGTTATATGTTTAGTTGTTGAATATTAAAGTCTCTCTTGGTGTTTGGTGTTTTGCTTTTTGTTTCCCTCATATTGATGTAATTGTAGAAGTATACTTTACTTTGTTATTACAAGTATGTTATATTACTTGATTTACATGTAATGGTTACACCTATTTTTCACCAAACTATAATCTTCTTAGATTGGACAACTAAATAATCATTATCTGTGTTAAACGAAGGTATAACCATGGCTGACCTTCCTATTCATACAATCGTGTTTGAGATATTAACGAGGGTGCCAGCAAAGGATGTCGGTCGTTCTAAGAGTGTATGTAAGCAATGGAATGTGTTACTGTCAACACAAGATTTTGTAAGGATACATTGTTCTCGCTCATTAGTTTCATCTAACCAGAGAGTTCTACTAATTGACGACCTAACGTGCTCTGTTCGTCCGATCATCTCTAAATCCAATGACTATAGGCCAAGCTCCATAGTTACATTTCCATTCCATCACCAAAATAATGATGTCTCAATACTTTCACATTTGAATGGATTGTTGTGTGTTTGCTTGAATCATACATAGCTTCTTTGGAATCCAACAACTACTGCTTTCAAGCGTTTATTAACTCCTGATTCTCATGGATTCTATATAAATAACCTTGATGCCGTTGGTTTGTACGTTGACGCTGACGATGATTACAAGGTCTTGCATATAAAGCGTAGGAGTGGTGTACTTGGTGTCTATGTTTATTCTAGGGAAGTAGACTCTTGGAGAAATATTCCTTTCATAACAAGACAAGAGTACCTAAGCCCTCATTTCAATTGGTCAGCTGGCACATTTTGTGGTGGTACTCTATATTTCACTGTTTGCGAATGTTGGCTTGGAGGTACGAAAAGGGTGATTTGTTTTGATGTTAATTTAGAGCAGTTCTAGGAGAAAAGATTTCCACCCGTACCTTCTATAGGAATGGTTCAAGGTGTTTTAGTTAATGTAAAAAATGAGCTTCACATGTTTGCTAGCACTGGCATGTTTGAGATGACAATTGACCTATGGACACTACAAGGGGATTACTGGATTAAGGTCTTATCAAGTCCTCCGATCCCCCCGATATCATTGTCATTGTGGTGCGATATAACACATTATGTGACAAATGGTAATTGGTTTGTGATGACTAAATTAGGGAAGTTGTTTACAATTGAAATGGATATGAAGCCCTTCGAATGTTTTTATCCCGTTTCTTGGTTTCGAGGTTTTAAGGGTGCGGTGTTTGTGGAGACCATTGTTTCACCAAGTATTTAGATTGGCTTTCACTTAATGTTATCATTATGTATGTCAATGTTTTAAGGATTTGTGTTTTTTTTCTCTAAGTCACGATATTCGGTTTAAGTCATGTATTTTAATGTTATCATTATGTATTTCAATGTTATCATTCGGTTTGTTTTTCTCTAAGTTATGTGTTGGAATGTTGTAATGATTTGAGAATTTCATCATCTATGATAACTCTCTTTTATTTAATTTGCAAGGTATTTGTCATTTTATCAATTTACAATGACTAATGGACAACCAAACCCTCGTAATCATGCTTCTAGCTCGAGTGCATCTACTAAAGCTGAAAAACGAAAAGAGTATCAAAAAAGATACTATGCTGCACGCAAAGAAAATAACAAAGTATCTAAATTTGGGAGTGGTGATGCCTCCCAAAGTGCTTCATCAATATCTTTAATGAGTAATAGGTCAACAGAAAGGACACCGTTAAGAAGTTTACAAACTAATATTACTCAATTTACACAAACAACAAATGAGAACGCCTCAAGTGTTTCTACTATAAAACGCAAGGAGTACAATAAAGGATGTTCTAATACACGAAACGATAATGGAATGCGTATTTCAAATGGCAGTCAAGTCAACCAAACCCCGATAGATGATGTTATGCCGACAACCACATTCCCATCTGTAATTGACGTAGCCAGGCATAGAACATCACGAGGTTTCTATTTATTTAACAATGATTTCTTTTTCGAACTTGACATCTTTTACAACCTTCATTACTTAATACACCAATTTTTTTAGGTATTCGAATTCATCCGTGTACTTTATTACTCCAATTTGATGAAGTAGTTGATCAACCTTCCTTCCAAGATGGGAGCGTAGAAGATGATCCTTATAATTTTGTTTACAATGGTGTACCTGGAGAGCATCGTGTTTTAAAGGAACGAGGTACATGTCCTAATTGTGGAGCAAAACGATTTCAGTATGAATTTGATACCTTTTGTTGTATGAGTGGGAAAACTGTGTTAGCAAACTTAGAAATTCCAGAGGAATTGTACCGACTTTTCACGTCTCAAGATGAAATTGGAGATATGTTTAGGCAAAGCATCCGTGCTTATAACACCAAATTTTCTTTTGCCTCAATGGGTGTGACATTGGATGATACATTGAACAATATGAGAGACGGCGTATATACTTTTCGTGCACATAAAGGAATATATCACAAAATCGACCAATTAGTTCCGAGGGATGGGACCCCTAGGTACTTGCAGTTGTATTTTTACGATCCTGATACTGAGTTAGATCACAGACTCCGATGGCCAAATCTTGATCGGCGTATTACTCAGATTTTAACACGCGTTCTTTCTACAAACCCATATGTCGATACATTTAGAAGACTTGCGGAACTAGGACCTCTGGACAACTATAGAGTCACTTTGAATACTTCGGTTGAACTTGACCAAAGGGTGTACAACTGACCAACGACATCGGAGGTATATATAATATTATATTAATTGCAATTATTTAATAGTATTGCTTATTTTACTTACTTATAGTTCACAATTATATAGGTTGCTGGTATTTGGGTTGAAGGTAATGACAATATCACTTCGTATAAACGAAGTATTGTTGTGTACGGTAGGTCTGAATATAGTCAAATTATTCAGCCGTACTTCAGTTGTTACGATCCATTGTCGTATTCTCTAGTTTTTCCTAATGGTGAGTCAGGTTGGCATGCTAACATACCACGTCACGGAGTATCAATCAATGAGGTTCACAATAATGACAACATCGAAGGAGAAATGGAAGGTACCAACAATTTGTTATCCTTTTTTAAGTGAAGATCATAAAAATAGCGTAATGCGTTTTATTTTTATTAACTGTTTGTTTTTAATACATCTTCATCGTTCAGAGGCTAACACACGAAGTGGTAGAACAACCGTGGCTATGCGAGAGTACTACTGTTACAAGTTCCAGATTCGATCTACCGATAATGTGTTTTTGTTCGGTGGTAGGCTGCTATAGCAGTTTGTGGTTGATGTTTACATCAAAATTGAGACGTTACGCTTAGAATTTTGTGAGAGAAACCAGGCTAAGATTCGGGCCGAATTTTACCAAGGTATTGTGGATTGCGTCAATACTGGTGAGGTTCATGTAAACAGAGTCGGGAAAAGAATTGTGTTGCCTGCATCTTTCATCGGGGGGCCTCGCGACATGCGACGTCGGTTTCTAGATGCGATGACGTTAGTTCAAGATGACGGCAAGCCTGATGTATTCCTTTCAATGACATGTAATCCTAAGTGGCCTGAGATATGTGATAATTTACATGTTGGTCAAACTGGACAAGATCGTCCAGACCTTGTTTCAAGAGTGTTCCGGGCTAAATTAGAAGATCTTAAGGATCAACTCTTCAAGAAACATGTCCTCGGGGAAGTTAAGGCATACGTCTATGTCATTGAATTTCAAAAGCGGGGTTTGCCGCATGCACATTTTCTCCTATTCATGTACCCGCAACACAAGATCAATAACGCGGACCATTATGATAAGGTTGTGTGTGCTGAAATTCCTAACAAACTAACACATCCCAGATTGCATGAGATGGTTGTCAAGCACATGATTCATGGCCCTTGCGGCAATTTACGATCAAGCAGTCCTTGTATGCAGGGTGATCCTAAAATTTGTCGTTTTCGCTATCCTATACAATTTAACGAACAGACGACACAAGGAGAAGATTCGTATCCGTTGTATCGAAGGAGAGACACCGGGATAGAAGTGGACCTACGAGGACAAACACTTGATAATAGATGGGTGGTCCCATATAACCCAAGGATTTTGATGATGTTTAACTGCCACATGATTGTGGAAGTTTGCTCAAGTATAAAATATGTGAAATATCTTTTCAAATATGTTTATAAAGGACATGACAAACAGGTTATTCAAGTCGATCAAAGTGAGCCAGGGGTTGTTATTAATGAGATAAAAATATTTCAAGATGCACGCTACATATCGCCCCCAGAGGCTATGTGGCGCATTTTTTCCTTCTCTCTTTCTCAAATCTTTCCTGCTGTTCTAGCCTTACAACTTCATCTCCCAAATAATCAGATGGTTAGATTTAGAGATGATGACTTAATGCCTAATATTGTTGATAGGGAAAGGGATAAGAGAACCATGCTAACATCATTTTTTGAGATAAATAGAAACCATGAAACAACAAGGGTACATTTGTATAAAGATTTTCCAAAACACTTTACGTGGAATGGAAGCACACGCCGTTCAAAATATGGTTCTTACCGAAATTAGTGTCTTGGGACCATCCATGGGTAAAAATTTCAATGAGTTCGACCTTCCTAAGATAACAGACGATGTTAACTTACAAGATGCAGGTTATCGTGAGTTACAAGAAGAGTATGGGATTGTTTTGGAACCTGAACACTTGAGTGCCAAAGATTCACTTAATCCGGACCAAAAAAAACGTGTTTGATGAGATCATGATGCATGTTGATAATGATCTTCCAGGCGTGTTCTTTATTGATGGTCCAGGTGGAACTGGAAAAACATTTTTGTATATTGCCTTGCTTGCTGAAATTCAGTCACGTGGTCTTATTGCTCTCGCAACAGCTTCATCAGGTGCAGCGGCTAATAATATGCCCGGAGGTAGAACGGCTCACTCGAGATTCAAGATTCCTCTTAATCTTGAAAATAATTCAATGTGCAATATCAAAAAACAGAGTGGGGCCGCTAAACTGATTCGGTCTGCCAAAATAATCATATGGGATGAAGCGTCGATGGCTAAACGACAGGCGATAGAGGCAGTCGGTCGTACATTCCAAGACATTGTAGGTGTTAGTCTCCCATTTGGTGAAAAGATAATGGTTATGGGAGGTGACTTCAGACAGGTGTTGCCGGTTATTAAATGTGGCACTCGAGCACAGATTGTAGACTCCAGCGTACGAATGTCACCTCTTTGGTCTTTGACTAAGAAGATGCGGTTGACCATAAATATGAGAGCGCTGAAAGATCCATGGTTTTCTAAATTTCTTTTAAGAGTCGGCGATGGAACTGAAGAACCAATCGAAGGAAACTATATCCGCATACCCGATGACATGACAATTCAGTGCAACAACAGAGAAAACGCTATAAAAGAATTGATCCATGCCATCTTTCCATCAATTGAAGATAATGTATATTCTTCAGATTATATAATCTCTAGAGCAATATTGTCCACTAAAAATGATAGTGTTGACGAGATTAATAATCAAATGATTGAAATTTTTCAAGGGGAGGAAAAAGTTTATTACAATTTTGATGAAGCTGAAGACGATCAGCGCAACTTCTATCCGGTCGAGTTCTTAAACTAGCTAAATGTTAGTGGTTTGCCGCCTCATAAGCTTCGTTTAAAAATTGGATGTCCAATAATATTGTTACGAAATATCGATCCATCACATGGCCTGTGTAATGGCACGCGGTTGATATGTAAGGGTTTCATGCGAAATGTTATTGATGCGGAAATTGCAGTCGGTCAACATGCCGGAAAAAGAGTTTTTTTGCCAAGAATCCCTCTAACCCTTTCTGAAGATGACATGTTCCCATTCAAGCTGAAAAGAAAACATTTCCAATTCGACTTAGCTTTTCCATGACAATTAATAAAGCTCAAGGTCAAACAATTCCGAACGTTGGTATTTATCTAGCGGATTCTGTATTTTCACATGGACAACTTTATGTCGCGTTATCAAGAGGGATTTCAAGACAAAGTACGAAGGTGTTGGTATATCTCGCCAAAGAATTCAAACAACGCGGAGTTTACACATCAAATGTTGTCTACCAGGAAGTGTTGCGTGATTAATTAATCTCATCCGTATAAAAAAGAAGGTAAGTTAGTAGATTTTGTGCCTTATTTGCTTCCAGAAATTACCTTTTAATTACTATTTTAAAGCACCTGTAGGCGTTTAACATTTTTTTTATGTGTAGAAATCTGGTACAGTATAGTAGAAGATACAAGAAAGTCATAAGCGAACGGATTGGTAAAACAGGAAGAGATACAAGAGACTCCTAGCATTTTGTTTTTATTGTTTTGTCCAACTACTTGCCTGTTTTGAACTCTTCTTGTTTTTAATTACATCTACTTCCTTGTTTTGTACTCTTCTTGTAGAAGATCACCAAAGAATCGATAAACTAACAGAAAAACCAGTGCCATCATATCACGAATAAGAAAACTAACTTAAGTACTATACAATATATCACGAGACGACTGATAAACTAACAGTAAACAATTATACTATTGTAAATTGCCACTCCTGCCGCATCGCACGGGTAAGTGACTAGTATATTTATTATACGAACACGACCTGACCTATACAATCTTCTTCTTAGAAGATGCCTCCTCGAAGGAACATTCAGTTGCCCACAATCGAGGCAGAACTAAAAGAACGAATTTCACAGGCAATCGCACAACATGAGGCCCGACACTCTGAGCACAGCGGAGGTTCCTCAGGAAATAACCCACCTCACGGTAATGTTTAAGTCACCTAAGACACATTACAATACGTTTGGACATTTCCAAGTGCGTTTTGCTAATCCATTATGTGAATGATGTTGCTTGTACAGGTTGTGCTTACAAGCAGTTTCTAGACTGCAAGCCTCTGAACTTCGACGGCACTGGAGGTGCTGTAGCTTTCGTAAGATGGGCTGAGAAGACAGATTCTGTGCTGCGAATGAGCAAGTGTGCGCTAGAGCATCAAGTCACTTACATTTCTAGATTATTCCTCGATGGAGCCCTGTCATGGTGGAACCTTCAGGTTCAGACCCTAGGTGAGGCTGCAGCGTATGCTATGACTTGGGATGAGATGAAAGAGTTGATGCGTAAGAAGTACTGTTCAAGAGCTGAAATACAGAAGTTGGAAACCGAGTTTTGGAATCTGAAAATGGATGGTCCTAAGATAGCTGAGTACGTGCAAAGATTCCATGATTTATCTCGTGTTGTCCCCTACATGGTTGAACCCGAATTCAAGCGTGTTGAGCGATTCATTTGGGGATTGGCACCCCAAATTTTAAGCATGGTGACGACTTCTAAGCCGCCAACAATCATTGAAGCCATCAACCTGAGCGTGGCTTTGGCTGAAGAAGCAATCAGGTTGAACAAGTTTTCGATCTCTGATCAAAAGAAGAAGGAGACTCATGTCGAGTCATCTGGAGAGAACAAAAGGAAGTTCTCGAATTTCAAGAAAGGTACCCAAGGAAACAACAACAGCGCTAGTAAGTGAAGAGATGCAAACCCACCAGCTGAGGTCAGGACTGGTGCTGCTACTACTGAGAACAAAGGGAATGGATACATGGGCACCTTGCCCAAATGTAATGTATATCAGTATCATCATGCCGGCTAGTGCAAGTTTAGGAAGTGTGAAACTTGTGGAAAGAATGGTCATTCGAAGGAAACGTGCTAGGTTGGTAATGGTCGTGGGAATGGCGGTCAGAGAGGAAATGGAAATGGCAATGGTAACCGTGGTGGAAACGGTAATGGGGATAGAAACAATCAGGGAGGTAATGGTAACCGAAATGGAAACGGAAACCAGGCGGGAAATGGAAACCACGGAGGAAGTAATAACAACAATCAAGGTGGAAATGGGAATGGTGGCGGCCAAGGTTGCTTTAGCTGTGGTGATGTAGGGCATTTCAAGCGGGATTGCCCAAAGAACAACAAAGCCCAAGGAAGAGTCTTCAACATTGGAGCTAGGGAAGCTCGTCAAGATCCGAACGTAGTCACTGGTACGTTCCCTATCAACCGACATTTTTCATCTGTGCTATTTGATACTGGTGCCGACTATAGCTTCGTATCTCTAGAGTTTAAGGATATACTTGGGTTAGTTGCCAGTAAGTTAGATATCCCGTATTCGATAGAACTAGGTAATGGAAAGCTAGTAGAAGCAAACGAAGTAATTAGAGGTTGTGTGATAGAGGTTGGAGAGCGTGAGTTTTTGATCGACCTTCTGCCAGTTGAATTGGGAAGCTTCGATGTAGTAGTAGGGATGGATTGGTTGTCGAGCAATCGAGCTGAGATCGCATGTCATGAGAAGGTTATCCGCATCCCGTTGGAGAATGAAGAGACGATCGTGATTCATGGGGAGAAGCAGGATACGCCTCTAAGGATTATCAGTTGTTTGAAGGCACGAAAGTTGTTGCGTAAAGGATGTGTTGCCTTCTTAGCTCATGTCTTGGACAAGGAAGCCGATGAGCAGAAGTTGGAAAATATCCCTATGGTAAGGGAATATCCGAAAGTCTTCCCCAAAGACTTACCAGGAATGCCGCCCCAACGACAAGTCGAGTTCCATATTGACTTGGTTCCAGGCGCCGCGCCTGTAGCCAAGGCACCTTATCGACTTGCGCCTTCAGAGATGCAAGAGTTGTCGATGAAGCTTCAGGAGCTTCTGGACAAAGGATTCATTAGACCAAGCTTCTCGCCTTGGGGAGCTCTAGTTCTATTTGCTAAGAAGAAGGACGGTAGTTTTCATATGTGCATTGACTACTGAGAGCTGAACAAGTTAACCATCAAGAATCGGTATCCTTTGCCGAGGATTGATGATCTTTTGGATTTACTTCAGGGTTTGAGTTATTACTCCAAGATCGATCTTCGATCAGGTTATCACCAGCTGAGGATTCAGGAAGAGAGTATACCGAAGACTTCCTTTAGAACTCGATATGGACATTACGAGTTTCTAGTAATGCCGTTTGGTTTGACAAACGCACCGACAGTGTTTATGGACTTGATGAATCGAGTTTGCAAGCCATATCTCGATAAATTCGTGATTGTATTTATCGATGATATTTTGATCTATTCACTGACAAAAGAAGATCATGAGCAACACCTTAGAGCCATCTTAGAGATGCTAAAGAAGGAGAAGCTCTATGCTAAGTTTTCGAAGTGCGAGTTCTAGTTACGTGAAGTACAGTTCCTTGGTCACGTGGTGAATGAAGATGGAATTCATGTGGATCCCACAAATATTGAGGCAATCAAAAATTGGGAAACGTCGAGGACGCCAACTGAGATCCGACAGTTTTTGGGTTTAGCGGGCTACTATCGCAGATTTATTGAGGATTTTTCCAAGATAGCTCAACCACTGACCTCCCTTACTCAAAAGGATAAGAAGTACGAATGGGGAGATAAACAAGAGGAAGCTTTTTAGCTACTCAAGAATAAGCTTTGCGATGTACCTATTTTATCCCTACCCGAAGGCACCGATGACTTCGTGGTATACTACGATGCCTCACGTCAGGGATTGGGCTGTGTGCTAATGCAACGACAAAAGGTTCGCACCTATTAAAGGTTCATGAGAAAAATTACACCACACATGATTTGGAATTAGGCGCGGTGGTGTTTGCTCTGAAGATTTGGCGACATTATCTGTATGGTACTCACTGTACTATTTTTACGGATCACAAGAGCCTTCAGCACATATTCGACCAGAAAGAGCTTAACATGATACAGCGACGATGGGTTGAGTTGTTAAATGATTATGATTGCGAAATCAAATATCATCTGGGAAAGGCGAATGTGGTGGCAGACGCCCTGAGTCGGAAGGAAAGGATTAAGCCTATAAAGGTTAGGGCTTTGGAGATGATTATTCAGACAGATCTCTCGTTGCGTATACGTGCTTCACAAAGAGAAGCTCTTAAGAAAGAGAACATTAGGGATGAATATCTCCGTGGGATGGAGAACAAGCTGGTACCCAACGAGGAAGGAACCTTGTGTTTTATGAAACGTATTTGGGTTCCGCTTTTTGGTGGTCTTAGGGATGTTATTTTCGATGAAGCTCATAAATCAAGGTACTCGATCCACCCAGGATCAGACAAGATGTACCAAGATTTGAAAGTTTTCTATTGGTGGCCAAGACTTAAGGGTGATGTGGCTACTTACGTTGGAAAGTGTTTGAGCAGCGCCAAAGTGAAGGCCGAGTATCAGAAGCCTTCAGGTCTTCTGCAGCAACATGAGATACCCATGTGGAAATGGGAGCAGATTTCAAAGGATTTCATAACAAAGTTTCCCAAGACACCCAGAGGTCATGACACGATTTGGGTAATCGTGGACCGTTTGAAAAAGTCTGCGCACTTTTTGCCGATCAGAGAAAAGGATAACACAGGTAAGCTAGCTGAGCTGTACCTGAGGGAGATAGTAGCACGTCATGGAGTGCGTATCTCGATTATTTCAGATAGAGATGGAAGATTTGTGTCAAGGATTTAGCAATCCTTTCAAGAAGTGTTTGGTTCTCAGTTGAATCTGAGTACTGCCTTTCATCCACAGACGGACGGTCAGAGCGAGAGAACGATTTAGACGCTTGAAGATATGCTACGTGCTTGTGTTATGGATATGGGTGGCAGTTGGGACACTCACCTACCTTTGGTTGAGTTCTCCTATAACAACAGCTACCATACAAGCATTCAAGCTGCACCGTTCGAGGCTCTTTAAGGACGTAAGTGTCGATTGCAGTTATGCTGGGCAGATGCAGGCGATGACAATTAGTTGGTCCCGAACTGGTCCAAGAGACGACTGATAAGATTATGCAGATCCGAGAACGCATCAAGGCGGCTCGTGATCGACAAAAGAGTTATGCGGACCAAAGACGAAAACCTATGGAATTCGAAGTGGGTGATATGGTTTTGTTGTAAGTTTCACCTTGGAAAGGTGTGGCACGCTTTGGGAAGCGTGGTAAGTTAAATCCACGATTTATCGGACCGTTTAAAATTTTGGAAAGGGTTGGTTCTGTAGCATACAAGTTGGAGCTACCAGCAGAACTTAATGGTGTTCATGATACATTTCATGTATCTAATATGAAGAAAAGTCCAACTCAAGAAACAGTGGTCATCCCTACTGACGAAGTTCACATTAACGACCCATTCCACTTTACCGAAGAACCTGTTGAGGTTACTGATTGGAAAGTTAACAAGACTCGGAGGAGTAGTGTTAAACTCGTCAAGGTTCGATGGAATGCTCGTCACGGCTTAGAGTTTACTTGGGAGCGTGAAGATCATATGAAAGCTAAATACCCGCATTTGTTCCCTAACTCCCCTGCTGCTAGTAGTAAGGCTTAAAATATCGGGACGAAATTTTCTTAACAGGGGGAGAATGTGACAACTGTCAAAATTCCAGGTATCCGTACAATTATTAAACCATGATTAGTGTTTAATGACTGTGCTGCATTTCAATTAATGACTTGAATTGCTTTCTGATTATTGCCATATACATACATGTGCATCACATATTGCTTAATGTCATATCATTATTGCATGAGAACTTTATTGACTCAAATGATGCACGAAACACAGTTTGCATAGTTATCAGACAAATCAGAAATATGCTGACGGAGTTCAGTACATAGACAGACAATGTGTTGAGACACAGAATGAGCCAGAAACCAAGTATAACACTAGTATAGTGTGTAGGAAAGTAAGGATCACAAAACTGCTTTCCTAGAGATAGTTTAGGTGCCGGAAAGTGCCTAAAACTCACTAAAAGTGCTGAATTCAGCAAAAATCAGCAATTTTCAGCATTTAAACCCACTAATATCATGCAGAAATATGGTTAAATGGTCTTGAATACTTTCCTAAGTGTCAGGAATCAAAAGTGTCACAAAAGGGTACATAAAGCACACTAAACTGCATAGTTTAGCACCTTAACGAACCGGTAACCAACCGAACAACCGGACACTACCCGAAACACCAAATTTTCACTAGAAGCACTGTTTTACCATTACCAAGCTAGTTATGGTCCCCGAACATCATAACACCCTATATAAATACCTAATAACTAAACATCTAACTATATACTTACGTTTCAACTAATAATTAACTTAATGGTTAGAACCTAGTCTACTACCCCCCCCCCCCCCCACCTATGGACGGCCCAACATGGCCCCCCACCCATCAAGATTTTATTTGATTTAAATATTGGATCTTGTTTATACTTTATAAAACATATAGACCAATGGTAATTGTGTTTTTGTGGATTATAAGAAGACATAAGGGTTCTAACTTCTCATAACTTTCACACACTAAACACACACTTCTTTCTCCTCTCCCTCTTGCTTGCTCTCGGCCTAAACCAAACCCACCATCATCACCATCATTCACTCATCTTCCACACATTCCAAGCTTATACAAAGGTGTTAGAGGTTGCATAAGGAAGCTAGGAGCTTTCGGAAGTTCAGGGACCTTCTCTATTTGCTATTATCCATCTCTTTTCTTCTCTTGATCATCCCTAGCCTTGAGCTAGTGGTAAGAACACTAATCTTTCTATTTTACATCTATTTCTAATGGTTAAAAGATGATACATAATGTTAAATTTGAAGAACACTAAGAATCAAGAGAATGAAACTTGAACATAAGCTTAAATCATGAAGAAATCAAGTTGTTTATGTGTTGAGTTACATGTTGATTGTTGTTTACTTATGAAAATGATGTAGATCATCATATGATCTTGCTAGATCATGATTAAAAACATAATCTAGCAAGATAAGAGGATGAAAGTGTTAAAGATTAACAGATCATCCTCACAAAAGGCATGAACTTGAAGGAATAAAGTTGTTTCTTGTTAAGTAATGATCAAAATAAGTTAAAGTCTTGTAAATCTAAATATTTCAAGTATGATTTTCCAAGAAATCAAGTTAAAAATACAAGTTTTACTTAATCTTGGTTCTTAAAGAAATCAACCATGTTTTTAGTGGTTAAACAAGTGAAGGATCATGTAAATAACAAGAGAAACCCAAGAAGAAACATTTTTAGAAAATGTGATTACAAGTTGTAAGAATTTAGATTCTTCAAAAATGATGTTTTTAAAGAATCAACCACACTTTAAAGGGTAACAAGACTTACTAAACACCCTAGTAAGTTGCTACAAACTTTTATAAATATTCAAGTTCATGAAGTGGTAGTTTATTGTTTTTGGCAAAATTGGTAAGTGTAGATTGTTTAATGTTGATTGTTGGTTAATTGTGTTGATTTTCACAAAAGAAAATGATATACCTTCAAGGTATGGAAATCTCCATTTTTAGGGGAAACTATGGCAAAAGTTTTCTAAAAATTAAACACTTAGAAAAAAAAAATTTTAAACAAATATTTACAAGTGTATTTTAAACCATGGATTTTCACCTAAACTTTGCCATAATTTTTGTTACCAAAATTATAAATATTGGAGGTTGGTTTTTACAAATAAAAGTGACTAAATATGTATTTAGGAAAATATATATTTAGAAGACACCATGTGTGTGATTATTTGTATATTATGTGTATTAGTTATATTATTTTAGGACTTGAAATAATATAACTCATCAAAATACCAATAAATTACAATCCAAAATATTACCAAAATCCCAAGAATATGAATACACCAAGAATACTCACAATATTGGTGAAACCGAACAAGGAATACAATTTACAAAAATATTCCGGAAATATTATTCATAAGTATATTTTTGGTAAATAATACTTTGGACACCAAGAGAACAAAAATATGATTTTTACAATTGTTACAAAATTATATCATATTTTTGACAAGAAGAAAATATAATATTTTGAGTAGATAAAGATATATATATTTTCTTGGAATTATTTGAAATACATTATTTTTGGAAGAAAAATGGATTTATATATATTTTCTAAGTTAGGCTTAGAAACATATTAATTTTGAGACTTGTATGTGATTTATAAATATTTTTGTCAAGAGAAAAATTATAAATAATTTTTCTAAGTAATGTTTCTTAAAATGTATATATTTTGGAAATATATATTAATGTATTTTTACTAGAGATATTATTCCGGAAAAATTAAGTATAAGAATACTTAACAATTACAAGAAGATACGTATTCTCGTACGTATAAATACACTCTGGAATACGTCACCAATACATGGCAAGAATATACAAGTATAAGACTGCGAATACAAATATACCCATCCGTATACAAATTGTTGGTGCATTTTATGTGACAACAGCGTTGGATTGGTCTTTGGATATTAAACGAGTTTGGGCCGCGAAGACTTATGAAGACTGAATGGAATTCGAGTTTGTAAAAGCCTAAATCGTCCAAGTTCAAGTTCTAGTTAAAGTCCATCTAGTTTAGCCCGAATTGTATCTAGAATTCGGATGGGCTTGGCCCAGTTCGAATTGTATGGTTGTGTGTATATAAACAACCTTAAGTTAGAGTTTTAGGGTTAGACTTTTGGAGATTATTGAGAGCATTCGAATTGTTAGAGTTTTAGAACAAACAGAAATCGGCTGTTGGTTCGTGGAGATCTTTAGTGATTGTAAACGTTTTCGTTGGATAATCATAGAAGATCGGTTGGTAAATCGTTTCGTGTTCTTGTTTCCGTTTGCTAGGTTTATCAAGGGGATTCCGCACCCTTGATAGATTGTCAGTTTTGTTACGATCCATACGGGATAGGGACCTACAATTGGTATCAGAGCATTTGCTCTTGTGTACGGTTCAAAACTGATTGGAAAGAAACAAGTTTTTGGGTTGCAGTTTGGATTCACGAAGAACATCGAAGAACAGTCAAAATTTTTACGATTTTGATCTGTTTTGGTGTTATTTGGAAGTTGTTTGCTGATTTTTTGGAGTTTTAGTTGGAAAGTTATCAATCAGAAGATTCGTTGGTGTAAAAGGTGCTGATTTTGTGGGATTTTGGTTGAAAAATAGCTGGTCTCGACTCAAGGGTGCAGGTCTTGACTCGTAACAAGTGATCTCGACTGGTACTGTTCACTCGCAACCAGAGGTCTCGACTTGTGCTGGTTGACTCGCAACCGTGATTTCGACTTGTGCTGGCTGACTCGCAACCGTGGTTTCGACTTGTGCTGATTTGACTCGCAACCGTGGTTTCGACTTGTGCTGGTTGACTCGCAACAGAGATCTCGACTCGCAACAGTGGTTACGACTGGACTGTGTGGTTTCGACTGGACTGAGTAGTTGAAAGTTTCAAAGAGGTGGAATTTTTCTAGGCAATCGTAAGAAAAATTTCATTGTTTCGTGTTTAGAGAATTATCCGTAACTCATCTGGACAAACCGTTTGCACCGTTATCCCGAAAACGGTTTTAGACATTATATATCATTGGAATCGTAATTTCGAGACGAATCTAACGGTATAATTTGGTAAAAACAGGTTTCGGACTAAAATTGTACGGTTTTAACAGTCTGATTAACTTAAAATGTCGAACATGTCTAAATTAAACGAACTCCTAAGGATGGAACATGAGGTAGGCACAACGAACAAACCACCTAAGATGATGAAGGTGGAGAATTACTTGACATGGAAGGATAGGTTTCAATCCTTTGTTGAGTACCAGGACACTCGGATGTGGATATGCATAGACGATGGGTATGTGAACCCAACTCATGAGTTTGAGGGAAGACAACGTATAACTGCTTATGTTGATATGGAGGCCGAACAAAAGAAAATGTATGAGGCTGAAAAGAGAGCCTTGGCTGCCATTAAAATGTCTTTACCTGATGGCATAAAACATACCTTTAAGAAGTACACTACTTCAAAGGAAATGTGGGATGCACTAGAGAAGAGATATGAGGGAAATCCTGATGTAAAGAAGAACAAAGTTGATCTATTGAAGAAGCAGTTTGCTGAGTTCAAATACATGAAAAATGAGTCACTTGAGGACGTAATCACTCGATACTACCATCTGATGTCAGAATTGGACAATTATGATATAGATTGCTATACTGACATAGAAAAAAATGACAAGCTGCTTGATGCCCTACCTGCTAAATGGGATATTTACACTCTCATGATAAAGGGAGAAGCTGATTATGAAACAAAAGAGCTGGAAGAAGTGGTTGGAAAGCTAAGAGCTTATGAGCTCAGCATGAAGAAGAAGGACACTGGATATGATCAGGTTCAAGATCCAGGGATTTACAATGGGCTTACATCTTCTTCATCTCACGATGCTTCTAGCGACTCTGCCACTGCTTTTCTCTCGCGTGAAAATGAGCAGGTCATAGTGAATGAAGATGGTGATGTGTGTTTTGTAGCTGCTTCAGGAGGATCAACAGGAGTTAAGAGAACATCAGCTGCTAAGCAAAGTAGTAGTACAAAGTCAATGCCAATGAGTGTGAAGTCTGCTGAAGAACATCTTGCTCTACTTGCTTCGTTTGTTGCGTCTTATGAGAACTACATTCAGGGGAAGATATCTGATCCTGCTACTTTAGATGAAGATTATGATCAGATTGACCCTGATGATCTAGAAGAAATGGATTTGCAATGGCAGATGGCCATGATTACCAGACGTGTGAAGAGGTTCATGAACAGAACTGGAAGGAAGTTTGTAGGAAAAACTGTTGGTTTTGACAAGACCAAAGTAAGGTGCTTTAACTGTCAAAGTTATGGACATTTCGCTAGAGAATGTCAAAAACAAAAGCAAGAGATGTCGAGTCAGAATTCAAACAACAGGAATGCTTCCAACAACTCTAACTCAAGGGCATTGATCTCTACTGCTCGAGAAGGTTCATATGACTGGAGTATTCATTTGGAAAATGATGAAAATGTCACTCAAGCATTCATGGCTGAGATTGTCACCGTTGATGATGTTGAAGCTAACGTGGATGCTGAGGTTAAGAAGGAAAATGAAGCTGAGGAAAAGAAGGCTGATCAGACAACTGATGCTGAAAAAGAAAAGCCAAAGTCTGAGCATGAAAGGGAAGACGAAGCTAAAGATGAGATCATCAAAAGAATGGAAGCTCAACTTGCTGCTCTTATGGCTAACTCAGACAAATCGACAGGAGAGGTAAGTAACTCTGCTACTTCTGTTTGTTTAAGGTGTCGTGAATTACAGGGTGAAGTTGACAGGTTGTCAACTCAAAACAAAAGTCTGGTGAGCGAAATATCTAACGTAAAAGAATCAAATTTCTTTGCTAAACGAAACGAGTCATCATATTTGAAAAAGATAAAAGGCTATGAGGTTGAAATTGAAGTTTTAACCAGTAAACTAAACGAAAAACTTCAAGTCATAGACTTAGCTCATGACATGATGGCTGAGAAAACAAAAGAGATTTCTGAAAAATGCAAAGAGTTGTCAGATGCACAACTCAAAATTGTTGAACTTGAAAAGAAATTAGGTCAATTCAGGGATTCTACTTTTGTTATGAAACACATGATGGGTGGGTTAAAAAAGAGTAATGACAAGACCAGTGTGGGATTCAAAGGCTTCAATGAAGTCCCACCTCCTCTTAGTCATGACTATTCTTTCTTACCTGATGAAGATGAGTTCACAGACTTTCTGTCAACATCACCAACTAGTTTCACATCGAGTCAAGGTGATGTGTCTGAAGATAATGATGCTAAGAAGGAAAATAACAGCAAACCTGTTTTGAAAAAGAAAAATTCAAATCCTACGAATAGAAATCCAACTTTTGTTAAAAAGGTTAATTTTGTTCAAGGAAGTGATATGAAAAACGAAACAGCTGTTATATAAAATGAATCAAATGTAGAGTTTGCTAAAAACAAAAACATAGAAAATCTTGAAACTAAGCAAACTGAACCAAATCCTTCTAAGGCATCATCATCTAAACCAGAATCTAGTTCAAAGGCTTCAGCTGAGAAGTCTTCGAAAAAGAGATCGTGCTTCAAGTGTCACACGAAGGGACATGTAGCTAGTTGCTGTCCTAACAAAAAGGTTGAAGCACAAGTTAGTGAGAAACAAAGAGGGAAATCACCTGAGAAGCAAGGTGATAATGAGGAGAAAGTCTCAAACTCTCCAAAGAAATCTGCTCCAAAGCAACAACCGGGTGTTGCTGGTGGTGTATATAAGGCTGAAAAAGGAACTCCACAAGTTCCTCGTTTTCAAAGAAATCAACCAAGGTTTCAGCCTGAATCTACATCAGGCAGATATGAAAGACCTAGAAGTAACTCACCAAGAATGAAAAATCAAAATTCAAACAATTTCAGAAGTCAAGGTCAATATCAAAATCGATACCAAAATCATGGTGGTCGAACTTTTTATAACAATGGCTTTAGAAATTACAATCTAGGTTCTTGGAATCAAAATCAAAATTTTCAAAGGTCACATAGTCCAAACACAAATAGGTACCCTCAGGACCAGAGACCTTATGGAAATCATGCCCCATTTCCATCAACAGGCCCAAGATCCAAGACTCCAGCTAGGAGTGATGGATACTGGATGGACGTTCAAATTGTTGGTGAATTTGGACGACCCAAGACCATTAAGGCTTGGGTCCCCCAAGCTAACTAATCCTTTGGTTGGTGTGTGCAGGAGCTGCTAAGGAGGATTATCAACTTATGGTATGTTGATAGTGGCTGCTCTAGGCACATGACGGGGGATGCGAGGTTGTTTTCTGAATTTGAAGAATATGATGGTGGACATGTAAATTTTGCTGGTGCTAAAGGTGGTAGGATTACTGGACGAGGAAAAGTGACGAATGGGAAGATCACTTTGGACAAAGTGAACTATGTTGAGCAGCTTAAGCACAATCTGATGAGCGTGTCACAAGTCTGCGACAAGGGTCACTCGGTCCATTTTACCAAAACTGAGGCATTGGTGTTGAAACCGGGTTTGGTCATTCCGGACGATTGGATAGTAATGCGTGCACCAAGGAAAAATGATACTTATGTCATGGACATGGGTGCCAAAGATCCTACTGCTGAGGTGGCGTGTTTATTGTCAAAAGCATCTGAAGCTGAATCTATGTTGTGGCACAGACGCATGGCCCACATTCACTATCGCAAAATGAATTATATCATAAAAAATGAGCTAGTGAAAGGGGTTCCATTGCTGAGGTTTCAAGTGGAAGATAAATGTCTTCCATGTCAAAAGGGAAAACAACACAAGAAACCTCATAAGTCCAAAACAGTAAATTCCATTAATGCCCCTTATGAATTACTTCACATGGATTTATTCGGTCCAGTGAATGTGAGGAGCATAGGTGGAAAGTACTATTGTCTTGTTGTCACTGATGATTACTCACGTTATTCATGGGTTTTCTTTTTAGGTACAAAAGATGAGACAGCGGAGATGCTGATAGATCTTTTTACAAAATTGGAAAACGTCCATGATGCAAGAATTAAGAGGATAAGGAGTGATAATGGCACGGAGTTCAAGAATCGGGTTCTGGATCTCTACTGTCTTCGAAAGGGAATAGAACATCAATATTCTGCTCCTTATACTCCTCAACATAATGGAGTCGCTGAGAGGAAAAATAGGACGTTGATTGAAGCTGCTAGGACAATGCTTTCAGATTCAAAGCTACCAGTTCTTTTCTGGGGAGAAGCTGTGAATACAGCTTGCTATGTCCTAAACAAAGTTTTAACTGTTAAACGTTTTAACAAAACTTGTCATGAGTTGATGTTTAACGAAAAACCAAACTTAACAGGCTTTGAACCATTTGGATTACCCTGCACCATTGTGCGAAACAAAGATAAACAAAAATTCGGTGAGGTGGCTGACGAAGGCTACTTTCTGGGTTACGTGCCTGGCACACCGAATAAAAGGGTTTTTAATCTCAAAACGGGTAAAATTGAGGTTGTTTTTAATGTGGAAATTACTTCCTACAAACCTCAACAATCAACGAGTGGTCCTGCTATACTATATGATTATGAAAGTGTGTTTAAATCATTTAATATTCCTGAGATTTCTGATGCAGATGATTCTCAGCTAATTCAAACAGTGGTATGTGAAGACGATGAAGGTGAATTCATGCCTAGATCGAATGTTGATATTTCAGATGCTCCGGAAATTTCCCAAGGTGCTGCTGATCCTGATTCAAGCGATAGTGACTCTGAACCTAATCAGGGGGAGGAGTTTGTTAATCCGTTTGCAAATCAGAATATTCAGGGGGAGGTTGGATCAAACCTGGGTGATAATCTAGAAGTCGATACAGTTGCTACTACACGAGCAAATAAAGATCATCCGGTTGACATGATACTTGGAGATCCTACTGCAGGTGTTCAGACGAGAAGAAGCATAGCAACGAATTCAGGGTTATTTGTTTCGATTGAGAAGACTGGGATAGTGAACGAGTGCTTGTATAGTTGCTTTATTTCCCAAGTGGAGCCGAAGAACATTCACATGGCTCTTAAAGACAATTCATGGGTTGAAGCTATGCAAGAAGAATTGGCCCAGTTTGCGAAGTTGAAGGTTTGGGAGTTAGTGGACCTTCCTAAAGGTGAAAGAGAGATTGGCACTAAGTGGGTGTTTAAGTGCAAGAAGGATGATCGAGGTATTGTCACGCGCAACAAGGCTCGGTTAGTGGTAAAAGGGTTCAATCAGCAAGAAGGGATAGATTATAATGAAGTGTTTGCACCAGTGGCAAGGTTGGAGGCAATTCGTTTGTTTCTAGCTTTCGCTTCATTCAAGGGCTTTAAAGTTTACCAACTAGACGTGAAGAGTGCATTTCTTTACGGGAAAGTCCAAGAAGTGGTGTATGTCTCACAACCAGATGGGTTCGTTGATCCAGACTATCCAGATCGAGTGTACAAACTTGATAAGGCTTTGTATGGGTTACATCAAGCTCCTAGGGCGTGGTACGAGACACTGTCTACACATCTGATCAAGAATGGTTTTGAGAGAGGTCAGATTGACAGTACACTGTTCATAAAGAGGAAGAAGGAAGATTTTCTGCTGGTACAGGTATACGTGGATGACATCATCTTTGGGTCATCAGACGAGAACATGTGTAAAGAGTTTGAGCAAGTGATGAAGAGTAAGTTTGAAATGAGTGCTATGGGTGAGCTGTCTTACTTTCTGGGATTACAAGTTGAACAGAAGGAGGATGGGATGTTTATTCATCAAACGAAGTATGTGTATGACATTTTGGATCGGTTCAAAATGAATGATTGCTCTACTTTCAACACACCCATTTGCGAAAATCACAATCTCGGCCCAGATCATGAAAGTACTGAAGATGTTGATCCTACTCAATACAGGGCGATGATTGGTTCTCTAATGTACTTGACTGCTTCAAGACCTGACATCATGTTTGCCGTATGCTTGTGTGCCAGATATCAAGCGAATCCGAAAGAGTCACACATGAAAGCAGTGAAGCGTATTCTTCGTTACTTGAAGGGGAAACCTAAACTTGGGTTGTGGTATCCAGCTGATAGTGATTTGAGGTTTGTTGCTTACACTGATTCAGACTTTGGAGGATGTAAATCAAACAGGAAGTCTACAACAGGTGGTTGTCAGTTCCTAGGAGGCAGGATCGTGTCTTGGCAATGCAAGAAGCAATCCTGTGTGTCTACATCTACGTGTGAAGCTGAATATATTGCTGCGGGTAGCTGTTGCTCTCAGGTTCTCTGGATTCAACAGCAGATGCGCGATTACGGTTTGGATTTCACTCGTACTCCTATTATGATAGATAATAATGCCACTATATCAATCACAAACAATCCCGTAAAGCACAGTAGAACTAAACATATTGACATACGTCATCATTTTATACGGGATTGTGCTGAAAAACGACTAATTGAATTACATCGAGTCGACACAGAAGATAATCTTGCTGATCTTTATACAAAAGATTTTGATAGAGCTCGCTTTGAACACTTAGTCGAACTCAACGGGATGAGGAATCCTGAATAACTGGTTTTTCATAAGAATTTTTGTAAATAGTTTATTGCTTTTCTTAAAAATCAAAAATAAAAAAAAAATTGAAAAATCAAAAACATAAAAAAAAATAGAAAATCAAAAATGAGTTATCACTGTGTGAAAAAGAAGAAATGATAGTACATCAGCAAGTTAGACTGTCACACTGAAACTGAAATTAAAATGCTTAAGTGTGATAGCAGCTTCATCATATGATGTACCAGTAGGCAAAAAGCATGAAATAATATAAACCTAAATGAACTGTGTATGAGTGGGGAACACATCAGTGGTGTATGGTTTAATGACCTTAAATCTTGCGTTGATAGATTGCCAAAATCTGAAGTTTTGGGTCTTTATACTGTTATTTCATCTGGGGATATCTTGACTGTCATTCTGTTCAGAACTAAAATTGTACATGACCCCAGGAAAGAAAGTCACTTGGAATTAGCACATTTCTATTTGAATGTCTGTATGTGTCCCGATACACACAATTTTGATCTGATTCTGAAATCTTCTCTGAAAAAAAGTCGTGTACCTCCTCTGCTGCATCCAGATATATGCTGACCTGGAGGTGCTAGGCAACGACAGCTTCTGCTGCATCCAGATACATGCTGACCTAGCTGTACGTTGTCGCGCTATAGATCTAATACACCCGAAAGAGGCCCTCAAGTGCCCAAAAGAAACCCAAGAAACCTATATCAAACTGAGAAAAACTCATTTGATCTGTATATTATACCATCTCTCCTAAAGATCTATTCTGTTCTCTTCTCAATCTATTCCCAGTTAAGATTTCAGAAATCTGGATTGGACTTGTGAAATATGTGGTAGGGAAGATACTTGCATGATAGAGTGTGTTGTTTATATTTCCAGGATTTGATTAGTATTTATTTTGGTGTTCATTGTTAAGCAATCAAAACATGATAAAACAGAGTATATGCAGACCTAGACATTGTCAGGATATCTTAAAGAATGACATCAGTATACTCACCTACTACGATGAATCTTTGTGCATACCTTGATCGTGGGGGTATATCCTGAAGTGGGACACACTAGTATTTTAGTATAATAAAATTACCTTAACGTATCATACGGTAATGGTACTTGAAATGTTCATGCATTTTGTTTAAGAGGACACACATACTGGTAATCGTCTTGGACTGCTTTTCACGAAAAATTAAATAAAGAATTCTCTAATTGTGTGAAACAGTTTGATTATGCTGATATGATCTTCTTACCAGTGATACTCACAAAAATAGAGTGTTTATTGCTTTTCGTATTTATTTGCTTTCAGAAAATACAAAAAATACAAAAATAGTGTCGTTTTCTGTTAAAATTCTTAATGTACAGAAAACTGTTATTCTTGGAGGAATTGTTACCGATAGGGGGAGACGGTGTTAGTAAGTGGGTTCAAAATTTTGAAATGATGCAGGTTATAAGGTGTTTGTTTAAAAATTGTTGCGTGTTGGTGCTTAATTTGAAAATGCTTAATCTGATACAGTTTAACTATCTCTTGAATAATAATAATTCCTTAACTATGTTGAAAAATTCTTATGGTTTCTCGAGATGTTTGTTTTATAGTATACAGATTGAAGCAGTTTGTTGATGAGAAGTTGCTTTGAAGAGATGAGGAGTTTGTTGCTGCTTGGTAGAATCCTCCTTCTACAATGCAGAGTGGATGCTGTGAAGACTTATTGAGAATGCTGAATACAACTTGGAAGATTTGGTGATTGGATACATCAGCTTAGGGGGAGTCTGTTGCTGACAGAATTCATGTTGAAGCTGACGCTATCCAAAGACCAAAGACTTTGATATTCTGAAGACTAAAGTTTCCTTTGCAAGCTATTGTCAAGGGGGAGTTTGTTGGTGCATTTTATGTGACAACAGCGTTGGATTGGTCTTTGGATATTAAACGAGTTTGGGCCGCGAAGACTTATGAAGACTGAATGGAATTCGAGTTTGTAAAAGCCTAAATCGTCCAAGTTCAAGTTCTAGTTAAAGTCCAAGTTTAGCCCGAATTGTATCTAGAATTCGGATGGGCTTGGCCCAGTTCGAATTGTATGGTTGTGTGTATATAAACAACCTTAAGTTAGAGTTTTAGGGTTAGACTTTTGGAGATTATTGAGAGCATTCGAATTGTGAGAGTTTTAGAACAAACAGAAATCGGCTGTTGGTTCGTGGAGATCTTTAGTGATTGTAAACGTTTTCGTTGGATAATCATAGAAGATCGGTTGGTAAATCATTTCGTGTTCTTGTTTCCGTTTGCTAGGTTTATCAAGGGGATTCCGCACCCTTGATAGATTGTCAGTTTTGTTACGATCCATACGGGATAGGGACCTACACAAATACTTGAAAGGTATCAAGTTAAAATACATTGTTTTAACAATTATTCCGAAATGTAATAAATATAATTTAAGTTAAAATATTTATTATTTTAACAAATAATTATATAACTTGGAATAGTATTGAAGACACAAAGAAACGTAACACAAAGGCACTCATTAATACTAAGTCAAGGCATGAACCGCTCGTCTAATAGATCATAGTACGTTGTAGGTAGTCGTGTACGCCGGAAGAAGCTTTGAGTTACCGTTGGTTACGAAGAACGCAAGACTGTGAGTTTCATGTCCCCCTTTTCTCTAACTGTTTTTGGTTTTATAACTTCGGGGGTGAAATACATGTTACAAACTGTTTACAAACAATTTTATTTGGTATGGTTAGCTAAGGAAAGGTACTGCTTGATGATGTGAGTGGTGGGTATAACGTTTAAGACCATTAATCCTCGTTGTAGGACCGAGGGACATGAGTGATAGATCTATTTGGGTGTAGCGAGCTGACGTGGGCGCGACTATACACATTTATTTACAGTATTTACAATCGCACCGGGCGTAACTTGGTTTTTTAAATTTATAAAAAAGGTTTATACCTTAACATTAAAACACACACAACAAAGGACAATTGTATCCCGTCATATATGCAGTAAAGTATTGGTAAGAGCCAATTATCAATCCATGGAACACGGGCGTTATAATGTACTAAATCTTTGTTATTAGATTACCAGATATAATGAAAAGTGAATGGTTGTTTAACTAAATTATCTAAATTGCATCTAAAACATAAATATACTATTATTATCTTATTTCATAAACAACCTAAACATGTTATCTATCAGATATGTCACAAAAGTACTTAATCAATTTTCCAATTTCGAGACAGTTAGTTATCCGCTAGGAGTTTTCTAACATGATGATTCTTCGAAAAGTTAACGCGATAAACACACTTTAACCACCTAAACTCATTCTTTAGCGAGCTATTGATATTCATTCATGTGAACCTTTAAAGATAGATTAGTCATCCGCTAGGAGTTTTCTAACCTCACTTATCAAAGAAAGCAATACCGATGGTCACAATACAGCTACGAGGATAAGCATTTAAGTAGATCATATAACAACATATTTCACCTTTACAAGTCTTGAATACAAATCTACCATGTTAGCAATTTCAGACCAAAACTACTAAACAAGGATCATAAACTGCATGCAAGAAAATGTAATCAACACCATATAATTCGTTAGAACCCTTACGTGCAAGAAAGTATTCCTAATAAAAATAAGATATATCTTAGATAAAACCAATACCCCTCTCGAGTCTCATGGTGTAAACGAGTTTACAAACAAGTGATTAATCAAGAAATAGTTACCATCCCACTAACCACAGATTCATTATCCAAGATAATCAAACATAATCAGGAACTCATCATCAATGAAACGTTCATTATATAATCATGAAGATTCAAACATGAAAAAGTACTAAAGTTTCATACAAACAAGATTACAACATAAAAATTATTCTAGAAACAAGTTCATTACTACTATTGCATAAACTACATTAAATATAAACTAACATCAGCTCATAACTTGCAAAATGATCAGAATACATGTTCAAGAACAAGCAATCGAACCATAAACAAGCAAGGAATTGATGGGTTGGATCGGTTATGCTTCCACTCGATCTTGAGGCTTCAAATGGGTCTGATCAGGACTGCTTCGTAACCCATAAATCGCCCAGAAACATGGAGAAAAACCCAACATTTGAACCAGTAGCCAATGGCTGTATTTATAGGAAATTTTGTGATCGGCACGGTCGTGCCACCGGGTCGCACGGTCATGCAACAAGAGTTGTCGGGTGACGTCAGTTTCAGCGATCCCGAGTCAGCCAAGTGGACAAGTTGCTTGGGTCAGCAGATCGGCACGGTAGTGCCGCTGGTGGCACGGTAGTGCTGTGTCATCAGAAATGTTGGTCAGAAGCCTTGGTTAGGCCTTGGCACAGTCATGCTTCGGGTGGCACGGTAGTGCGGCCCCAGAAACAGTTGGCACTCTTGGTTGCACTGGCAGTGCTTCCGAGATCGGAGCATCGGCACGGTAGTGCCATCAGATGGCACGGTAGTGCCACACCTGGCAGTCATCAGATTTTTGTCATTTTCGTCAGAAATGCATCAGAATTTGTCCGTTTTCATCAGAATTTTTCTTTATGCTCTGTTTAAGACCTGAAAATATAAAAGTACCTGATTTGGCACCTAAACCTTGTGTTTTCGGTCAAAAATGCTTAAAACGGAAGTGTTTTGGGGTATAAAAATATGTATAATTTAATGTATATCAAACATCCCCACACTTGAACTTTGCTTGTCCTCAAGCAAACTTAAAATAAAACACGGAATCAAATCTGAATATTTACAAAGTTTCTAATTTGTTTGGTGGTCAATTTGGTTTTCAAAAAGTCATCATCAAAGATTTAAAACAAACAAGCTTTGTTTAGATGTATGAAAGGATATTTATAAAGCAATGATTCAACTTTCGATTGACTTAGCATGCAAATCCTTATATTTCTCACAATGTTCACACACACTCGGTTAAATTTCTGAATCATACATATAATGTGTATGTTTAAACACTCGATGCCTGGTCAATGAATCATGCAATATCATAAGCTTGTCAAAAGATCTAATCTCCACCAATTAATATGTGAAAAACATAAATCAAGAGGTCTTTGATGGGTTGTAACGTTAGGCTAGGGTTAAGGGTATGGAATGGATATTTGAAAGTAGCAAGAAAGGTTAAAACTTGGCTAGAAACTTGGTGCTTTATTTTCTAGAATTCTGAACACGTTGCTAAGCTACTTGTGTAGGTCTTCAGAGTTTATTCTTTTTATACAACAACTCTCTATTTTCTTTCTTGATAGCTTTTTCCATAATCCCCTTAGAGAGTTTTGACAAACTGTTTTTTTTTTTTTTTGAGTATCTACGAAGATTTTAAATCAATCTACAAAGCTTCGGCCGAATTTTACGGAAAAGGGGTAATTGAAATGGTTTATATTTGGGTAAGTAGGCTTGATATTTGGGCAAGGTTTAAGAAAAATACGGAAAATAGGCTCAACATGGCAAACTAATGGATATTGATGGGTGCGGGATAAAAACAAAGAAAAAGGCTAACAAAGGGGTATCCTATATGCCTCTATCATTTCTATGCAATTTCATATATTCATGGTTTTGAAAAGTATACAAATGACAAGTTCTAAATTACATAAAACATCCGGCTCACTCATTTTTCCGCAAAAACAAAAAAGCATTTGACAAGAAAGCTGTAAAGGCTAAAAAATATGCTCACGTAAACGGAAGGAATGGGTTTAAATATAACGATAAACATGTAAGTCTTTCTTTCTGCTTTATCACACTTTTCTAGTTATCTTCTTCAAAAATCAATTTGGCTTGTTGGTTTTTATCAAATTTGAATCTTTCTAAAGAACACAAAGTGACCATTTTTGTTTTATTTTTCGAAAATATGTACAGAAATGAGAACAATTAAGGACAAACAATGTTCAAAACCTTTTAAACCCCTCCCCACACTTGAACTTCACATTGTCCCCAATGTGAAATACATATTAGTTAAGCAATTATGAAGAGCTAAACTAATAATGTGAAAAGGGAAAGAGGTACTGTTGGTGCATATGTCTGTCGACTTCGTCTTGTATCGAGCCTTGTATTTGAATAGATAGATCAGGGCACGTAGTACGAGAAAATGTGAAAGATGTGTGATATGTTGATTTCGCACGAAATGAGAAGTGCTCATTTCGCTTGAACAGTTTCGTGCGAAATAGCTCGTCTATAAATAGGTGCCTTGATGATTTTGTTTAAAAAAACTTCTGATTCCGGTAGCGAAGCTCTGCCAAAGTGTCTCCAGCATTGTAAAACGATCTGATATCAATACAGAGACAGTTTAAAGTGTTTTTCTGTGTAATCTAGCTGAAACGACGTTGATTTGTTTGTTTCCGCTACTCGTATTGACAAGAACTCTTCTGAACGACTCGTTTCGGTCGTGAAAACGATCCTACAAGTGGTATCAAAGCTCAGGAGGAAGAGTTCTTACCGATTCAGCTTGATTTCATCCAAAAATTCTGACTTCTACACCTTGTTTTTCAAAATTAACAAGATTTCACGGTTAAAATGGCTTGATTTTCAAATATATTGTGCGAAACAGTCCGAAACTTTCATTTCACACGAAAGCAGATATCATTTTGTTTGAACATTGCTTTGATTTCGCACGAAATCAGACTTCATTTCGCACGAAACCACTATTTCGTGTGAAGCAGTTCATCATTTCGTATGAAATCAGCATTTGATTCTGCACGAAACATCCATTTCGCTTGAAAACAGTTCACCAGATCATCATTTCGTACGGAATCATCCATTCCGTTTGAAGGTTGTTTTATTTCGTACGAATTCAGTCATTTCGTTTCATAGTTCATTCCATGTGAACTTCTTTTCATTTGAAGAAGGTCATTTCACATGAAGGTTCATTTCGTGTGAAAGTTGATATCGTTTGGAGGATCATTTTGTTTGAAAATTGATTTCATTTGAAAGGTGATTTGTTGAAAACCGAATCATGGAAAACGAGTTTTATAATGCCTTTGCTAGTCCGATGACTATTACTCAGAGTACGTTGCTAGAAAATGAAACGAGGACAACACAAAAACTGCCTAAGCTCATGAGTATCGAAGAATACAGTGGATGGGTTGAACGTTTTGCAAACTGGGTTCAAGCATATCACTTAGATGCTTGGGAACATACTGAATTTCAATATAGTAGACCAGTCAGGGACAATGGAGTGAAAATTGTAATTAGAAATTTGAGTGTTGAGGAGAAAAAGAAATACAAAGATGAAAAAATGATGGTTAGTCTTTTACAGCAAGCCATTAAAGAAGACATCTTGATTTTACTTCAACACAACGGAAGTGCACATTCGATATGGGAAGAATTAGAATCAAAGTTTCTTGGAAGTGATGAGATGACCAAGAATAAATTGTCACTTATGAAGAAAGAATTTGATCTATTTCGAGGATTAAGAACTGAAAACACCAAGCAGATTATTGAAAGATACTGCAATTTATTGAAGAATATGAAAAGATTAAATATCCAAAAGGATACAGATGAATTGATTGAAAAGTTGGCTGATGCGTTGCCACATGATGTTTGGGGCACGTATCTTATGATGTTGAAAAATAAACCGGATTTTAACAAGCTAACTCTGAGTGAATTTATTAAACAGCTTGAAGCTCAAGAGATGGAACAACGAAAGATTGCAAGAATGAAGAACTATGATGGAGAACAAGACATTGGTTTGTATTACAAAGGTGGAGTTAGTGATAAAACCAAATTTTCACCAAAGGTTGAAACTGCTTTCAATGCAAAAAGTTCTTCTGAAAGTTCATCTCAAGGATCAAGTAGCAAAATGGGATTCTCTTCATATCCATCGTTTGATCCAAATTTTTCGGCAACCAAGAGTGGGAAAGTTCTTCAGTGCAACATTGCTTTAAATCTTGAAAATGATCAAAATTACTCGGAAGAAGTTGCTAAAAGTCATATGTCTCTGTTGGTAACTGTATTAGAGTCATATGGGAGTTTAGTTGCAGGAAGAATCGGAAATCCAATGCTGACAAAAGAGGATTACGATCAGGTTGATGCTGAGGAGATGGAGTTGATAGATATAAAGTGGTGTTTGGCGAGCGTGTTGAGAAGAGCTGAAAAGTTTAAACAAATTACGGGAAGAGATGATTTCCGTGATGCAAATGTTTCTACTTTAGGATTTGATAAATCTAAAGTTACTTGTTTTCGTTGCAGGGAAAAAGGGCATTTTAAGCGAGAGTGCACAAACCGTGAAGCAAGTGGAGCTTAAAACCCTTTCGGAAACAATGACTACTATCGAAAGGCGATTTATCATCAAGTTGCTCAACAGCCGTATCAACAAGAACAGCAACAAACTGCACATGCTAGAAAGGTGATTGAAGATTCAAAGAAAGCATGTCTTGTTAATCAAGATGATGGAAGTTCATCAAAAGAAATTAGTTAGGATAAATATGTTTCAGCAGAGAGTAAAGCATGTTTGATGAACAAAATGATAGATCAAGATGACGAAAGGCTTCCAGAGGGTTTCAGTTGGAAAGATTTTAGTTGGGATGATTATGATCCTAACAGAACATCAATTCACAAAGCTTTTGTTGCTCAAATTGTGAAAGATAATGGTGAAAAATATACTACTGATGATTATTGGGCAGAAAGAATAAGAAAGCGTTTAAATTCTAGAGCAAAGAAAGAGGAGATAGTTGAAGAAGAGGTTCGTGTGATAAAGAAGCAAGATAAAGAAATACCAGAGTTTGAGATTAAAAAGGAAGCTGTTGTAGAAAAAGTGTCTGAAAATTGTGAAAACTGTGAGACTATGAAGAAGCAAAACAGTGAATTGATTCACAACATGAATAGGCTGAAAGAATCATATGATGTATTAAACCAAGCAATGAATCAATACAACCAGTCAAGCAGTGAACAAGCTACAGCCATGAAGACACTCAATGGAGCATACATGATGAAGCAAGAAATGATCAATTATTACATTGGGTTGATTGCTAAGATTGAACAGAAGTTGGAAACTCAGAAAATTGAAACTGAGAGAGTAAACAAATTGTTGAAAAGTTACTCTTGTTCTTCTTATGTGATTGATAAAATTTATCCTATTGTAGCAGGTATGAAGACATTTGAAGAAGAACCGTCTGAAGAGAAGAAGTCTGAAACAAAAGAAGAAACTGAAGAGATAAATTCTGGTAAAAAACATAGTGTCGGCTACAACAAGTGTCCACCCCCGCTTGAAAATGGATATTCTCCACGAAATCCAAATTCAGAAAGAGTAAAAAAGGCAACCAATTTCTAGTGGGAATCTGAGTCTTCAGATAATTTGCCAGAAAGTATTGATGTCACTTTTACAACATCTGACACTGATCATGAGTCCGAGTTAATAAAGAAAGTGGTCGATCAGGTGTTGGATAAAGATGAAACGGAGGAGTCAAAATCAGAGTCAAAGTCGGAGTCAAAATCAGAGTCAAAGTCCGAGTCCGACACATCAAGTCCAAAAGTCAAACAGAGCAAAAGAGTATACAATAAAGATTTTCTGATGTCAAGGAATAATTTGAAGAATGAAACATTCAACGTAGCATATAGGGATGAGATTTTTTACCGAAATACCGGTACCGTACCGGTACCTTACCGGTACCGTACCGATGTCGTACCGTACCGATCATAAACGGTACCGGTATTGGTAATAGATTTTTTGAAATTCGGTATTGGTAAAAAACGGTATCGGTAAAGGTATTTTACGGTAAATACCGGTATTAATACCGAATTTAATAATGAATTCCAAGGGGTTTTTAGGTTGGATTACGAAGAGTCGAACTAATCTTACTAGCTACTACTACTACAATGTACTAAACTAATATATAACAAACCCTTGCCTATTCAACTCATGTTGTAATTCAATGGAACACATACAGGTTCATAGAATAAACATTAAACCTCACTCACAAGATTCTTAGTAGTTAGTAGGTATAATATTCATGTTTGCTTCTTTTTTCTATGAACTCGTATGGATAATTGTGGGTAACAGTAGCTTTAGATTAGGAGATATTTGATAATCTCAAAAGATCTAATTGTTAGGATGACAAGAATATGAAAAGCTAGATATACTTTTATAATTCAAGGTTTTCTTGTGATTCGCTGATGTGATTTCTTTCATATATAAGGCTACAATACAGTATAGTTGTATCTTTATTTAGTACTATCATTTATGTAAACTGTAAGATTAGTGGTCAAAATCTAAAAAAATTGGTTGTCATGTATATTTTCACAAGTTATGTATTTTATTAATATTGATTAGTTGTTATGTATTTTATTAACAATGGATGGATGGGTTGCGCATGATATTTTTTAGGGGAAACAATGGATGACACCAAAGCGGTACCAACCAAAGCGGTACCAATGTGGTAAAGTACCGAAATACCGGTACCATACCGGTACCGAACCTATAAATACGGTACGGTAATCGGTATCCACATTTCCTCAATTTCGGTAACGGTATTTACGGTATCGGTACCGGTACGGTACCGATATCGTACCTATCTCATCCCTAGTAGCATATACATTGAATGATTCTAACAAATTATTTTCAGATGAAGAATTTCCAATAAGAGGTGTTAAAACTGAAATGATTAAAAAGGTTTTCAAATTAACATAAATTAATATTTCTGAAATAAAAAATGTAAATTTTTCTGAAAAACCTAATTACACCTCAAGGGATCAACAAAGGTTAAACAAGAAAAAGGGTTACAGTTCTGGTTCAGGTTATCGAAAGAAACCAAACCATAACGATAATTTCAAAAAGAAGGGATTGAGTTTTATTCCACCGAAAAAATATGAAAATGAGAAAATTTATAAATCAAAAACTGTATTTGTTTCTGGTACTTCTGCTGAGAAAGAAGAAAAGAGTTCATTCTGGAAGCAGACGAACAAAGAATTCCTTGCCAAGAAGCAAGAGGAAATGAAGAAGGAAGTTGCTCAGAAGAAGAAGGAGACACGAACCTGTTTTCAATGCAAAACAGTTGGTCAGATTGCCAAAAATTATCCTAAAGCAATTCAAACAAAACAGGGAGTCTCTAATAAGCTGAAAGAAAAGGTTTTTGAGAAAAGTAAACCGCCAACCAACAGATTTAAAATCTTTGAAAACTCAACATTTGAGGTTGGAGAATGTTCAAAAATGGTTTACAATAGAAAAGTTGATCTTGACAATCGCAAGTGGATTGTCAAGAAATTAGATGATAGTTCTGGCAGTGAATCTAATTCCACAAAGTCAGAGGAGCCACATGTTGAGTTAAAAGTTGCTAAGTCAGTGCCGCCAATGGATGATGCAAATTTTCCACCATTGCGGGCTGAAAATTTTAAAACAAAAGTTGGAAAAGTTGAAATTTCAAACCAATTTTTCTCTGAAAAGAAAGAATTTGATATTGAAAAGACCTTTAACCCCAAAGTGAAACATATTTTTGGAAAAATGATTGATCGAAAAGTCAAAGGGGTAAAGGAATTCTATGAGAAGAAGATGGAAGGTAAGCAACCGAGTGTTGGTAACTCAGAATCTCCCAAGGACCGTCAGGCTTGGGAGAATCTCTCTAACTAAAAACCCTGACTTGCTGGAGCTCCTAGGTTGGTAAGCGTGGAGCATGAATCAGCATCATTCTTAATAAAAATATGTTTGTGATGTGTTTTCAAGTGGTTATTGGTTATTCATACAAGTGGTTAATCAAGGACATTAAGTTGTACTTGATTTATCATTCATACAAGTGGTGTTGTTGTTTGAACCTACAAGTGGTATTTTGGAAAAACAAAGTGATGAATTTATCCCCTAACCTACCAATGGTTTATGAAATCAACAAAACTTATTTTCAGAAAAACCATTTTGATTAAAACAAACTTAAGTGTTTTGAAATCATAATGGGAAAATAGTTTATTGTCAGAGGGAGTTCTGATTTTTTATGCCAAGTGGATGGCGAATTGAAGCAATTCGATATCAGTTTGTCATTTTTCTTGTATAGTTTGTTTTCAATTTTTTTTAAAAAATGTTTTTGAATTTTAGGGGGAGTAAGAGATTTTAGAAAATCGAAAAACATTTGAAAATTTGAAAAAGGCAAAAACATTGAAAATTTAAAAAATGAGTTTTGTTGTGAAAAAGAGAAAATGATAGTACATCAGTGGACTATCACAGCACGCTAAAGAATTGGAAAGTTAAAATGTGATAAACGGTCTCACTGATGATATGCCAGTAGGTTTTTGCACACTTAGTAGATTGTGTTCGAGATATAAACCTAAATTTCAAACTTTCTTATCTCGTGGGGAACATCTCTCGGATATATGGGTAACCCCCGAAATCTTGTTTGAAAGATCCCTCTTTTTGAGATACTAGGTCTTTATACTTAGTGATATCTGGGGTATTATCCCGGGACTTCTGATTTTGCGAAAGCAATGGCCAAGTCCCCGTATAATAGTTTTTGTTTGCTTGAAATAATAGCATCACCCTCAGCATAAAAAAATGTTGAAACATTGCAAAATGCTAATCATGTGCCGTTGAAGAAAAGATTCTCTAAAGGGAACACACCTAAAGTCGAAGCCATCATCTCTCTGATTTTGCGGATGCAATAGCCTGAGCTCTCATGGCCTCGCATTTAAACCCTTTACAGATATCATCTAGGTATACTCACCTGTAAGACTGAATATTGGGATCTAGACACGGGAGTATATTCTGAGGTGGGACACTCGAATAAGTTTAAGTGCTTAAAACACTAAATTCGTATCTCGGAACAGTTGAATTTTGAGTGAAAATTTAAGTGGATCGGTATACTGACAATCTAAGTGAATCGTTTAGAACTTAAAATGTTTAAAGCTTAACGGTGTTGGTGATTTGTTTCATTATCTGATATGATCCTCTTACACAGACACACAAAAAAATATTGTTTGTAAATATTTCTTTACTGCTTTACTGCACTTCATTTAATCAAAAATTCAAAAAGATTTTCAGTGTGTTTTAGCATAAAATTTTGAAAAATACAAAAAGATTTTCGACAACTGATGTTTGAAAAGCTGATTTTCAAAATTCTGAGTGCTAAACATGATGAACTTTTGGTTTGGAAGAATTTGTTTTAGAAAGAAAGAGATGTTATTTACAAGTGATCATCAGTGATTATATCATTCTAATCGATATCGGCATGTGATACATAAATTTGTAAATTTGTGAAATTTATTGTGAGGTAGAGATTGTGCAGGGATGAAGTTAAGGAAGAGCAAGGTTACGATCTTAGAACCTGTGAGAGTGTTATTCCAGACTGCGATCCCAGTAGATTGAAAGGGGGAGTCTGAAGACATAAGAGCCAGCATCAGATTCTGGATCAAAGATCAACATTCAAGGGGGAGTTAGAATGGTTGAGAGCCAGGTTTGAATCCTGTGATCCATGCGAGTTGCTGATGCTGATGAACTTAAGGAATCAAGAGACCTGATCAAAAGAGGATAAAGCAAGGTTGCGATCCTAAAAGTGAAAGAGAAAGAAAAGAGAATGGAGAAAAGATTGATTGAGGACGCTTACAATGGAGAATCTTTGGAGAGAGCGAGAGAACTGATAAAGACTGAAGGTTTGACAACCGAAGACTCGACACCGAAGACTTCGTCAACATCCAAGGGGGAGTCTGTTGGTGCATATGTTTGTCGACTTTGTCTTGTATCGAGTCTTGTATTTGAATAGATAGATCAGGGCACGTAGAATGAGAAAATGTGAAAGATGTGTGATATGTTGATTTCACACGAAATGAGAAGTGCTCATTTCGCACGAAATAGCAATGGTTATTTCGTACGAAATAGCAAGTTCATTTCGCTTGAATAGTTTAATACGAAATAGCTCGTCTATAAATAGGTGCCTTGATGATTTCGTTTAAAAAAACTTCTGATTCCGGTTGCGAAGCTCTGCCAAAGTGTCTCCAGCTTTGTAAAACGATATGATATCAATATAGAGACAGTTTAAAGTGTTTTTCTGTGTAATCTAGCTGAAACGACGTTGATATATTTGTTTCCGCCACTCGTATTGACAAGAACTCTTCTGAACGACTTGTTTCAGTCGTGAAAACGATCCTACAAGTGGTATCAAAGCTCAGGAGGAAGAGTTCTTACCGATTCAACTTGATTTCATCCAAAAATTCTGACTTCTACACCTTCTTTTTCAAAATTAACAAGATTTCACGGTTAAAATGGCTTGATTTTCAAATATATTGTGCGAAACAGTGTTTTAACAAACCCTAGACAGAATCAGATCTTAATTCGGCTTAAAACTGGTTCAATTTTTACAAAAAACTGTCCGAAACTTTCATTTCACACGAAAGCTGATATCATTTCGTTTGAACATTGCTTTGATTTCGCACGAAACCACTATTTCGTGTGAAGCAGTTCATCATTTCGTATGAAATCAGCATTTGATTCCGCACGAAACAGCCATTTCGCTTGAAAACAGTTCACCAGATCATCATTTCGTATGGAATCATCCATTCCGTTTGAAGGTTGCTTTATTTCGTACGAATTCCGTCATTTCGTTTCAAAGTTCATTCCATGTGAACTTCTTTTCGTTTGAAGAAGGTCATTTCGCATGAAGGTTCATTTCGTGTGAAAGTTTATATCGTTTGGAGGATCATTTTGTTTGAAAATTGATTTCGTTTGAAAGGTGATTTATTGAAAACCGAATCATGGAAAACGAGTTTTATAATGCCTTTGCTAGTCTGATGACTATTACTCAGAGTACGTTGCTAGAAAATGAAACGGGGACAACACAAAAACCGCCTAAGCTCATGAGTATCGAAGAATACAGTGGATGGGTTGAACGTTTTGCAAACTGGGTTCAAGCATATCACTTAGATGCTTGGGAACACACTGAATTTCAATATAGTAGACCAGTCGGGGACAATGGAGTGAAAATTGAAATTAGAAATTTGAGTGTTGAGGAGAAAAAGAAATACAAAGATGAAAAAATGATGGTTAGTCTTTTACAGCAAGCCATTAAAGAAGACATCTTGATTTTACTTCAACACAACGGAAGTGCACATTCGATATGGGAAGAATTAGAATCAAAGTTTCTTGGAAGTGATGAGATGATCAAGAATAAATAGTCACTAATGAAGAAAGAATTTGATCTATTCCGAGGATTAAGAACTGAAAACACCAAGCAGATTATTGAAAGATACTGCAATTTATTGAAGAATATGAAAAGATTAAATATCCAAAAGGATACAGATGAATTGATTGAAAAGTTGGTTGATGCGTTGCCACATGATGTTTGGGGCACGTATCTTATGATGTTGAAAAATAAACCGGATTTTAACAAGCTAACTCTGAGTGAATTTATTAAACAGCTTGAAGCTCAAGAGATGGAACAACGAAAGATTGTAAGAATGAAGAACTATGATGGAGAACAAGACATTGGTTTGTATTACAAAGGTGGAGTTAGTGATAAAACCAAATTTTCACCGAAGGTTGAAACTGCTTTCAATGCAAAAAGTTCTTCTGAAAGTTCATCTCAAGGATCAAGTAGCAAAATGGGATTCTCTTCATATCCATCGTTTGATCCAAATTTTTCGGCAACCAAGAGTGGGAAAGTTCTTCAGTGCAACATTGCTTTAAATCTTGAAAATGATCAAAATTACTCGGAAGAAGTTGCTAAAAGTCATATGTCTCTGTTGGTAACTGTATTAGAGTCATATGGGAGTTTAGTTGCAGGAAGAATTGGAAATCCAATGCTGACAAAAGAGGATTACGATCAGGTTGATGCTGAGGAGATGGAGTTGATAGATATAAAGTGGTGTTTGGCGAGCGTGTTGAGAAGAGCTGAAAAGTTTAAACAAATTACGGGAAGAGATGATTTCCGTGATGCAAATGTTTCTACTTTAGGATTTGATAAATCTAAAGTTACTTGTTTTCGTTGCAGGGAAAAAGGGCATTTTAAGCGAGAGTGCACAAACCGTGAAGCAAGTGGAGCTCAAAACCCTTTCGGAAACAATGACTACTATCGAAAGGCGATTTATCATCAAGTTGCTCAACAGCCGTATCAACAAGAACAAGAACAAACTGCACATGCTAGAAAGGTGATTGAAGATTCAAAGAAAGCTTGTCTTGTTAATCAAGATGATGGAAATCAAAAGAAATCAGTTGGGATAAATATGTTTCAGCAGAGAGTAAAGCATGTTTGATGAACAAAATGATAGATCAGGATGACGAAAGGCTTCCAGAGGGTTTCAGTTGGAAAGATTTTAGTTGGAATGATTATGATCCTAACAGAACATCAAATCACAAAGCTTTTGTTGCTCAAATTGTGAAAGATAATGGTGAAAATATACTACTGATGATTATTGGGCAGAAAGAATAAGAAAGCGTTTAAATTCTGGAGCAAAGAAAGAGGAGATAGTTGAAGAAGAGGTTCGTGTGATAAAGAACCAAGATAAAGAAATACCAGAGTTTGAGATTAAAAAGGAAGCTGTTGTAGAAAAAGTGTCTGAAAATTGTGAAAACTTTGAGACTATGAAGAAGCAAAACAGTGAATTGATTCACAACATGAATAGGCTGAAAGAATCATATGATGTATTAAACAAAGAAATGAATCAATACAACCAGTCAAGCAGTGAACAAGCTACAGCCATGAAGACACTCAATGGAGCATACATGATGAAGCAAGAAATGATCAATTATTACATTGGGTTGATTGCTGAGCTTGAACAGAAGTTGGAAACTCAGAAAATTGAAACTGAGAGAGTAAACAAATTGTTGAAAAGTTACTCTTGTTCTTCTTATGTGATTGATAAAATTTATCCTATTGTAGCAGGTATGAAGACGTTTGAAGAAGAACCGTCTGAAGTGAAGAAGTCTGAAACAAAAGAAGAAACTGAAGAGAAAAATTCTGGTAAAAAACATTGTGTCAGCTACAACAAGTGTCCACCCCCGGTTGAAAATGGATATTCTCCACGAAATCCAAATTCAGAAAGAGTAAAAAAGGCAACCAATTTACAGTGGGAATCTGAGTCTTCAGATAATTTGCCAGAAAGTATTGATGTCACTTTTACAACATCTGACACTGATCATGAGTCCGAGTTAATAAAGAAAGTGGTCGATCAGGTGTTGGATAAAGATGAAATGGAGGAGTCAAAATCAGAGTCAAAGTCGGAGTCAAAATCAGAGTCAAAGTCCGAGTCTGACACATCAAGTCCAAAAGTCAAACAGAGCAAAAGAGTATACGATAAAGATTTTCTGATGTCAAGGAATAATTTGAAGAATGAAACATTCAAAGTAGCATATACATTGAATGATTCTAACAAATTATTTTCAGATGAAGAATTTCCAATAAGAGGTGTTAAACTGAAATGATTAAAAAGATTTTCAAATTAACAGAAATTAATATTTCTGAAATAAAAAATGTAAATTTTTCTGAAAAACCTAATTACACCTCAAGGGATCAACAAAGGTTAAACAAGAAAAAGGGTTACAGTTCTGGTTCAGGTTATCGAAAGAAACCAAACCATAACGATAATTTCAAAAAGAAGGGATTGAGTTTTATTCCACCGAAAAATTATAAAAATGAGAAAAATTTATAAATCAAAAACTGTATTTGTTTCAGGTACTTCTGCTGAGAAACAAGAAAAGAGTTCATTCTGGAAGCAGACGAACAAAGAATTCCTTGCCAAGAAGCAAGAGGAAATGAAGAAGGAAGTTGCTCAGAAGAAGAAGGAGACACGAACCTATTTTCAATGCAAAACAGTTGGTCATATAGCCAAAAATTGTCCTAAAGCAATTCAAACAAAACAGGCAGTCTCTAATAAGCTGAAAGAAAAGGTTTTTGAGAAAAGTAAACCACCAACCAACAGATTTAAAATCTTTGAAAACTCAACATTTGAGGTTAGAGAATGTTCAAAAATGGTTTACAATAGAAAAGTTGATCTTGACAATCGCAAGTGGATTGTTAAGAAATCAGATGATAGTTCTGGCAGTGAATCTGATACCACAAAGTCAGAGGAGCCACAGGTTGAGTTAAAAGTTGCTAAGTCAGTGCCGCCAATGGATGATGCAAATTTTCCACCATTGCGGGCTGAAGATTTTAAAACAAAAGTTGGAAAAGTTGAAATTTCAAACCAATTTTTCTCTGAAAAGAAAGAATTTGATATTGAAAAGACCTTTAACCCCAAAGTGAAACATATTTTTGGAAAAATGATTGATCGAAAAGTCAAAGGGATAAAGGAATTCTATGAGAAGAAGATGGAAGGTAAGCAACCGAGTGTTGGTTACTCAGAATCTCCCAAGGACCGTCAGGCTTGGGAGAATCTCTCTAACTAAAAACCCTGACTTGCCGGAGCTCCCAGGTTGGTAAGCGTGGAGCATGAATCGGCATCATTCTTAATAAAAATATGTTTGTGATGTGTTTATAAGTGGTTATTGGTTATTCATACAAGTGGTTAATCAAGGACATTAAGTTGTACTTGATTTATCATTCATACAAGTGGTGTTGTTGTTTGAACCTACAAGTGGTATTTTGGAAAAACAAAGTGATGAATTTATCCCCTAACCTACCAATGGTTTATGAAATCAACAAAACTTATTTTCGAAAAAACCATTTTGATTAAAACAAACTTAAGTGTTTTGAAATCATAATGGGAAAATAGTTTGTTGTCAGGGGGAGTTCTGATTGTTTAAGCCAAGTGGATGGCGAATTGAAGCAATTCGATATCAGTTTGTAACTTTCTTGTATAGGTTGTTTTCAAATTTTTTTAAAAAATGTTTTTGAATTTTAGGGGGAGTAAGAAATATCAGAAAATCCAAAAACATTTGAAAATTTGAAAAAGGCAAAAACATTGAAAATTTAAAAAATGAGTTTTGTTGTGAAAAAGAGGAAATGATAGTACATCAGTGGACTATCACAGCACGCTAAAGAATTGGAAAGTTAAAATGTGATAAACGGTCTCACTGATGATATGCCAGTAGGTTTTTGCACACTTAGTAGATTGTGTTCGAGATATAAACCTAAATTTCAAACTTTCTTATCTCGTTGAGAACATCTCTCGGATATATGGGTAACCCCCGAAATCTTGTTTGAAAGATCCCTCTTTCTGAGATACTATGTCTTTATACTTAGTGATATCTAGGGTATTATCCCGGGACTTCTGATTTTGAGAAAGCAATGGCCTAGTCCCCGTATAATACTTTTCGTTTTCTTGAAATAATAACATCACCCTCAGCATAAAAAATGATGAAACATTGCAAAATGCTAATCATGTGCTGTTGAAGAAAAGATTCTCTAAAGGGAACACACCTAAAGTCGAAGCCAACATCTCTCTGATTTTGCGGAAGCAATAGCCTGAGCTCTCATGGCCCTCGCATTTAAACCCTTTACAGATATCATCTAGGTATACTCACCTGTAAGACTGAATATTGGGATCTGGACACGGGAGTATATTCTGAGGTGGGACACTCGAATAAGTTTAAGTGCTTAAAACACTAAATTCGTATCTCGAAACAGTTGAATTTTGTGTGAAAATTTAAGTGGATCGGTATACTGACAATCTAAGTGAATCGTTTAGAACTTAAAATGTTTAAAGCTTAACGGTGTTGGTGATTTGTTTCATTATCTGATATGATCCTCTTACACAAACTCACAAAAAAATATTGTTTGTAAATATTTCTTTACTGCTTTACTGCACTTCATTTAATCAAAAATTCAAAAAGATTTTCAGTGTGTTTTAGCATAAAATTTTGAAAAATACAAAAAGATTTTCGACAACTGATGTTTGAAAAGCTGATTTTCAAAATTCTGAGTGCTAAACATGATGAACTTTTGGTTTGGAAGAATTTGTTTTAGAAAGAAAGAGATGTTATTTACAAGTGATCATCAGTGATTATATCATTCTAATCGATATCTGCATGTGATACATAAATTTGTAAATTTGTGAAATTTATTGTGAGGTAGAGATTGTGCAGGGATGAAGTTAAGGAAGAGCCAGGTTACGATCTTAGAACCTGTGAGAGTGTTATTCCAGACTGTGATCCCAGCAGATTGAAAGGGGGAGTCTGAAGACATAAGAGCCAGCATCAGATTCTGGATCAAAGATCAACTTTCAAGGGGGAGTTTGAATGGTTGAGAGCCAGGTTTGAATCCTGTGATCCATGCGAGCTGCTGATGCTGACGAACTTAAGGAATCAAGAGACCTGATCAAAAGAGGATAAAGCAAGGTTGCGATCCTAAAAGTTAAAGAGAAAGAAAAGAGAATGGAGAAAAGATTGATTGAGGACGCTTACAATGGAGAATCTTTGGAGAGAGCGAGAGAACTGATAAAGATTGAAGGTTTGACAACTGAAGACTCGACACCGAAGACTTTGTCAACATCCAAGGGGGAGTCTGTTGGTGCATATGTCTGTCGACTTCGTGTTGTATCGAGTCTTGTATTTGAATAGATAGATCAGGGCACGTAGTACGAGAAAATGTGAAAGATGTGTGATACGTTGATTTCGCACGAAATGAGAAGTGCTCATTTCGCACAAAATAGCAATGGCTATTTCGTATGAAATAGCAAGTTCATTTCGCTTGAATAGTTTCGTGCGAAATAGCTCGTCTATAAATAGGTGCCTTGATGATTTCGTTTAAAAAAACTTCTGATTCCGGTAGCGAAGCTCTGCCGAAGTGTCTCCAGCTTTGTAAAACGATCTGATATCAATACAGAGACAGTTTAAAGTGTTTTTCTGTGTAATCCAGCTGAAACGACATGGATACGTTTGTTTCCGCCACTCGTATTGACAAGAACTCTTCTGAACGACTCGTTTTGGTCATGAAAACGATCCTACAGGTACTCCCTCAGAGTTGGAATCTACTTGTTTGAGTAGACTTTGATTTGAAGTCATCTCAACTCTGTGTGCATTTCTTTACAAATCTGCCAATTATGTCACTCGCTAAAATAGTCAATACTACCATTGATCAAAATGTTAGATAATTCAACCAGATCCGTTATTCATAAAAAGCAAACATACTACTTAAATACTTAAAACAGACATAAAGTTTTAAAGATGCCAAGTAAAATAAAAGTACTAAATTTGAAATACGATAAAACATTAGTTTCCGAATGGTCCGCTCTACCTCCTCCTATTCCTCCTCATCATCATCAGTGTGGCGTGTTCCAGATGAACCCGCCCCATAGTTACCTGGGTTTCCAAATGGAAACTGTGGAGGCTCCCCGTAGTGGCTTGGATAGACGCTTTGTAGCCCTTCGAAGATGTAGGAAAAACCTGCATACATTTCCTCCCTCATGGTGTTTTGAGTTGCCTGCATAGTCTCCTGGGTTGTTCTCATGGTGTCCTGAGTAACCTGCATATGCTGGAACTGCTGGTACAACTCAGGGTAGGAAGGTATACCTGGAGGCCAGTTTTGCTGGTGTTGATACTGATGCTAGTGTTCTTCATGATGTGGCTGATCGTGTGGTGGTGGCTTAAGTACATGATGCTCCTCCATGTTGACGTCTTGGTCCTGTGGTGGTAGTGGTAGCGGGTCCCATATTTCCCCATTTAGACCCCTCAGTCGCGGGCCATTATCTGTATCTACTACCAAACCCATTGCTCTCAAAGACCTCATATCCACATCTCCTCCTGCGTGAACCATTGTGAGACCACTGACTACATCATCTGTCATAATACCCATGTTATATGCTAGCTGAGTCACATATTCACCACCATGGATTTCACTGCTTGTAATTCTCCCCGCACTGTTTATAAAGAATTCAGCCATTCTAGCTGCGAGGTTGACATGCACTCCAGTCACTAAGGAATATAAGAAAAGAAGATCTGGAGTGGGACAGTTTCCTGCACTGTCCATGCGCCCACAGATGGTGTGACTCATGACCTGATGAATAACCCTTAGTAGCGGGTCTCATAGCTGTGGAGCTTTAGCTTTTCTAGCTTCATATGGTGGTTCAACTGCCACCTGTGCCCAAAAGTTAGCCCGTTGCTGATCATTATCAAACTTGTAGATATTGGTGAAAAGTTCTGAATTGATCTCTTCAGCTGAGTATATACCCAATCTTCTTCCAAGTTTAGCAACCGACCACTTATGCCACTCTCTTCCCAACCTGAACTGTATCGTCTCCCTGTTTTTAAAGTCTGGATTTTTGCTTCTTGGTTTTTCATAAGTGTATGAAGCGAAAAACTCCAATGTTAGTTCAACATACACTGGTCGTTCAATGTTAAACAACTGTGACATGGGATGTTACATCATGTTGGATAACCTTTCGTCTTGATTTAGGGCTGTTATGGTGGCCCAATTGATCCTTCTCGGTTCACCAATTTATCCCCGTCTATTCCATAAAGCTTCTAATATTGCAATACAGGGACGTTCTTTCGTTTTGTTTTCGCTGAACTGGAGAAATCTGTGATTCATCTGCAAACAGGAATACAACAGAATAAGAGCAGAATATAAAAATTTCATTACCGCCACCGGAACAGGCTGTTTACGAGGTTCTGTTTTTGTTTCAGCAGTCGCACTGTCGTGCGGCTTATGGCACTGCCATGCCAATGTTAATCCGTCAACAGCTCGTTTCCGGGAACTCGTGTCGCACTGCCGTGCCAAATCGGCACTACCGTGCGACTTGGCATCGCAACTTTTAATCGATGATCTGTTCTTGATTTCTGACCGGCACTGTCATGCCGTTTCAATGGCGTGACCGTGCGACAACAATTTTCACCAGAAAATAGTGTATTTTACTGATTTTAAGTTGTATTTTTCAAAATTCATCTTTTAATCATTGAATAGATCTTGAATCAAGCATCAGAATCATCGATTTAACATTAATTACTCAAGAACAAGGGTTTATTTGACATTCATGAAGAAAACCCCAAAATTTCTTGGTTTAAACATCAGGTCTATGTCAGAAACTAAGTATAATCTACAAAATAGGTAGGAAACATACCTTGGAATATGATTGAAGCGAAATCTAGGAAAAAATTAGATGATTTTTGGGTTAGGGCGACCTGGAACTCCCGTGCGGCGACTAGGGTTTCGTAAAAATGAGATGTTTTTACTGCAGAGTTGCTTAAATACCCCTGTTTTTACTGTTCGGTTTTCGAGCCGCACGGTCGTGCGAATTTGGCATGGTCGTGCCATTCCGGATCGTTTTTCTGGTTTGACCTTTGTTATCGGGTTGCATGGTAGTGCAACGGTCGCACGGTAGTGCGGTCCGAGGACCATCCTTTGTACGAGCTACTGATCAGTTTTGACTAAGGATTGCATGACCGTGCCGATTTGGCATCACCGTGCAACACCTGGGCCTTTTTGTATAACTTTTCACATTAAGCTTTTAACTCCGAAATTTCACCCAATTTTCCCATTTTTTCACTATTTCATATATTTTAACAATTAATTAACTTCAAATCTCCAAAAATTATGGATCAAGATCGTATGTTCCTTCGTTTAAAACTGAAAAATTAATGAATTATGAAATAAACATTAGAAACTAATATATACAAAATTACCCTTAGCGTGTGACAACACGCTCGCTAAATTTGTCAGCGAGTCGATAGCTAGACTCATTCTCCCCACACTTATTTTAAGTGTACGGGATGTGGAGTTCGAGAATTTCCTCCACCAGGTCAACCGGTCCGTTGATGTAACTTTTGAGTCTATGACCATTGACTTTGAAAGTTTCCCCGCTTAAATTTTCAATAGTGACGGCTCCGTATGGAAATACTTATTTGATCGTATATGGACCCATCCATCGAGATCTTAATTTCCCAGGGAATAAACGCAGTCGTGAGGAGTACAATAAAACAAGATCCCCAACGCGGAAATCTTTATGTTCTCTCAATCTTTTGTCATGAAACCTCTTGACTCGTTCTTTGTACCTGCTAGAACTTTCATAGGCATGGTTTCTTAGCTCCTGTAGCTCGTGGATTTGCAGAAAACGGGCTTCACCTCCGCTCTTCAAATCCATATTTGCCGTTTTCAAGGCCCAGAATGCCCTGTGTTCTAGCTCGACAGGTAGATGGCAAGCTTTCCCGTAAACCAACCTAAAAGGTGTGGTTCCAATAGGTGTTTTGAATGCTGTTCTAAAAGCCCACAGAGCGTCATCTAGCTTGTCTGACCAGTCCTTGCGGTTATTATTAATGGAGCGCTCAAGGATTCTTTTCAAACCCTGATTTGTGACCTCCACTTGTCCGCTTGTCTGAGGGTGATATGGCGTAGCCAATCTGTGACGAACACCATAACGGGACAAGGCTCGTTCTAACTGTGCATTACAAAAATGTGTTCCACGGTCACTGATAAGTGCTTTTGGAGCACCAAATCAGGAAATAAACTTTTTAAGAACCTCATAACCACCCTAGCATCGTTTGTGGGCAAAGCTTGAGCTTCGGCCCATTTTGAGACATAGTCTACAGCAACTAGGATGTATTTGTTACCTCGTGAGGCTGGAAATGGACCCATGAAGTCGATACCCCATATATCAAAGACCTCACAGACTTGCATTAGATACCGAGGCATTTCATTGCGTGCGGAGATATTTGTTGCCCTCTGGCAAGCATCACACGCTCGAACCTATTCATGCGCATCACGAAAGATTTTTTGGCCAGTAAAACCCGGAGTCTAGCACTTTCTTTGCAGTGTAGTTTGCTCCATGATGACCTCCGGTTGGCCCTTCGTGACAGTGGCTCAGAATACTGGCTGCCTCTTCTCCGAATACACATTTACGAATCACCTGATCTTCTCCGATTCTAAACAAAAATGGTTCGTCCCAAATGTAATACTTCAAATCTGCAAAGAACTTCCTCTTTTGCTGATATGATAACCCTTTGATAAGGATTCCACACGCGAGGTAGTTTGCAAAGTCGGCGAACCAAGGTGACTCGTCATTCATCTCGATACTCAAAAGAAATTCAAGGGGGAAATTGTCGTTTATTGGTTCCTCCAATGAATTTTTAGAATTACCATGCTCAAGTCTCGAGAGATGGTCGGCTGCAACATTTAAAGCTCCCTTTTTGTCTTGGATCTCAATGTCAAACTCTTGTAGTAACAAGATCCATCTGATAAGACGCGGTTTTGCGTCCTGTTTGCTAAAAAGGTATTTGATTGCTGCATGATCCATATAAACAATTGTTTTGGACAACACAAGGTACGGCCTGAATTTGTCGAAAGCATATACTACTGCCAAAAGCTCTTTCTCTGTAGTCGTGTAATTCTCTTGAGCATCATGTAGAGTTTTGCTGGCATAGTAAATAGGATGAAAATGTTTCTCCCTTCGTTGTCCTAAGACTGCTCCTATTGCGAAATCACTGGTGTCGCACATTATCTCAAATGGCAATGCCCAATCTGGTGCAACTAAAATAGGGGCTTCGATAAGCCTTTGTTTTAGTTGCTTGAATGCTTTCATGCACTCGTCTGAAAACACAAATGGAGCATCTTTTTCTAATAAACGGGTCATAGGTCTTGCGATTTTGAAAAGTCTTTTATGAATCGCCTATAGAACCCTACATGACCCAGGAAACTTCTAATCGCTCGAACCGAGATAGGGGGAGGAAGTTTAGAAATGATATCCACTTTTGCTGGATCAACTTCCAACCCGGCTTCAGAGATTTTGTGCCCGAGAACTACCCCTTCCTTCACCATGAAGTGGCATTTCTCCCAGTTTAGCACAAGATTAGTTTCCTCGCATCTCATTAACATTCTTTTCAGATTTCCAAGACATTTATCGAAAGAACTCCCGAAAACAGAGAAATCATCCATGAATACTTCCATGGAGTCTTCAATCATGTCATGGAAAATAGTTACCATGCAACGCTGAAATGTGGCTGGTGCATTACACAGTCCAAAAGGCATACGCCGGTAGGCGAATGTGCCGAAAGGACATGTGAAAGTAGTCTTTTCCTGGTCCTCAGGAGCGATAGGAATTTGAAAGTATCCAGATAACCCATCCAGGAAACAGAAATATGACTTCCTCGACAGACGTTCTAACATCTAGTCGATGAATGGAAGCGGGAAGTGGTCCTTACGGGTGGCATCGTTGAGTTTGCGGTAATCGATGCAAAGTCGCCATCCGGTGACGGTACGGGTAGGAATAAGTTCATTCCTATCGTTTGGGACTATAGTAATACCACCTTTCTTGGGTACTACTTGCACTGGACTTACCCAAACAGAATCAGATATAGGATAAATCAGCCCTGCATCTAACAACTTGATTACTTCCTTCTTCACCACGTCTTGCATATTTGGATTCAAACGCCTTTGATGCTGTGCACTAGGCTTGAAATTGTCTTCCATTAGAATCTTATGAGTACAAAAAGAAGGATTAATGCCTTTGATATCCATAATTTTCCACGCCATGGCTTTCTTGTGGAGCTTTAGAACTTCGAGAAGCTGTCTCTTTTCCTCTTTTGCTAAAGATGCTGAAATGATGACTGGCAAGTGACACTCCTCGTCTAGAAATGCATATTCGAGATGCGGTGGGAGCTCTTTTAACTCCAAAGACGGTGGATCTTCAACCGATGGTTTTGACTTCTCTTCAGCTTCACGGTCAATTTCCACAAATTGATCTGGAATTTGGGAACCATCATCATCGTTTTGCTTAACTTCGTGGCCCTCTTGCGAAATTCCATCTAGGTTCTCACACAACAGATGTGTGTCCGTATCAATTTCTTCAATCGTGCCTTAGAAATGAGAGGTTACACAAGTATCGACAATCTCGACATAGTAAAGCATGTCATCGTGACTTCGCGGGTGCTGCATTGATCTTTTAATATCAAAAGTCACGTGCTCGTCATTTACTCGTAGCGTGATTTGGCCAGGTGTCACATCAACAATCGTCCTCGCAGTATTGAGGAACGGGCGTCCAAGTATTAATGGCACTTTTGAGTCTTCGTCCATGTCAAGAATAACAAAATCAACGGGAAAAACAAATTTATCAATTTTAACAAGCATGTTTTCAACGAATCCACACGGATACTTGATTGAATGATCTGCAAGTCGAATGCTCATTCTAGTGGGTGAAGGTTCACCCAGATCTAATTTAGCAAAGACCTTATATGGCATAAGGTTAGGGTAAAACTGCCCGGATCTCCCATCTTTTCAGGTAGACGGTTTTGGGGAAGGGCTGAACAGTTTTCATTCATCAACACACAAGATAAGCTTTCAAGTTTCTGCTTGTTTGTGAGGATGTCTTTTAAGAACCTTGCGTATTTAGGCATCTGAGCCAACGCCTCAACAAATGGTATGTTTATATGTAATTATTTAAACATTTCTAGAAACTTACCATGTTGTTCGTCGTTCTTTTGTTTCTTCAGTCTGCTCGGATATGGAACTGGAGGAATGTAATCTGTAACTGGCTCCTGGAGCTGTGCTGTACTTGCTGGGACTCGCCTAGCGTGCACCTCATCCTAAGCGTCAGTTTGGACCGTTTCAGTGATCGGTGGTGAGTCCGATTTGTCAGGTCCCGTGGTTTTACCACTCCTCGTCATTACTGCATTAACGTGCCCTCTCAGGTTTGGTTATGTGTTACCTGGAAGACTACCTTGAGGTCTTTTAGACAACATCTTGGCCAATTGGCCGACTTGATTCTCAATGGTTTGTATTGAAGCCTTCTGGCTCCGCATTTCCCCTTCTTGTGCCATGAAACGCTCCTCATGCTACTGGTATCTTTTCTCAGATGTTTGATTGGCATTGTTGGAGTTGTTTAACAGCTGTGCCATCATCTCCTCTAGTTTTGAGTTATTTTGAGAGGTTTGTGGCTGGGAAGTGCTTCCTGAACGTAAACTATTGTAACGTGGTGGTTGAAAGGTTTGCCCTGATGGCTGAAAAGATTGTCCCTGGGGTTGTTGTGGTACGAGAGCGCGTTGAGCATATCCGAGTGGGTTTTGGTTATTGGGATTAGATGTCCACCCAAAGTTTGGGTGATTTCTCCATCCCGGATTGTACGTGTTGCTGTAGGGGTTATTTTGGGGCCTAATTTGATTGCCCAAGTAGTCCGCCTCTTCGTGGCCTGTAAACATTACACCCTGCTCACATGTACCTGGCTCGTGGCCTGTAAACATTACACCCTGCTCACATGTACCTGGTTCTGAGCTTGATCAAACCTTGCTGCCAAAGCTCCAATCTGCGCTGCAAGAGCCATATATGTATCCACTTGATGAACTCCAGGAATAGATAATGCTTTACTTCGTACTCCACTATGACGAGAACTCGACTTCAAGGTAGCTTTCTCTATAATTGCGTAGGCTTCATTGGGTGTTTTAGTTCCAAAATCGCCTCCTGCATATACGTCTATGCGTTCTTGTGAGTCGTAGTTAAGTCCTTGGTAGAAGTTCAACACAAGTTGCCTTTTGGGCAACCCATGATGTGGAACATCGATCAGAAGATCTTTGAACCTCTCCCAAGCTGCGTGTAGAGATTCTCATTTATCCTGTTTGAATGTCATAATACAGTTTTTAAGCTTAGCTGTCTTTTCCGGTGGGAAATATTTTTGCATAAAAAGATCTGCCATCTCGTTCCAAGTCGTGATGGACCCAGCTGGAAGTGACAAAAGCCAAGCTCGGGCTTTGTCTCGTAAATAAAATGGAAAGAGTCGCAAACGAATTGCGTCTTCAGAAACGTCTCTAATTTTGAATGTCGAGCACACCTCGAGAAATGATGCGATGTGTCGACCTGGATCTTCGTGATCCTTCCCATCAAACTGCACAGAATTTTGTAACATGTTAATAATACTAGCTTTAATTTTAAAACTCGGTGCTGCAATCGTAGGTCGGGCGATGCTCGGTAGCAAGCCCTCTCCTCCTGGACGGCTGGTCTCATTCAAAGGCTGGTCGTCCTCTACCATAATGCTTCCTGTGTCGTCCTCTGAACTCTCGCTGTCAGAAAGTATCACTGGTTCGTCGATTGCGGCCGCAATCCTTTGTGCAACAACAAGTGATCTTTCTCGAAGCCGCCTACTTCTTCTTAGGTTATTTTCTGGTTCGTTGGCTAGCTTAGCATCAGCGGGTGCAGGGGTCGTGGACATTAACCTGCAAGTGAATAAGGAAGGTATTATACAGAAAAACGAACATGATAATAATATAAACAATAAAAATAAGTGATGATAATATACATATTTATAAATATATACCAGTTATTATACAAATTTATTTAACTATTTACTTGTTTATTTACATATTTACATCCGAAAACTGTTTTTATATATATATATATATATATATATATATATATATCAGAAAATCTAACATGATCTGATAAAATCTAATAACAATCTGATGTAAACTTTCTTTTCATAGGAATTCTGATAAATCCATCAGAATTCACCAGAAAACCTGGTAAATTCATCAGAAATAAAAATTGTTGTTTCAGAAAAGCTAATGGGCTTATTAGAATTCATCAGAAAATCTAATAATTTTATCAGAATGTTATATATATATTTTTTTTGAAGTAAATAAATGAGTACAGAAATAATAAATAAATGGATAAAGATAAATAAATGTAAATAAATACATAAATGAAACATATATAAGCGGTTCGACGTGCGAACACGGACATAAATATAAATATAAACAGAAATGACTGAATTAAAATAACTGAATTGAAAGAATAAAAGAAAATGGTTCGATTCCGAACACATAACTGAATTAAATAAATAAATGAAATAAAGAAAATGTTAGTTGATCAATAAAATAAAAAGTTAGTATGTTAGTGAGTTAGTGGTTAGTAAAGTTAGATGGTTAGTAGTTAGCTGGGCGTGCCAGGCTAAATATTCACAAGTTAGCAAATAGAAGAAAACAAATAAATACAGAAATGTACGAGTATTAACAAGTATTCACAGTATGTACACCGGTAAAATAATGACTCGGATTGTTCCGAAAATTTCGCCGTTCTTATCCCCGGCAACGGCGCCAAAAACTTGACGTGGGCGCGACTATACACATTTATTTACAGTGTTTACAATCGCACCCGGCGTAACTTGGTGTTTTAAATTTATAAAAATGGTTTATACCTTAACATTAAAACACACACAACAAAGGACAAGTGTATCCCGTCATATATGCAGTAAAGTATTGGTAAGAGCCAGATATCGATCCATGGAACACGGGCGTTATAATGTACTAAATCTTTGTTATTAGATTACCAGATATAAGGAAAAGTGAATGGTTGTTTAACTAAATTATCTAAATTACATCTAAAACATAAATATACTATTATTATCTTATTTCATAAACAACCTAAACATGTTATCTATCAGATATGTCACAAAAGTACTTAATCAATTTTCCAATTTCGAGACAGTTAGTCATCCGCTAGGAGTTTTCTAACATGATGATTCTTCGGAAAGTTAACGCGATAAACACACGTTAACCACCTAAACTCATTCTTTAGCGAGCTATTGATATTCATTCATGTGAACCTTTAAAGGTAGATTAGTCATCCTCTAGGAGTTTTCTAACCTCACTTATCAAAGAAAGCAATACCGATGGTCCCAATACAGCCACGAGAATAAGCATTTAAGTAGATCATATAACAACATATTTCACCTTTACAAGTCTTGAATACAAATCTACCATGTTAGCAATTTCAGACCAAAACTACTAAACAAGGATCATAAACCGCATGCAAGAACATGTAATCAACACCATATAATTCGTTAGAACCCTTACGTGCAAGAAAGTATTCCTAATCAAAATAAGATATATCTTAGATAAAACCAATACCCCTCTCGAGTCTCATGGTGTAAACGAGTTTACAAACAAGTGATTAATCAAGAAATAGTTACCATCCCACTAACCACAAATTCCTTATCCAAGATAATCAAACATAATCAGGAACTCATCATCAATGAAATGTTCATTATATAATCATGAAGATTCAAACATGAAAAAGTACTAAAGTTTCATACAAACAAGATTACAACATAAAGATTATTCAAGAAACAAGTTCATTACTACTATTGCATAAACTACATTAAGAGTAAACTTCCGTTTTGCTCCCTGTGGTTTAGTCACTTTAATGGTTTTGCCCCAAACCTTTCAAAATAGCCATTTTACTCCCTGATCTTTGAAGGCCTTCATGATTTTGCTCCCCGTCCCAAACTCCATCCAAAGTATTCGTTAAGTAAAAGGGCATTTCAGTATTTTTACAAATGTAAGTATTAAATTATTTGTTATTAATTCCTAAAATCAATTTGTTTATTGATAAATCTATTTTTGTCTGTTATATATCATCAAACACATTCAAAACCAAACCATCAGTACATCACCATTAAGAAATCCATACTAGATCAAATCCCTTAATCTTGATCATTAATTCTAGCATCAAAAACCATTAAGAACACCAATTGGCTGCAACCCTTTTTGTAGTGTTGAAGATTAATGGAAGTAATAACAAGAAATATATAGAAATCATTACTTGGTCAACAGATCAAACGGTAAGAACTAATGGATCTTATGATCATACAAATAATCCACAAAATTAGGAATCAATATTTGGTTAACTCTTCATTCAAAAAGAAAATCAAACCATTCATCACCTGCAACCTATCACCTCCATCTGCTGCTAATCGACTACCACCACTACCTGCCATTTCCACCAAACCGCCATCACCATTACCACCAGCCCGCCACCGCCATCACCACCAGTCCTCAACCACCATCGCAAACTCCATAGATCTGGCCACCACCACAACCTTGGTTCGAAACCCTAGATCCAGTTGAGAGGTTGCCACCGGCGGCTTCCTTCGCCGTCGACACCAACAGTATCAGTAAATCATCATCGTCCTCAACAATCAACAGCAACATCATCATCATCATCATCATCAAAAATCAGCGGCAGTTGGGGTGTTTCATCAGAGGAAAGCAGGTGACGTCGCCGGCATCTCTCTTTCGCGTCTCTCTCTCTCTCGCTGTGGTGTGTGTAAGACGGGGCAAAGGGGGTTGCAGGGGAAGTTGGGGGTGTATCGTCAGAGTAAAGTAGGTGAGGGGAAGGGATGGTTGTGCGGGGTTGGTGTGTCGGAGAAACAAGAAGGCCGGTGGCCGGCCGGAACTTCGATCTCTGGTCGCCGGCAGAGAAGATGAGAGGGGCTTTGAAAATGGAATGGGGACTAGGGTTTGGAATGTGTCTTAAGAGAGAGAGAGAGAGAGAAGATGAATCTGTATTGTTATTATATATATATATATATTTATAATCTTTTATTTATAGTTTTACTAAAATACCCTCAGTTTTATATTTGAAATTACCAAAATACCTTTTCAGTTAATAAACAATTTGGATGGAGTTAGGGGTGGGGAGCAAAATCATGAAGGCCTTCAAAGATCAGGGAGTAAAATGGCTATTTTGAAAGGTTTGGGGCAAAATCGTTAAAGTGACCAAACCATAGGGAGCAAAACGGAAGTTTACTCCTACATTAAATATAAACTAACATCAGCTCATAACTTGCAAAATGATCAGAATACATGTTCAAGAACAAGGAATCGAACCATAAACAAGCAAGGAATTGATGGGTTGGATCGGTTATGCTTCCACTCGATCTTGAGGCTTCAAATGGGTCTGATCAGGACTGCTTCGTAACCCAGAAATCGCCCAGAAACATGGAGAAAAACCCAACATTTGAACCAGTAGCGAATGGCTGTATTTATAGGAAATTTTGTGATCGGCACGGTCGTGCCACCGGGTCACACGGTCGTGCGACAGGAGTTGTCGGGTGACGTCAGTTTCAGCGATCCCGAGTCAGCCAAGTGGATAAGTGGACAAGTTGCTTTGGTCAGCAGATCGGCACGGTAGTGCCGTGTCATCAGAAATGTTGGTTAGAAGCCTTGGTTAGGACTTGGCACGGTCATGCTTCGGGTGGCACGGTAGTGCGGCCCGAGAAACAGTTGGCACTCCAGGTTGCACTGGCAGTGCTTCCGAGATCGGAGCATCGGCACGGTAGTGCCGTCAGATGGCACGGTAGTGCCACACCTGGCAGTCATCAGATTTTTGCCATTTTTGTCAGAAATGCATCAGAATTTGTCCGTTTTCATCAGAATTTTCCTTTATGCTCTGTTTAAGACTTGAAAATATAAAAGTACCTTATTTGGCACCTAAACGTTGTGTTTTCGGTAAAAAATGCTTAAAACGGAAGTGTTTTGGGGTATAAAAATATGTATAAATTAACGTATATCACGAGCCCACACCCATGTGGACCAGGGTGGCCCATGAGGTGACTATTTCTTGTTGTCGGAGACAAATTTTCTAGGTTTGAGTTTTCCTGCATCACTTCACACATATTAATGGCCTTGCAAACCATTAATGATCTGTTTTCCTTGTTGCTTTCATACCGGGATTTATAAACATTCATACATACTTTCAGTGATTTCAAAGGTTTACTCGTGCACACATACAAACACATGAACTCGCTCAACTTTTGTTGATGTTTTCAAACTACATGTATTTCAGGGAATTAAAAGTGGATCTGGCGGGCGTTTGGATGTTCCAAGTTATGTTGAGAATAAAAGATGTCATCCGTAGTCTAAGGGTTTGGATAGTGCGTCTTATCCTAGATAAGACACACCCTTCAAAGCCTGGTTTTATTTAAGGTCTTTTGTCTAGTCCTTATGGAACTCTAAAACATTTGTATGGTTTGTATTTTGGATTTAAAACAATGTTATTGTAATGTTTTAAACTTACTTAATGGATGAACATCTTCAGTTTTATCATATAGTTGTTATGCTTGAATGCAATGATATTAAGCAAGTCACAAATAATCACGCTTCCGCAAAAGTCAGGGTGTGACATCGTAGTTGTCCGACGATCCGAGAAAACGGACCTACAACTTTTTAATTCATAAATCCACCAATCACATTCCATATGCTTTTAGAATCCACTGGAATGTTGAAGAACATAACTAAATATGAAATAAATTTTGAAGATATTGAAAAGTATATAATGAATCTAGTCTTTACACTTGGAATGTGTTAGATGGATGTATTTTCATAGGAAGTTATATACATGAAATCAATATAAACATCCGCCTGCAATTTCATGGAAGTCGAAGTATAAGTGACATCTAGATTTGTTTACTAATTCTGTTTCTAGTTCTTCAAAGGCCGTGATAGATGAGTAAAGAATTTATTATCACTATAAGACTATTGACATGGATCTTTAACTTTTTTATTTATACACTATTCATTTTCATTCGTTATATTAGTATTTTTTTATGGTATCATTGTGTTATTATTTGTGTGAAATCATTAAACGGTAGTTTAATATAAATATTAGAATTGGTGAATTAAACGAATTTATATTTTTTTCTTTGCAAAAATCATTTAAATAAAGATTAACTAAAGAATTTAATAAAAGTCAAATTGGTGTTTATGATCAACTAATGAATTTCTTTTAAATTTAATAAAAAAACAACCAGTGGTTAACTAATTGATATTAAGAATTTCTTTTAAATTTGATAAAAAAATTTAGTGGCTAACCAACTGTGTTTGTATGAACAAAAAAAATAAATATAAGTCAAAGCGAATCACGTTATTTATAATTATATGTTTGAAATCAAATAAACAAACATGAGATTTATAAGGGGGAGTTTGACAAATTTTAAAGTGGTTTTTCAAGGGGGGGGGGGGGGGGGGGGGTATGACATGTAACAAGGGGGTAAGTTTAGCCCACCCTAATGCAAATGAAAAGAAATATAATTTTGTCATTATGACATTAAACAATCCGGCCACGGAAACTACTTTTAACTAGAACCGGTAAAATTTTGACCCATTATTATTATAGGTTTTGAAAAGTTAGCTCCAACCTTGCTTATACGTATTTTTTAGAGATAAATTACATGTAAATATTAGACCTTTAAAGAAACATTCTATACGTTTTGAATCCTGATTAAACAAATAATGTTTTGTTTAAAGTTCAACTAAAAAAATATGTATTCCATAATGCCCTTAGAATATCCGTCTACCGGATAGGTATAGAAACTAGTTGTTGTTGTTGTTGTTGTTATTATTATTATTATTATTATTATTATTATTATAATAAGTATTATACTAGATGTAAAACCCGTGTAAAAACACGAGTGGTTTTTAGAAAATTTACATACCATATTTTATTAAACGACGAATGACTATACATTTTTTTAAGTTTTAATTAAAAATGGATTATAAAGAAAGAGAACATCTTTTAAATACAAATAAATAACAAACATGTATAATCGTTTTAAAACAATAAACCAAAACTTAAATACAATCGAGCACACATTGTTCTATATTCCATGGTCGTAAATCTTGAAACATCTCTTTATGCAAGATCCTTCATTGTTGGGGTATAGCGTTCCATAAATCTTTCATCTTCGTTCCTTAAAATACAACCTTCACCACATGATCCTACACAAGGAATAAGATGAACTTGCTTATAATATGCTTCAACTTATCGTTTATTGATACTGATGACAAAAACCACACCAACCTTCAATACTAAGGTACCCAACACCATATATACTAGTTGAATGAAATTGTAGTACAAACTCAAGATCCTAAAACAGTAAGTCACAACCAAGAACAATATCTATATCAAATTATCAACAACAATATATGAGAATGAAAGAAAAAAGAAACTTTAATATACTTCAAGAGGAAGGACTGCACGTACAACCAAAGCATTCTCATCTCTTGTCGAAGTATGAGCAGAGGTTGCTGAGAAATAGGCTCAGCAATATACCTAAGAACAAAATAAAGCTGGTTAAAAGATTATATCATATAACCACTATTTGGTCATTTTCTTAGTTGATTCTTAATATCAACAAAAATCAAACCTTGATGAGTCTTTTTTTACATACCACATTTTATTAAACACGGGTAGCATTAGCTCTAATTGCTATACTTGATCAACCATCAACCATCATCTGGATTATAGTAAAGCTACCAAATTAGCAAACTGTATACTAGCACCATCAAGCCCAATTAGATCAAGTTCAACTCATCTAAATCTATACTAACGACATCTTACATTAACAAATCTAATTAGCGGTTTAAGGAACAATGTTTAGGCACACAACTTGTAAAAAAATGTCCTAAAAAAGGCAATATAGTTCAATAAGTTGGTAAGGAAACCAAGATCTATTAAATTATAATCAGTCTTAACAAACCTCGTAGATTCTTGCCCCAAATACAACGTTATACAAACTACAACATACCAAGAAATGAACTTTCACTTCAAAATGCAAAACAGGTAGTTGGAAACGAACAGATCTAAGCTAGATTTAGAAGTATAGAACTGGAATGATAAACCGAGTAACTTACGAGATATCTGCATACCTCCTCGTATTTGTGATAATGATGTGTTCCCTTCCACGAAAGATTTGGCTGTTGTAGGACAATTCCTTCTGCTTTACACAGTGCAAGTTTAATCAAGGTACTACATCATTATTTAACACCCATGTATTATTTATACAGCAGCAAACCTGATAGTGCATATTTTGTGTGTCCGCCACTGTGGGAATAGGTTAGATATAGCGTGTATTGAATATTGTATAGATGAGAGTAAAAAGTTCAGTTTTGTATTAAAAAGTTCCCTTCGCACGAAGGAGTCCTTCGTACAAAGGGACACTAGTTACTTCGCACGAATGGAATGCCATTCGTTCAAAGCCTCACTCGCACGGAGGGCATTGCCTGTAAATAGGAGTTATGAGTGAGAGCTGAGGAGAAGTTTTGGTTCCTAGAGGGGAAATACTGGAGCAATTTTCTCCGACTTGTAAAAGATGTATACTCTTTCGGTATGAATACAATCCTTCTGCTTCTACTCCATTCTTAATAATATTCTACTGAATTAGTTCTATCCCATCCAAACTTTCGTCTAAACCCGCCGGATCCTGAACTCTCAATTGGTATCAGAGCTACGGTACCGATTTAATCGATCTAACGGTTGATTGAATCACCTACGCTCATGAATTATGGGTTTTAGATGTAAAACATCAAATAAATGGTCAATTCATGAACAATTCACGGACAAAAAGTAAAATTGAGACCCTAGGATTGTTTAGAATTGAATCGCGAACATATCTGTGCAAGAATCATCATGAAATTCGTAGAATAAAGATTTTGGATCGAAAAATATGATCAGCAACATTCGAACGGATGAAACCTCGTTCGCACGAAGGAATCATGTTCATTCGCACGAAGGGATCACGTTCAGTCGCACGAAGACATCTTACTCGTTCTAAAATCATCTCATCCGCATGAATGAACCTATTTCATTTGCACGAATGAGTCAAATGCCTAAAAAGTCATTTTTTGATCGTAGCGATGATACGAGTGTCCAAATAAAATTTGGTGATTGATCTTTTTTGAGTTTTTACCTACATATACGGGCTGGTCGGGGTCACCGTCGGTGGCTTCAGAGCACAGATATGATGATGCAATCACAGAATGTTGAAGATAGTGGCGTAGTCATGATACCTTTGCAGAATGATTATCATCTGGGTTAAGTGACTACTAATGGGCCAACAAGAAAAATCCGCATTTCATGAAAAACGAACTTTTGTGGACCAAAATGACACATTTTTCGCATAGTTGAGTGTTTCTGTGAACAAAGAGGACTGAATTGCCTATTTTGAGGGGGAAATTCAGTGATGAATTTAGAAAGGTCAGAATTTGCAAAAAATGAGGGGGAATAAAAATTTGATTGAAATTCTGGCATTTTTTAAATTCGTGACATGCAACAGTATTCGACTTCAGATTGTCCAGGGATGCATAAGATCTGGATTCATTAGTTCATGATCATAGGAAGTTCAGATTTATAGATTATGGTCAGATTGATGTCTTAGGGTTTGAGTCCCCGGTCTTTGTCAAGCCGGTTAGTAGGATTAGTATCAGGAGATGCATCAGTATTGTCGATACTTTATAAGATATCACAGCTTTGTGATAGTCTAAAGTGTCAAAATGGTTAATCTTTAAGCAGATGAATTGTTTTTCAGATTAACCGCTGGGGAATGATGATGTATGTTGATTAAGTTGCTGCCAGAACCAACGGAGAAGACTATACATCTATTATCGTGACTGAAGAGGAAGAATGTGAATCTGATTGTGAAAGAATGTTTCTGAGATCTGAATGTGTTACCAGATAATTTGTTATTCGATGAAGATTTGCTGATTGTGGAGATTATCGTTTACACTGATCAACCATTCAGGAATGTGCTTAAAGATGATTACAGAAAACAGGATTTCAGATTTTCGTGGGTATTCATAGACTTGAAGTTTACCAGTGTGGTGATTCGAAGTATCTATCAATTGCCGGTTGGGTTTTTGAAGATTAAGGAATTAAGCTGAAGTGGTAAATCAAAAACCGAACACGGAGGTGGTTAATGTCGAAATAGAGAAGCTGCATTGATTAGTTTCAAGTTGATGATTATTCGTGAACATTGCAGTTAAGCAAATCAGAGGAGGTTGGGAACCGTGCAAACAAAGACCTGAAGATTCATTTCAGGGGGAATGCAAGCCCGAATCATCAACCAAGGGGGAATTATCTGAAGATATCAAATTCTTGATTAAAGTTGCAAATATTCAAACACGACTCTCATTTTCAAAGATTAAGATTCGACAGTGACGTACAAGGGGGAAACTGTTAGTGCATATTCTATGTGTCTACCACTGTGCGAATAGGTTAGATAGAGCGTGTGTTGAATATTGTATAGATGAGAGTAAAAAGTTCGGTTTTGTATTGAAAAGTTCCCTTCGCACGAAGGAGTCCTTCATACGAAGGGACACTAGTTACTTCGCACGAATGGAATGCCATTCGTTCAAAGCCTTACTCGCATGAAGGGCACTGCCTATAAATAGGAGTTGTGAGTGAGAGCTGAGGAGAAGTTTTGGTTCCTAGAGGGGAAATGCTGGAGAAATTTTTTCTACAACTTATAAAAGATGTATACTCTTTCGGTATGAATACAATCATTCTGCTTCTACTCCATTCTTAATAATATTCTACCAAATTAGTTCTATCCCGTCCAAACTTCCGTTTAAACCCGCCAAATCATGAACTCTCAAAACCAGAATATACGGAAAGTAAACATCGTTTAATTTGCATTTAAGCCGCCTTATGTTAGTGCTTCTCATTTTCGGCTGAAAAATTTCAACCTGTTCAGATTGAGATTTTTGAGTTGCAGATGAGAAGCACTAACATAAGGCGGCTTAAATGCAAATTAAAGGATGTATACCTCTCCTATATTCAGGTTTGATAGCTTATATATAATGCAGACGCGTTAAATAATGATGTAGTACCTTGAATCAACCTAGGATATTAAACTGCCACCGGGGGATAACTCAAGCTCATTATTAGTGGGGTCTCGAAGACCAACACAAGTCTACAATGCAAGAAGGAATAATGGGTAAAATTTAAATCAGGCTTAATGTAATAAATAAACTTTTCTCCCAAATTTCATCTGACTAGATATAAGAAAAGAGATTAAAACGATCTTTAGACTGACCATATATATCAAAGTAAAGAGAAGAGATCAATATATATATATATATAGAAACGGGATCGGGTGAAAACGCCTAAAAGTGTGAGAATGTTAAGAACGGATCCTGGTTGAACACGTAGCGCGCGATATAATTAGGACGGAGGGGTTTTTTTTGTCATTTTATCTTCCGCTTTTCCAATTCGTGTGTCACAATACTGCTTCATTTTTGGCGTCTAAGATTTTTTTGGCGTTTAGCTAGATTCAATAATTACCTGGCGTTTTACTGGTCTTTTTTCAGATTTGTCTCGTTGTATTCATCGTTTTTGTTTCACATAGATAATATTTTGGCGTTTATGGCGTTTCCAAATTCATTAAAATTAATTAATAATTCTTACATATTGGCGTCCATGGTGTTACCAAATTCATTATATACATTTAATAATTCAAATTTTACATTTTGTAGTTTTGGCGTTTTGCAGTTTTTACCAGTTGAATTAATACCATATATCTCATAAAGGTAATTTTTTGGCGTTCATGGTGTTCTTAATAATTCATTTGTAATTCAAAAGCTTACAGTAAGACGAAATTAAAACAAATTAATAGTCTTCTATGTATGGTATTACATCAGAGATGTACCCATCGCTTTGTTCATCACTTTATTCAGATTCATCATCATCATCATGTTGTGCATTGATGTATAACACCATTATATCGTCTCGTCTTTGCTGCAACATATACTTAAATATCATGAGAACCCTGGATCTTACATCGTTCGTAGGTGTTAAATCACAGAGTTGTTCAAGAAGATGTAGTCTCTCTGTCTTCAGCATTTCGTCCATCGGCAATAAATATTCCACCCCATGTGATAAGTCACTTTAACCGTTCTTGCTTGTTTATCCAAACCCCAATTTCTAACTGTTGGTAGAGGAGTATCGTCAATAAATCATCATCATCGTATTCATCTGCTGGAAATTTTCTCTACAATCTTCCTATTACCTTTCGAGTCCTTTCACCATCGTCGGCCATTGGAACCCCAAGGGCCAGAATATCTCTATGAACGGCTTCATCCATACTAAGTATGGCCTTGATTGTCTTGACCTTCTGTAACACCTCGTAAAAACGTGTCCAATTATGTGAAGACACGTGTCCTAAACCCTAAACGTGTGAAAGATTGAATTACAAGGACTAAAGATGACAAACAATGAAAATACGTATGCGGAGGGACTAAAAGTGTCAACATGATAAACATATACCTCTGATTGACAACACACAATGAACGTATTCTTAAACGAGTAAATATTTGGACGTAAGAAGCCGTTTGTGAAAGAAATTGAAAGTTTACAAGACAAAGGGGTTAAATGTGTCAACATGTTAATTCTTACCTCTGAGTGACCTTTTAACGAACCCGGGGCTTCTTAATGTTTGATTATACTCTCAAGAATAAGTGATAATAAATTCACATGGTTTCGATATCGTTATGTGCTAATTACGCAAACTTTCAAGAATAAGGGTTAAAAGCGTCAACGAGAAGAAACTAGTGTATTCGGTGATCATTTCAACGAAATCGAGCCTAATGGTGTTTGGTTATACTCCTAAGATCACTCACAAACTAACTATGAGGGTTAAAAGTGCCTAAAATGAAAGATAATATGCATTAAAAGGTTCAGGAACTAAAGGTGACAAGTTTAAAACTTGTTTGCTGAGATTTTGGGTGGTAGCGTCGCGTGACCCCTCCCCCCTATTGCTGTCGCGCGCGGCGACGACCTTGTTTCGATCGATTTCCCTTTCCAGTTGTAGGTTATCTCCTTCCTTGGCCGCCAAACAAACCACTAAGCACTTAACTCGAAAACTAGGAGCTTTTGATGGTTTTTAAAACCACTTGGGACACCTGGAGCCATCTCATAACATCATGAAACACCTGTGATGATCTTGTGAAGGTTCCATGCACTATAAATAGAGGCATTGCATTGCCTTTCTCCCTGCTCATTCACAAGTTCTATCTCTCTCTCATTGCTTAAGCTTTCTTGAGCATTTCTGTAGATTCCTGATCATAAAGGAAGCTCACCTTAGTTCAAATTTCATGCAAGGACCTTTTTTTAAGTGTCCTTAGCTTCTATAGTTTGGTTTTTATGCATTTGAAGACCGAAAGTCAAAGTTGTCGTAAGACGGCTTTGACCTTCGGTCTAGACCTAAACGGTCCAGCCATTGTTCGAGGCGAATATGGCTACGTGATCGTAATTAGGTGTGTGTTAATCCCTCAAAAGGGCACATCCTAATTATCACGTTTACTTAGTTAATTGTCGGGTCAAAGTAATTAGTCAAAAAGTCAAACTAGTCAGATTTTCAAATAATAATTAAAACTGATAATCTAAAGGTTATGAATCATATTTTGTCACTTAAATAACTTGGTAAATGTTATTAGAACATGTTTAAACATGTTCAACCCAACAATTCTGAGTCTAAGCTCGGTTCGCAACCGAAAGTCGCAAAAGCTTGACTTTTTCTTTGACTTTCAGTTCTGAACCGATTAAGCTTAGTTCCTTTATGTTTTAAGTTTCCATTGTGGCCATATAATGTTATAGTATAACTCTCTGAAGTTATATGTGACAACCCGTGTTTTAAAGTTTTTTACTAGACACGTTACTCGTTTTGCAAATGTTTTCATAATTTGTTTGCATTGTACTTGTTTTATATATGTTTGGTGTTTTGTTTGATTGTTTGGATAGTTGAATAACTAATAAAAGCTCATAAACACTGGACTTTCGCTATCATCCATCTTCGACGAAACATGTGACTTTCGTCACACTCTTAAGTTGATGAAACATGGGGGTTTCGTCCAATGGGGTTTCGTCGCTATGGGCCTCGACCCAGTATGGCCTTGTGGCCCAATCTTTTAAGTATATATATAAACCCTTAAGATCTGTTACGTAAGAACACACATAGAACCCTAGAGTATCTCCTTCTCGGTGACGGCAACTGTGAACTCGGAGCTTTCTTATTCATTCGAGCTATAAATCCGGAACCTTGGTTAGTATCCGGTTATGATTTATTAAATTTATCTTGCCGATGTGTGGATTTGTATTGTGATGATGTCATATGTATCGTAGGATCTGGTATGCTTAGGGTTTCATTATTCATTAACTGTAATGTGTTGTTAGGGTTGTATGATGAGTGTCGAGGATTCCTATGTGTTTTGATGATTTTGGTCCTGTTAGAATGATAATCAAGGGTTGATCGAATGATTGTATGATTGTAATAATGGTATGAATCTGTAAATTATTAATGCCTTGGTTGTATACTATTAATAATTAACAATCTGTTGATAGGCCGATAATCATGTAGAAATTGTGTTGATGATTAGGGTTCTAGAAATCATGAAGTTGTAACCGTCTGGTTCTGTAACTATTTCATCATCTGTAGAGGGGAACTCGACGAAACATGTAAAGTTTCGCCATACATGGAACTCGACGAAACTTATAGTGTTTCGCCATGCATGGAATCCGACGAAACCTGGGATGTTTCGTGTGAGGGATTCGCCGTAGGAGTAGACACATTTGGAAACAGAATGTATTCTTGATGATGAGTATCTTGTTTATCTTGTTTATACAATATGGTAGTTGCATGATAACCATAAGGTTTAATGTTAGATGACATGTGTATGGTTGTGGGCTGTTATGATATTTCTGTAAGTGTTACATGATAACAGAGCTCGAAATGCTAAATGCGAACTGTGTAACCATACGTGACTTACTGTGTGCAAACATGTGATTCGAATGACTATGAAACTGATACTGTTTGGTAACCACGGTAGGGTTTGGGGTTGACCAACTGGACGGGTAATTAATACATACCGAGCAAACCAAGGTGAGTTCACAACTCTTGAGCATGCGTCCCGGTGGTTGGGACAGTCAGTGGGTATCCCGGGGAGGGATAAGTCTTTTGGGTAAAACTGATATGTTGGATAATATTCTCACTCTATCACTTTTAAGTCCCATCTTTTTGTTACCGGAGAGGTAAAGGGGTATTAGTTGGTAGCGCTACTTAGGTTTGGCACCCTCACCCCGTACCGGAGAGGACGGGTGTGAACTAATGACCCAGTCATGCCCAGTGTTTTGATAGGAGCACTGGGGAACGGGCAAAACATACATCAGGAGCCGTCTTGTTCAGTATCGAGATATTATCAACATTACTTTTGGATTTATTAACAAACTGGATTAAACACTTGGTAACTAACGTTTTCTTAAAACTGTGAACTCACCAGCATTGTCTGATACACTTGTTGCATGCTCGCAGGACGTTAGGTACTTTGGATGGGAACTTGCTATCTGGATGGCTGGAGTGGTCATGGTCATGTCGCTGAGGATCGCTGGATTGTTATTTAAACATTATTACATTTGACTTTTGGGAATACATTAAACAATGTTTGACTTTTGCTTCCGCTGAATCTGATAACTCTAGTTAGACAATTATGATTGTTTAATTTAACAAACATAAACTTGGTAATGTTTTATTATTGGTTCAATGTGATTGGTGGCTTGGATCCTAGTACGTCACACACCTAGCGGGTTGTCCGCATGTGGTATTTTAGGGGTGTGACAGTTTGGTATCAGAGCCACTGGTTATAGTGAACTAGGTTTTAAAACGTTTTTATAAAACCAAACTATAACCGAACAGATTAGAAAGCGACCATGACACTCAACTCCAGATTGCAAGGTTCGCCTCTCGTTTACTTATTGCATAGCATATCTAGTATACACTTATGTACAATGTTGCATGCGATTGCATGCACTTAACATTTCAGACTTAATTCATGTGTATTTACCTGAGTTGTGTGATTGATAGAGTCACAGCGCGATGTCTCGTTAGATTTTCGTGGTTTATGCTTGTGGTGTTTTGTCTTGTTATGAGAATTTGAGGAACCTTCAGGATGAGTTAAGAGGAGCTGAGATAAACATGCAAATCACATTCCTATTATGGGTGCACACATAATAGTAAAGTGGGGTGCATGCAAGTCCCAGTGAGATCTAACAAGTGTGAAAGGGGTTCCGCTTTGTTGTCTGATGTACATGTAATTCGTGGAAGTTGTTGTGAGTTTAACTCCTGCTTTATCTCGACTCTTGACCTTTCCCTTCTCTTATATAGAATCATGAGCGGACGAGGTCACGGACGTGGTCACATTGCGATGACCCAGGCTGAGCTGACAAATCTGATTAACACACGTGTGGCTGAAGCCTTGGCAGCCTACCAAGCTGGTACGATATGTGCCAAATCTTCTTTATTCTTGTGTCGCGTACACAACTCTTACCCTTGTGTTGTATTTCCTTTCGTCCATTAGGTCAGCCAGCGAATCAGAATCAAAACCATCTGCCTGCTTGTACTTTAAGATGTTCATGGATTGTAAGCCACAGACCTTCAGTGGGACTGAAGGAGCTGTAGGACTCGTGCGTTGGTTTGAGAAGGCAGAATCGGTGTTTGTGATGTGCAACTGTCCTGCTGGGGACAGAGTGAAGTATGCTACGGGCATACTCGAGGATGGTGCCCTGACATGGTGGAATGCCCAGGTTCAGATGTTGGGCATCGAGGTGGCAAATGCCACTACTTGGGACGATTTTAAGGAATTGATAAGGGAGGAGTGTTGCCCTTGTGATGAGATTCAGTAACTGGAGAATGAGTATTATGATCTGAAGATGGTGGGATCCGAGATTGAGGCATACGTGAAACGGTCTCATGAGTTGGCTAGCATGTGCCCGAACTTGTCCCGACCTCCACATCGTAGAATTGAACTGTTTATCAAGGGATTAGCCCCACCGGTGAAGGGATTGGTTACTGCAGCGAACCTCGACAACTTAGCCTAGATTATCCGTTTGGCTCACAAGATCACCGATCAGGAGGTGGAGCTTGGCTCGCTACCACCGCGTGTTTCTGCCACTACTGCTGCTACAACCACAGATACTACGCCCGCTACTGATAGCAAGCGGAAATGGAGTGATGTAGATAAGGTGACGAACTCGAATCAGTCACAGAAGTGGCCAGGTAATAGCAGCAATCGCAGCTTCAGTCAGTCCTCCGTCAATCAAAGTTAGGGCAACAGTTCAGGTCAGGGTTCTTATGCGGGGAAAATACCGAAGTGCAATAAGTGCAACTATCACCATCGGGGGCAGTGTACCCGAGTATGTCACAGGTGCAACAAGGTGGGGCATATGGCCAGGGATTGTAGGGTTTCACTTCCGAATCAGCAGCAGCAGCACACCCCGCAGCAGCAACAGCCTCAGCAGCAGGAAAGGCAACAACCCCAGCAAAACCGTGGAAATCGTAAGGGATGCTTTCAATGTGGAGCTGAGGGCCACATCAGGAGAGACTGCCCTCAACTAAATCAGAATGCTGGCGGTAACAACAATGGGAACAACAACAAAGGAAACAACAATGGGGGAAATGGTGGAAATGGTGCGCATAGAAGGGTGTTCACTATTGGAGCTGGGGAAGCTCGTAACGATGGCAATGTTATGACTGGTACGTTTTTTGTGAACAATCTGATTGCTTCTGTTTTATTCGACTCGGGTGCCGATTGGAGTTATGTGTCGTTGGAGTTCAGTCGTCAGTTAGGATTGACTCCTACACCTATTGTAAATAAGCATGTAGTAGAATTAGCTGATGGTAAATCGATAGAGGCTTCGCATGTTCTTTTTGGTTGTAAACTTGATCTCATGGGTCAAGTGTTCGACATTGACCTACACCCGTTACTCTTGGAAGTTTTGATGTGGTCGTTGGAATGGATTGGTTGTCCAAGCATCAAGCGGAGATTCTTTGTAAGGAGAAAATCGTGCGTATTCCTCTCCCCAGTGGGGAATCTTTATCGGTTCAGGGTCATCGTAGTGGTGCCATGGTCGGCATCATCTCAGTCATGAAAGCCCAGAAGTGTCTACGAAAGGGCTACCCTGCTATTCTAGCTCTTGTTACCAATTCACAACCGGAGGAAAGGAAGATCGAGGACCTTCCAGTTGTTCGTGAGTTTCCTGACGTGTTTCCTGACGAGTTACCTGGTTTACCTCCACATCGTCAGGTGGAATTTCAGATTGACCTTATGCCAGGAGCAGCTCCGATTGCCCGTGCTCCTTACCGTCTTGCACCAGGAGAGTTGCAAGAGCTGTCAAACCAACTTCAAGAACTGTTGGATAGAGGTTTTATCCGCCCCAGTTCTTCGCCTTGGGGAGCCCCAGTTTTATTTGTAAAGAAGAAGGACGGATCTTTCCGTGTGTGTATTGATTATTGAGAACTCAACAAGGTGATAGTCAAGAACCGCTACCCTTTACCACGCATTGACGACTTATTTGACCAGTTGCAAGGGTCAAGTTTTTACTCGAAGATCGATTTAATGTCGGGCTATCATCAGGTGAGAGTCCGAGAGGAGGATGTTCCTAAAACGACTTTTAGAACGCGATATGGACATTATGAGTTCTTGGTTATGCCGTTCGGTTTGACAAACGCACCAGCAGTCTTCATGGATCTTATGAACCGTGTGTACAAGCCTTATCTCGACGACGTCGTTATCGTGTTTATCGACGACATTCTGATCTACTCAAAGAACAAAGAAGATCATGAGCGGCAATTACGTCTTATTTTGGAGATCTTGAGGAAGGAGCAACTCTACGCGAAGTTTTCCAAGTGTGACTTCTGGATTAAAGAGGTACACTTCCTTGGCCATATTGTTAATGAATCAGGGATACACGTAGATCCTGCTAAGGTGGATGCTATCAGGAATTGGGCGGCACCAAAGAACCCTTCGGAGGTGTGACAATTTCTTGGTCTCACTGGGTATTATCGAAGATTCATCAAGGATTTCTCGAAGATCGCCCAACCTCTTATATCATTGACACAGAAAGGCGTGGTATACTTGTGGGGAGCGAAGCAAGAAGATGCTTTCCAGTTGTTAAAACAGAAACTCTGCAATGCACCAATTTTGTCTCTACCTGAAGGTACCGAGGATTTTGTGGTTTACTGTGATGCTTCAATTCAGGGTCTTGGTTGCGTGTTGATGCAACGTAACAATGTGATAGCTTATGCTTCTCGACAACTGAAGGTTCATGAGAAGAATTACACGACCCACGTGTCACACCCTGTAACACCCCGAAAATTTACGTCCTATAATGTGTTGACACGTGTCATAGGTTTGAACGTGTGAAAGAATGTTCTTGAAGGACTAAAGTTGACAAACAGTGAAACTATGTAAGTATAAGGGTTCAAAGTGTCAACAATGAATAAATATACTTTGCAATAACCCTACATGATGTTTATAACCTTAAACGAATAGATCATGGATCATACGAAGCGAATTGTGAAAGAAAGTGAGAGATTACAAACTACAGGGGTTAAATGTGCCAACATGTTAAGTTATACCTCTGAGTGACCTTTTGACAAACCCGAAGCTTTGTAACGATTAATTATGCTCACTAGAATGTACCATAAAAATTTCACCAAGTTTCGTTACCGTATGAGAAAGTTGTGATAAAATTCGTGTGCGGGGGTTAGAATCGTCAACATTGAAATTTAGGGCTTTTCGGGTGATCACAAAGTTACCCGAGTACTTGACAAAGTGGGTATAAGTATTAAAGCCCCTATATATAAAATACAAAGCCTTAAAATGCAAGAAATGTTGAGAAAACGACCTTTCGGGGGACTAGGGGCCAAAGTGCAATTAATAAAACATGTTTAACTTGATCCGGAGGGCCAAGCGGCCCGCCTTCGATTTAACTAAGGCCCATGCGGGCCGCGTGCGGTCTGCAGATGCAGAAAACAAACAGAAGCACTGGCAGGTGTCTGTTTTCATCATCTAACCGACTTAAAACACAGATTTTCGAAACTATGGGCTGCCTAGAGTGGTTTGTAGCTTATAGGGGACACATGCATGCATCTTAGATCATGCTAGACCTTGTTGGCATCAATTTAGAAAGATCAAAAAGCTCATAAATATCACAAAGTTGCAACATACATGCACATTTCATTCCTGGACATTTTCAAGAGCTCAAGACCTGATACAAGCATTTCAAATCATCCATTAGACAAGTGTAAGTACCTTTGATCCTTCTCGTTTCAGTTATGCTTGGTTTATAGCTTAGAAATCAAACCGTCGTAACTACGGTTTGATTTTGTGATAAATCACAATCGGTCCAGAGATTTGTCGAATCGAAAGTTGTTATAAGTTGGTATTTATATGGTTAATAAACCCCTAAAAGGGCACTCACTGATTCGAATCCTAACTAGGTCGTTTGTCGAGTCAAAGGTTGTCCGAAAAAGTCAACAGAAACCTTAATCGCATATTTAATGATACGGAAGGCGTGTAACCTGTTTTATCAGTCATATAACTTGAAAATAAGTATAATAACTTGTCTACGCTTGTTTGATTCGACAACTTTCTATTTAGAACCGATTCGGAGCCGAAAGACGCAAAAGTTTGACTTTTGCGTTGACCTCAGTTCTGACCCGGTTTGAGTAGATTTAGACATGCCTTAAAGTTCCATTAGGACCTAGTTACATGTGTGTATAACCCTCTGCTTTTATACCACTTAAATCCCTAATCGTCCGATGTTTCCGTTAATCGCCTAAATATTGACCGTAATGCCCTTATGACCATAAAACGAGATTTTTGGAAATGTGAAAGTGCCATAATCTTAGTTACTGATTATTAAACATGTCTGGAAATTTTCACGTCAATCGGAGGTCCCGGTTAGGACTTATGCTTAATGACGTAATTATAGCGATTCTTAATAAATAAATGACGTCATTAGCGTAAAGCCTATCTATACCCAATTTTTGACACCAAACCTTTTACCAACTGATGTAATATAATATTTTGGGATTTTTGAAGATTTTTAATTATTTTTAAACTGATCATAAGCTTGGATTAGCGCCTTAATTCGGTTAATACCGAATTTACCCTTTTCGGCCATAAAATGAGTTTTACAAATCCTTTTAACGCCAATCCAATTGCTACTGATTTAAAATATTAAATAGAGTATTTTGAGCCTGTTTAATTGATCAGAAAACTAAGAATCGTATTTTAACCCGTACGTCGCTTAAAACGGCTTTATACGCGTATTATACGCATAGTTTGGGTTTAAAACTATTTTGACATATAAGACTTATAACCAAATGTTATAACCTGTTAAAATAAGCCATTATACTGATGTAATCAGACCCGGTTCACAGAAACCTAATTAATTCCTTTTATAATCTTTAAAATGACCAAAATACCCCTACAGGGCTTATAAAGAGATTAAACTCGTTTTGGGCATCATGGGTGATATCCTACTGATATCACAACTTATTTAAGGTGTGTTAACTTAGGAAACCTGTTTAGGACTCTTACGGATACACGTTACGCTTCACGCGCGTTCGGTTCGGTTTATGTAACTAGTTTACATAAATTAGCCGAAACGGGTCAAACCTTATCGGTTTTATCTCAAAATCCAGAATGTGTATCATATACCCATATTAAACAAGTCTTCAAACTTGTCGGGTCTAAATCACATTCTATCCGGTCTTCGCTTAATCGTGCGTACGAACCGTATCCTTAAAACTAACCGGTCTAAGCGTAAGCTTAACTAAAGACCCGTTAGGATTCTAATAGGTTATTATAAACCTTCGTTCCAGATTAGGAGAACCAGTAAAAGATACTTGCACTCGCTGATTTTGAACTATACTTACTCAGGTAAATACTTTTAACTTATTTTCCCTATACGGGCTTGGGGTACGGTATATGAAATACCGCTTGGTCGGGACGTTGAATCTTTAATTGAATAAATGATAATTAAAGTATTGAGATGTCTCGTTTAATATTGTTTTGTTTACTTAAAGCCTTTGGGGGGTTAATGACCGTGTCCCGGATATCCCTGGCATCATTTTACGAAATGGCCACGACCTTAGCACTCAGGTGTAGGCGTACACCTGTAGTGTCTCATAAATTAAGTGGTGTGTTTATTGATCTTTAACCCGGCTCGATCCGGGCTACTGAACGCATAAGGAACATGTAAATCCCTACAAGTATTATATATTTAAATAATTATCCCAAGTTATAAAATATTATTTGTGCCTTGTGCCTTAAATGCATTTTCTTAAACTCTTTTCAAAAATGAGTCGGTTGATTGTATTTACCAGTGTAAACTGACGTATTTTCTTAAAAAGGTTAAGTGCAGGTACTACGCGAAATAGGCTGGCTTGTCTCCTAGCATCCGCATTAAGTCTCGCCAGCTTGGATGTCATAAACTGTTGAACATTTGTTTCCTTTTTAATTTCGATCTACCTGTGGATTATATTCGACTATTTGTGATACTTAATATTACAATATCGTTTGGTTGAATTAAATCTATACTTTGCTTCCGCTGTGCATTTAAATATTGTGTTGTTTGACTATTATGTTGCCAACCACGTCACGATACTCCCCCACCGGGCCCACCGGTGACACGTGGAAATTCGGGGTGTGACAGGTTGGTATCAGAGCCAACTCTGAGTGAATTAGACACTAGCCTTTTGTGTTTAATCTCAGTTACACAATTGCACATTCCTAAATCTTCGAGTCTAGACAAAGAACTTAGGAATAATCCAAATTGATCAAATTTTATTTATTAAATTTTGTCCTTTATTTTTCCTTGTTATTACCTTGTGTATTTTAACAGGTACAATAATGCCGCCAAGATTTAGACGAGGAGGTCGAGGAAAGGAGCCAGCTAGCGCCCCTAACGATCATGAGGCAGGGCCTTCGTACAGACGAACTTCTTCTACAAGGAATGACGAAACGAGGGAGCTATGGAGGACATATGAAGACGATGACAGACGATCTTTTTCGCACACCTCAACACCTCCATATCAGGATTCTTATGGGCCTCAGTCAGAGAACGAACCCCACAACCCGCAACGTTTCTTTGGCGACCCTACTCCTGTTTTTCAGGGTCAGTTTAACCCAGCAGAGTACCTACCAGAGCAAGTGGGCTTTAACCCACTTGGACCGGAGGATCACTTTTCTGGTGATCAGGATATGGACGAGGACACAGATCCCGTCGAGGCTTCAACCGGATCCATGAACCATCCTTTCGTGATCTCAGACGGATCGTCATTTCACGGAACACCATACCAGGGTCCGGATAGTCACATGGCACGGTTCGAACGGTGTGAGTGGTACAATACACCATCTTACCACCCATCACCTCACCAGCAGCCACCGCAGCAGCAACAGCAAGATCCCTCTGGGGATCCACGTTATGAGGCAGTCACGCCACCGCCTCCACCGCCGCCAGTGCATCTAGAGCCTCCAGAGCCACCAAGACGTAGGAGGACTGGCGCACGGATCTCAACACGAGAAGTTGATTTTCGTATCAACACCCCTCAACACTCTAGCGGCAGCCATTACCCGCCTACTCATGAAGTCCCACAGATGGGTGGATCTTCAGTCCCAGTTTCGGAGGTGAATTCAGCACCTATTGTACCGCCATCACCGGGTTTTGGCCACCCAATCCCTGCTTATACTGCTCCGGCAGCTTACAACCCATATGGACCACCAGCATACCATGGCTATAACTATGCTGATGATCCTTACAACGTGGCATCAAGCTACCATGCCCATAATAATCCTGAGGGACCATACGGACCCCCTTGGGGAATGGGGTACCCAGCTCGGGGGTATCAAACACCGGTTCAGCCGCCACCACAGTACCAGCCACCACGGGCTCCTCCCCATGAGCAGGAGGAACTCCGCCGAAGACTGGCCAAAGTGGAGTGAGACTTCCAGAAGGTACGTAGGAAGAATGAGGGATTTATGAGTGGGTTGGCAAACTTGCTTAAGGGGAAGAAGAAACGGGATCGTTAAATCCCCATATATATATTGTTGTATTTCCTTGTTTAAATCAAGTCCCTACGTGGACATTTATTTATATGTGTATGTAGTCCCTGCGTGGACATCTATCTTTGTACTTAGTCCCTACGTGGACTTGTCTCTAGTAGTCCCTGCGTGGACATTTACTTTTGTAGACCGTCCCTGTGAGGACATGTATTATATGTATAGCTCCTGCGTGGGCATCTGTACAGTGAAAAGTCCCGTTTAGGGCAAAGATGTACTACTTTTAGTTTAATGGAATGTAAGTCTATAAATTTCATCTTTGCCATATTATGCATACTTAAATTTTATATGAAATAAATAAATCAGAATCATTCTTTTTTTTTTTAAATCTATCTGCCTATATTATTTTTATTAAGGATCTTAAAAGTATAACCTAGCCTGTATGTCATTTTAAGACCTGGCCCAGATGGTAAAACTAGTTAAAAAGATTCAAATCCTTGTTAACATCTGAAAACATGTTAACACTCCTGGCAGATATGATTCGTTAGAAACATACGTGTTATTATTATATATGGATCTTTTCAAAGATTCTAAACCCAAATAAATGATCTCTGAATCATGGGTTAAATCATTAATAAAAATGATCAGTTCTTTTTACCATCCATTGGGAATGGAATGCCTACGGGCCCTTCTCATTTTCATATGAGACAAAAGACAGTAATAGTCTGTGACCCTGTCTGATAAAGGTAATGAACTTATTCAAACCTACATGCTTTGGTTCTCTGAAATCATAGCTTATAATCTATATTGTCCCTGTGACTAGGCCTTATGTGCTAATAAAGAACTATTATTGTTTTATAATTAGGATAAATTATATTAGAAATCCTAAATAAAGGTGAGTAATAAATTAACCATATATGGTCTATGTTACCACGGTTAATAAAAATTGCCATAAAAGACAATTATATGATAAACTCACCAATAAATTATTGTCGATATGTTACAGTTTAAACTACATGGCAGACTCAAACGAGGTCAACAGTCACCCAGGGATAGTGAATGATAATGTCCATGTAAACGTAGCAGGCGCAGAGTTGCAAGCTATGATAGACAATGCGGTTAATAGAGCTATGGATAGACAAAACCATGGATCAAGTGGTACCCATACGAGGACCCATTCTGCATCACACACTAGAACACCCTCCAGGACCCACACTGCCCACAACAGTAATTCTCACCACTCCTCGAATCAAAGGAGTCATCCATCCCAAAGAGTCATACAGAACCAAGAACCTCGTAATAGGGGTTGCACCTATAAATACTTTGTGTCGTGCAAACCCAGAGACTTCAATGGGGAAAAAGGAGCTGTTGATTGCATGACGTGGATGGATGAAATGGATACTGTGGTGGATATTAGTGGTTGCCATCATAGGGATGTCGTGAAGTTTGTCTCGCAGTCCTTTAAAGGAGAAGCCTTAGCCTGGTGGAGATCTTTGATCCAAGCCACAGGGAAAGTCCCGTTATATAACATGACCTGGGAACAGTTCATGACTCTAATCAGGGAAAATTTCTGCCCTCAACACGAGGTTGAGAGAATTGAATCTGACTTCTTGGCGTTGGTCATGAGAAATCTGGACTGTCAAGCCTACCTTACCACTTTCAATACCTTGTCAAGGTTGGTCCCTTATTTGGTAAATCCGGAGCCTAAACGTATAGCTCGTTTCATCGGGGGTTTGGAACCGGAGATCAAAGCAAGTGTAAAGGCCTCCAGACCAACCACTTTTCGGTCAGTAACGGACATATCGTTATCTCTGACCTCAGATGCTGTCAGGCTGAGGTCACAAAGGAAAAATGATACCGAAAAGAGAAAGCGTGAGGATGATAACTCACGGCGTTCAGATAAGAAGCAGAAGGGTAGCAATGACCAAAAGAAGGGGTCAGGTTTTAAGAAGGATGGTCAACAGACGGGTGAAAAACCCAGATGTAAAATCTGCAAGAGGCAGCACTTTGGAAAGTGCAGGTTTGAATCCAACTCACAATCACAATCGAAGCCTTTTGCTTGTGGGTTATGCAAATCCAAGGAACACAAAACCTTGGATTGCAAGAAGGTAAAGGATGCGACCTGCTATGGTTGCAATGAAAAGGGGCACATCAGGAGCAATTGCCCAAAATTTGCCAAGAAGCCGGAAGAGGCTAGGAAGACCAATGCAAGGGTCTTCAGAATGGATGCTAAGGAAGCCGTCAAGGACGACAACGTGATAACAGGTACCTTTCTCGTAAATGATGTTTATGCGAGAGTGTTATTTGATTCAGGCGCTGATAAGTCGTTTGTAGATAATAAGTTTTGTGAATTGTTGAAACTACCTGTTAGAACTTTAAGTGTGAAGTATGAGGTGGAACTAGCAGATGGCACTTTAGAAACCGCTTCAACCTTATTAGATGGATGTTTCATATCCATTAGGAACCACTCTTTTCCTTTGTCCCTACTTCCTTTAAAACTAGCCGGTTTTGACATAGTTTTGGGTATGGACTGGTTATCACATAACCAGGCCCAGATTATTTGCAATAAGAAGCAAGTGATAATCAAGACTTCGTCTGGTGAATCACTTACTATCCAGGGAGATACCCAGTATGGGCTGCCCGAGAAAATGTCTATACTCAAAGACTCTAAGTGTTTGAAGAAGGGTTGTGTCATTTACATGGCACAGGTGATTATTGATGAACCAAAACCCAAGATTGGAGATATCCCAGTCATTTCTGAATACCCGGAAGTATTTCCTGAAGAACTACCTGGTTTGCCACCAGATAGACAAGTCGAATTCAGAATTGATATTATTCCTGGGTCAGCACCAGTTGCAAGGGCGCCTTATAGGTTGGCACCAACGGAAATAAAGGAATTGAGAACGCAGCTAGATGATTTGCTAGCCAAAGGTTTCATCAAACCTAGTTCGTCTCCTTGGGGAGCACCAGTTTTATTCGTCAAGAAGAAGGATGGATCGATGCGTCTGTGCATCGACTACCGCGAGCTTAATAAGGTTACTATCAAGAATAGGTATCCTTTGCCTAGAATTGACGATCTGTTCGATCAACTTCAAGGGGCAAGTTTCTTCTCGAAGATTGACTTGAGGTCAGGCTACCATCAATTGAAGGTTAGAGATGAAGATGTGCACAAAACAGCATTTAGAACTCGTTATGGTCATTACGAGTTCCTAGTGATGCCTTTTGGGCTCACTAATGCACCGGCCGCATTCATGGATCTCATGAATCGCGTTTGCAAGCCGCACTTAGACAAATTCGTCATCGTCTTCATCGACGACATTCTCATCTACTCAAAGAACCAAGCTGACCATGAGAAGCATCTTCACTGCATACTGGAACTACTTCATAAAGAGAAGCTCTATGCCAAGTTCTCAAAGTGTGAATTCTGGCTTCGAGCAGTCCAATTTCTTGGACATGTTGTTAGTGAGCGGGGCATCCAAGTAGATCCCGCTAAAGTTGAATCTGTCATGAATTGGCATGAGCCAAAGACGCCTACAGAAATACGTAGCTTCCTAGGTTTGGCAGGATACTATAGACGATTCATAGAAAACTTCTCAAGGATTGCTGCACCCCTGACTTCGCTGACACGTAAGAAGATTAAGTTTGACTGGGGTCCTAAGCAGCAGGAATCCTTCGATATTCTGAAACAGAAGCTGAGCAATGCTCCAGTGCTGACACTGCCTGATGGATTAGATGAGTTTGTAGTTTATTGTGATGCATCACACACCGGGATGGGATGTGTGCTTATGCAAAAAGGCAAAGTCATTGCCTATGCTTCACGCCAGTTAAAGGTGCACGAAAAGAATTACACCACCCACGACCTAGAGTTGGGTGCCGTAGTATTCGCACTAAAACTGTGGAGGCACTACTTATATGGAATAAAATGTGTGATCTATTCTGATCACAAAAGCCTTCAACATCTGTTCAACCAGAAGGACTTGAACATGAGGCAACGCCGTTGGATGGAAACTCTGAATGATTACGATTGTGAAATAAGATACCATCCCGGCAAGGCAAATGTAGTCGCCGATGCCTTGAGTCGGAAAGAAAGAGTGAAACCCATCCGAATCAATGCCAAGAGCATGGAAGTAAAGAACAACTTGATAGAAAGGTTGTTAGCTGCACAGAAGGAAGCTGTGTTGGAAGCTAACTATCCTAAAGAAAAGCTAGGAGTAACTGAGGAGCAGTTATCTCTTAGTAAGGATGGAATTCTTAGATTGAATGGACGGATATGGGTTCCAATTTATGGAGGACTACGAGATGTTATCCTCCAGGAAGCCCACAGCTCTAAATATTCTGTTCATCCTGGAGCTGATAAAATGTACCAAGATCTAAGGGCAAATTATTGGTGGATAGGCTTGAAGAAGTCTGTAGCTACCTATGTAGCTAAATGCTTGACGTGTGCACAAGTCAAGGCAGAACATCAAAAACCGTCAGGTTTGCTACAACAGCCTGAACTTCCTACATGGAAGTGGGAAATGGTAACTATGGATTTTATCACCAAGTTACCCAAGACAAGGAAAGGAAATGACACCATCTGGGTGATAGTTGACCGACTGACTAAGTCAGCACATTTCCTACCTATTAAGGAGACCTACAGCTCCGATATGTTAGCCCAACTGTATGTGGATAAGATTGTAGCTTTACATGGCATACATGTGTCTATTATCTCTGACCGAGATACTAGATACACATCACATTTTTGGAAAAGCTTCCAACAATCTTTGGGCACACGTTTGAACTTTAGTACGGCTTACCATCCACAGACAGACGGTCAGAGTGAGCGTACTATTCAAACGTTGGAAGACATGCTTCGAGCATGTGCGATTGACTTGAGTGGTAGCTGGGATAAGCACCTACCGTTGGTTGAATTCTCCTACAACAATAGCTACCATACCAGCATCAAGGCTGCGCCTTTTGAGGCATTATACGGTAGAAAGTGTAGATCGCCCGTTTGTTGGGCAGAAGTTGGAGATGTCCAATTATCTGGACCGGAGATAGTGTTCGAGACAACGGACAAGATTGCCCAGATTCGTGATCGTCTCAAAGCTGCCCGAGATAGGCAGAAGAGTTATGCTGATCCAAGTCGAAAGGATTTTCACTTCGAAGTGGGTGAAAAAGTCCTACTTAAAGTGTCACCCTGGAAGGGAGTGATGCGATTTGGTAAGAAAGGTAAGCTAAGCCCGAGATACATAGGACCTTTCGAGGTTATCGAACGTGTCGGGTCAGTCGCCTATAAGTTAAACTTACCTGAAGAGCTCAGTAGTATACACAATGTGTTCCACATCTGCAATCTGAAGAAGTGTTTCGCGGACTCCGCTGACGAATCAGTGGTTATACCTTATACAGATGTACATATTGATGAGAGCTTGAAATTTGTGGAAAAACCTTTGTCGATCGAAGATCGACAGGTAAGGAAGCTTCGAAGGAAGCATATACCTTTTGTAAAGGTCAAATGGGATGCCCGTAGAGGTCCCGAATTCACGTGGGAGGTTGAATCCACGATGAAAGAAAAATACCCTTACTTGTTTCAGTAAATCTCGGGTCGAGATTTCTTTTAAGGGGGTGAGGATGTAACACCCCGAAAATTTACGTCCTATAATGTGTTGACACGTGTCATAGGTTTGAACGTGTGAAAGAATGTTCTTGAAGGACTAAAGTTGACAAACAGTGAAACTATGTAAGTATAAGGGTTCAAAGTGTCAACAATGAATAAATATACTTTGCAATAACCCTACATGATGTTTATAACCTTAAACGAATAGATCATGGATCATACGAAGCGAATTGTGAAAGAAAGTGAGAGATTACAAACTACAGGGGTTAAATGTGCCAACATGTTAAGTTATACCTCTGAGTGACCTTTTGACAAACCCGAAGCTTTGTAACGATTAATTATGCTCACTAGAATGTACCATAAAAATTTCACCAAGTTTCGTTACCGTATGAGAAAGTTGTGATAAAATTCGTGTGCGGGGGTTAGAATCGTCAACATTGAAATTTAGGGCTTTTCGGGTGATCACAAAGTTACCCGAGTACTTGACAAAGTGGGTATAAGTATTAAAGCCCCTATATATAAAATACAAAGCCTTAAAATGCAAGAAATGTTGAGAAAACGACCTTTCGGGGGACTAGGGGCCAAAGTGCAATTAATAAAACATGTTTAACTTGATCCGGAGGGCCAAGCGGCCCGCCTTCGATTTAACTAAGGCCCATGCGGGCCGCGTGCGGTCTGCAGATGCAGAAAACAAACAGAAGCACTGGCAGGTGTCTGTTTTCATCATCTAACCGACTTAAAACACAGATTTTCGAAACTATGGGCTGCCTAGAGTGGTTTGTAGCTTATAGGGGACACATGCATGCATCTTAGATCATGCTAGACCTTGTTGGCATCAATTTAGAAAGATCAAAAAGCTCATAAATATCACAAAGTTGCAACATACATGCACATTTCATTCCTGGACATTTTCAAGAGCTCAAGACCTGATACAAGCATTTCAAATCATCCATTAGACAAGTGTAAGTACCTTTGATCCTTCTCGTTTCAGTTATGCTTGGTTTATTGCTTAGAAATCAAACCGTCGTAACTACGGTTTGATTTTATGATAAATCACAATCGGTCCAGAGATTTGTCGAATCGAAAGTTGTTATAAGTTGGTATTTATATGGTTAATAAACCCCTAAAAGGGCACTCACTGATTCGAATCCTAACTAGGTCGTTTGTCGAGTCAAAGGTTGTCCGAAAAAGTCAACAGAAACCTTAATCGCATATTTAATGATACGGAAGGCATGTAACCTGTTTTATCAGTCATATAACTTGAAAATAAGTATAATAACTTGTCTACGCTTGTTTGATTCGACAACTTTCTATTTAGAACCGATTCGGAGCCGAAAGACGCAAAAGTTTGACTTTTGCGTTGACCTCAGTTCTGACCCGGTTTGAGTAGATTTAGACATGCCTTAAAGTTCCATTAGGACCTAGTTACATGTGTGTATAACCCTCTGCGTTTATACCACTTAAATCCCTAATCGTCCGATGTTTCCGTTAATCGCCTAAATATTGACCGTAATGCCCTTATGACCATAAAACGAGATTTTTGGAAATGTGAAAGTGCCATAATCTTAGTTACTGATTATTAAACATGTCTGGAAATTTTCACGTCAATCGGAGGTCCCGATTAGGACTTATGCTTAATGACGTAATTATAGCGATTCTTAATAAATAAATGACGTCATTAGCGTAAAGCCTATCTATACCCAATTTTTGACACCAAACCTTTTACCAACTGATGTAATATAATATTTTGGGATTTTTGAAGATTTTTAATTATTTTTAAACTGATCATAAGCTTGGATTAGCGCCTTAATTCGGTTAATACCGAATTTACCCTTTTCGGCCATAAAATGAGTTTTACAAATCCTTTTAACGCCAATCCAATTGCTACTGATTTAAAATATTAAATAGAGTGTTTTGAGCCTGTTTAATTGATCAGAAAACTCAGAATCGTATTTTAACCCGTACGTCGCTTAAAACGGCTTTATACGCGTATTATACGCATAGTTTGGGTTTAAAACTATTTTGACATATAAGACTTATAACCAAATATTATAACCTGTTAAAATAAGCCATTATACTGATGTAATCAGACCCGGTTCACAGAAACCTAATTAATTCCTTTTATAATCTTTAAAATGACCAAAATACCCCTACAGGGCTTATAAAGAGATTAAACTCGTTTTGGGCATCATGGGTGATATCCTACTGATATCACAACTTATTTAAGGTGTGTTAACTTAGGAAACCTGTTTAGGACTCTTACGGATACCCGTTACGCTTCACGCGCGTTCGGTTCGGTTTATGTAACTAGTTTACATAAATTAGCCGAAACGGGTCAAACCTTATCGGTTTTATCTCAAAATCCAGAATGTGTATCATATACCCATATTAAACAAGTCTTCAAACTTGTCGGGTCTAAATCACATTCTATCCGGTCTTCGCTTAATCGTGCGTACGAACCGTATCCTTAAAACTAACCGGTCTAAGCGTAAGCTTAACTAAAGACCCGTTAGGATTCTAATAGGTTATTATAAACCTTCGTTCCAGATTAGGAGAACCAGTAAAAGATACTTGCACTCGCTGATTTTGAACTATACTTACTCAGGTAAATACTTTTAACTTATTTTCCCTATACGGGCTTGGGGTACGGTATATGAAATACCGCTTGGTCGGGACGTTGAATCTTTAATTGAATAAATGATAATTAAAGTATTGAGATGTCTCGTTTAATATTGTTTTGTTTACTTAAAGCCTTTGGGGGGTTAATGACCGTGTCCCGGATATCCCTGGCATCATTTTACGAAATGGCCACGACCTTAGCACTCAGGTGTAGGCGTACACCTGTAGTGTCTCATAAATTAAGTGGTGTGTTTATTGATCTTTAACCCGGCTCGATCCGGGCTACTGAACGCATAAGGAACATGTAAATCCCTACAAGTATTATATATTTAAATAATTATCCCAAGTTATAAAATATTATTTGTGCCTTGTGCCTTAAATGCATTTTCTTAAACTCTTTTCAAAAATGAGTCGGTTGATTGTATTTACCAGTGTAAACTGACGTATTTTCTTAAAAAGGTTAAGTGCAGGTACTACGCGAAATAGGCTGGCTTGTCTCCTAGCATCCGCATTAAGTCTCGCCAGCTTGGATGTCATAAACTGTTGAACATTTGTTTCCTTTTTAATTTCGATCTACCTGTGGATTATATTCGACTATTTGTGATACTTAATATTACAATATCGTTTGGTTGAATTAAATCTATACTTTGCTTCCGCTGTGCATTTAAATATTGTGTTGTTTGACTATTATGTTGCCAACCACGTCACGATACTCCCCCACCGGGCCCACCGGTGACACGTGGAAATTCGGGGTGTGACACACCCCGACCGCGTCAAAACAACGAAACCGCGGCAGAAACGTCGGGGAGTGTTGTAACAGAATTATCGTTTCACAAGCATGGATATAAAAGTGTCGTTTATTGGATTATTAATTAATTTTCATTGTCTTAAAACCAAATAAACAGGTTACACATCGTCTATCATTGTTATTATGTCACTAAGGCATCGTCTAGATCCTATGTGAACATGCATCCTAGCAATCAACATCACCTGAAACATATGTAAAAAAAAGTCAGCAAAGAAATGCTGGCGAGCACATAGGTTTTATAAGAGTGTCGGATTCATGGCTAGTTTACATGTCGCAATACCTTGTTAAAAACCGTGTTTTGAAAAGTGCATAGTATTGCAGCATAATTAACCAACTCAAATCAAGTTGGTTATAACTTATAAAATCTCGTAGCCATGATTCTTAACCTCAAAACATTTGTTTTAGTAAACCAAATTGTAAAACATCTCGTAAAAACTCGTTTATAAAACTCGTATGGTTTATATCTTCTCAAAAACATCGTTATGTGACATCGTTTTAACCTCGTTTACCCAAGTGAACTAAATAATGCCACAGTATGTAATATGATGAAAACACTTATATATAAGAAGTACCAGCGGCGTATCTACCATGTTTTCATCACATTACACCCGTCCCGTTATCTAAACACTAACCAAAAAGCAATCGTTTATCCAACTCGTTTAACTTGTTCAAATCGTTTCAAAATCGTTTAACTTGTTCAAATCGTTTCAAAATGTTTAACTCATTTAAGTCGTTTCCAAATCGTTTAACTCGTTTAAATCATTCTCGTTTTAATTGTGAAACTACTTTTGGTCGTCTTGTTAATAACATCCAAACCTTCGTGACTCATCTATCTCGCTTCTCGTATTAACAAACCACCAAAGGGTAAGTTAACAATCATCAGATTCAGTCGTTACCCACATAACCCACACATAACCATGGGTACAGTCTAATAACGGGATTTGTCAAATCCTTTGGTACCATAACCTAATACTGGTCGGTTCGGCCAAAATTAATGAATGTCATCCGTTATGTAAATACGTCCAACAAGTTCGTTCACATTATCGAAATCGTTATTAGTTTTGTATAAACCATATTAATCGTTTTTGAAACCATCGTTAAAGCCTCGAAAACATTTAGCACATATGAATCACCCCAAAACAATTAAAAACAGTAAAATAGGGGAACTATGTACTCACTTGAAGTGCAAAGTATCCTCAATCTAAAGAACTCAACAAGCTCAGGCAAAATCAAGGAAACTCAGGCAGCACCTAGTAATCGAATCGCTAGTCAAATAAACGACACCTAAATCGGAAGATCGGACATAATGAGGTTTCGTAAACCAAATGAGTATTGGAACTCATGTGATATGGTTTATCAAATCCCACATTCTAGATCGGAACCTAACCTAAGTGCTTTCGACCCGTTACGACCCATTAAGGTAGCTTACGCTACTTTAACGCGTCGTGCGCGCAAACGCGCGTTCGAGACGTCTAACTAGTCCTATGACAAGTATTATATGCCTAAACATGTTTAAATATGTTGCATAATCAGTTTAGGTGACAAAAGTTAAGTTACATATGCTAAATTACCAATTATGCATGAAAATGGCATTTTGGTCATTTACCTAATGCATATAAACTACCTATCATACAACTACTTAAACTAGGTGACCATAAGGTATAACCTCGGAAGGTTATTCCCTATGCAACTATGGTCACTAAACATGCTTGGTCGGATCTTAATGATCGACCAAATGGGTCGAGTTCGAAAGTCTAAGCGGTGGTTTAGACCGCTTGACTTACGACTCTAAACAAGCACTAAACTAAAAGTGATGAGCTAAGCATGTTAAAACATGCTTAACTAAGTTAGAAAACAGGTTTTGATATCAAGACAAAGTGTTTTGATACCAAGAGTAGTTTGGTTGCAAAATACGCTTAAATGCACATTTTGACCGAAACTACGACTCGTCATTACGCCTAGTCAACGTGGTAATCAGTAGGTATAGTCACTAAGGACTATAACCATTGTGATTACGCTCACATTGCGAAGTTCGAATGAACTTCGTGTTGACCAACTCGTGGTCAAAGCAGAAAGTCAAACACTGTTTGACTTTCACGCTAGGAAAGTGATAAAAGAACGAAGGAAGCTTACAAAGGGTCCTTGCTAGGGAGAACTTGATCTTAAAATCTCAGGTATGAAGTATAACAACTTCAACTTAGAGAAATCAGATCAAGGGTGAGGAATTCAAATGAAATGACATGCTATTTATACTTGTTGGACACTCACAAGATTAAGACATGTGTTTATGTAACCTCCAAGCAAAAGATCATGACCATACATGTGTTTGGAGTAGATTAGAAGCCTTGGAGAGGTGTTAACTTGGTTAACACACAAGAAAATTTGCATAAATAGCCCCTGAACATCAAACAGATTGCTAAAAATGGAAATCGGTCACTGGGCCTTTTTACGCGGCCCGCGTAAGCTAGAGACTAGGCTTGCGCGGCCCGTGTAGACAAGTTTGGCAGATTCTGCAAAAATGGTCCCTGCACTTGATTAAGTTCATTTGTAGCACTTTTGACACCCGTTAAGCCATTTTCAAGGCTCTAAAAGGTGGTTAAAGTATAGAGGACTCAAAATATGCTCGGAAAACTCTCGGATGTGGGCTCGTTTGGTCGTACGGTCACGTTATTCGTCAAATTACGACGAAACTCGAACGGACGCGAAAACGATCCAAATTACGCGACAAATGGTATTTTTGCATGCCGATCACTAAAATAAAAGTATTTTAGTGTCTACAAAAATTTTGGGTGTCCAGATGTGGCCAGAACGTAAGATATGCGCGTAAATGCAAACTTATGCACTTTTTGACGCTTTTAGTCCCTATTGATCAATAAAGTTTATTTTAGCATACCGAACCCCTCAAAGTCTATTTCTAAGCTATGTAAAGGATATTTAGGGTATGTTTAACTTATGATCAAGTTTCGGAATGTTCGTTACTATACAAATCGATATAGTTTCACAGTTTGACACAAATAGTCCCTGCGATCGAACAAACTTGTTTTCGACACACCAAACCATCCAAAACTTATTTCTAAGTTATGTGAAGGTTATTTAAGGTATGTTAAGCCTATTTCACTATTCTGGAGTGTTTGTCGCATTAAACTGACTGCATTTACGCACCAGTTTGCTATAACCTTCCAGAAAGTGATTTAAAGCTTGAAATCGAACTCGAATCATCATCGTAAAATCATCAAACAAAAATACACACATAATAACACTAAAACACATTGTTTTATTGATCATTAACATTGTTTTACATTGTACATCGATTACAGAGCACAGTTGTCACAGTCTCCCCTACTTTAGGAAATTTCGCCCCGAAATTTTAACTAGAGGAAACTTGTGAGAACAATTGCGGATATTTCGCCTTCATTTGGTCCTCATGTTCCCAAGTAAACTCTGGGCCACGTTTGGATTCCCATCGAACCTTGACCAATCGAATCCGTTTGTTCTTCAACTGTTTGACAGCACGGTCCATTATCTCCACGGGTTTCTCGACAAAGTGCATTGTTTCATCAACTTGAATCTCGTCAAGTGGAATGTGAAGATCAGCGTCAGCTAAACACTTTTGCAAATTGGACACGTGAAAAGTTGGGTGAATATTTCCAAGCTCTGGAGGTAGCTCTAGTCGATAGGCAACCTTTCCAACTCTTTCAACAATCTTAAATGGTCCAACATATCATGGTGCAAGTTTTCCTTTCTTTCCACATCTCACCACTCCCTTCCAAGGTGACACCTTGAGTAGGACATGGTCTCCGACTTGAAATTCTAAGGGCTTGCGTCGTAAATCCGCATAACTCTTTTGACGGCTTCGAGCTGTCACAAGATTATCGCGAATTTTCTTGATCTTGTCTGTTGTTTCTAGAATGAGCTCAGGTCCAGTAAGCTGAGCTTCACCGATCTCATTCCAACAGACAGGTGAACGACATTTTCGACCGTGTAAAGCTTTGAACGGTGCCATATTAATGCTAGCATGATAAGTATTGTTGTAAGAGAACTTGATCAATGGAAGATGAGAATCCCAATTACCACCAAAGTCTATCACGCATGCTCTAAGCATATCCTCCAAAGTTTGAATCGTCCTCTCAGATTGTCCATCTGTTTGGGGATGATAAGCAGTACTTAGATTTAGTTGGATTCCCAAAGCAGATTGCATGGTCTGCCAAAAATGAGATGAAAATTGAGCATCACGATAAGAAATGATATCCAAAGGAACACCATGTCGTGATACTATTTCATCAACATAAATCTTAGCAAGTTTATCAGCAGATAGATCCTCGCAAATCGGAATAAAATGAGCTGATTTCGTTAATCGATCGATAACAACCCATATAGCATCATGACCTTTAGATGTACGCGGTAATTTAGTGATGAGATCCATAACAATGTTCTCCCACTTCCAAACCTGTATCTCTGGTTGTATAATCAAACCAGAAGGTCGTTGATGTTCAGCCTTGACTTCGAGACAAGTTAGGCATTTCGATACATACAAGGCAACATCTTTCTTTATACCAGGCCACCAGTACTGAGTACGAAGATCCTTGTACATTTTGTCAGCACCAGGATGGATAGAATATCGAGACTTGTGAGATTCGTCCATCACTAAAGTGCGGAGATCGTCTTGTTTCGGAATCCACAAACGATCCTTAAAATAGAGTAAACCATCGTCTTTCGTTTCGAGTTTAAGCTCGAGTTGAAGGGGTAGCTCATATTTCAATAAGCCTTTGATCACACAAGACCGTTGAGCTTGAAGAACACGAGATTGAATATCTTTAAACAGAATTAAGCTTGATACGCTTCTTTCGACTAAGCGCATCGGCTACGACATTCGCCTTACCGGGATGGTAGCGAATTTCGCAATCGTAATCGTTCAGGAGTTCAACCCAGCGCCGTTGCCTCATATTCAACTCCTTCTGATTGAGAATATGCTGGAGACTTTTGTGGTCTATGAAAACCACACACTTCATTCCATAAACATAGTGTCTCTAGATTTTGAGTGCGAAAACTACAACTCCCAACTCAAGATCATGAGTTGTGTAGTTCTTCTCATGGACTTTCAACTATCTAGACGCATAAGCTATAACTTTGCCTCGTTTCATAAGAACACAACCAAGGCCTAAGTTGGATGCATCACAGTTGACAATGAAATCATCGTTTCCTTCGGGCAGAGATAGAACAGGAGCATCACAGAGCTTCCGTTTCAGCGTTTGGAATGCTTCTTCTTGTTTGGGTCCCCACTCAAAAGGCTTATTCTTCTGAGTCAAAGCAGTGAGTGGAACCGCAATGTAACACCTCGAAATTTCATGTCCAATATTATATCGACATGTGTCATGAGCTTTAAACCTGTAAATAATTAATTTAGAAGGACTAAAGTGGACAAACAAAGAATCTACGTGTGTAAAAGGATTCAAAGTGTCAACCATGAATAAATATAACTTTCAACAACCCTACATGATGTTTATATCCTTAAACGAATGAATTATGGATCATACGAAGCCAATTGTGGAAGAAAGTGAGAGATTACAAACTACAGGGGTTAAATGTGTCAAAATGTTTAATTTATACCTCTGAGTGACCTTTTAGCGAACCCGAAGCTTTGTAACGATTAATTATGCTCACTAGAATAAGTGATAAAAAATTTACAAGGTTTCGATAAAGTATGAGAAAGTTATGATAATATTCGTATATGACGGGTTAAAAGCGTCAACGTTGAAATTTAAGGCTTTTTGGGTTAACATAAAACTAACCAAGGACTTAACAAAGTTTGGTTATGTTTTAAGGTCCATAGAAATCAATTTGGTGGGTTAAAAGTGCAATTTTGGAAGTTAAAACCACTTTTAAAAGGACCAGGGGCTGAAATGTAATTTCTGAAACTTGTTTAAGCTATTCTGGACCTTCACACGGGGCGCGCAAGGATTGCCCAGAACCTTACGCGGGCCGCCTGGGAGTGCCAGCATCAGAAAACATGCACAGCTGCTAGCTCAGGCCTGTTAACCGACTCAAATCACTTGTTTTACATACAAGGGGCTGCCCCAATGGTTTCTCATGCACTAGGGGCACTTGTAATGATCTGGAATCATGCATAGACTTATTTGGAATAATCTAATGGCATCAAAACTCCTATATAAGAAACCCGCAAGTTGCAACATTGGACACTTGCACTTGGAAAACTTTCACAACTTCTTTTCTGGAGATTGCTGGAGCTCAAGCACACTTCCTAGAGGTCATTAGTCGTGCATAGGACTTCAGTAAGTTTCCTTAACCTTTCTTAATTCAGTTTTACTTAGTTAATTAGCCTAAAGTCAAACCGTCGTAATTAGAGTTTGACTTCGTGATTAATCATAATTTGTCCAGTCAAATCTCAAATTGAAAGTACCTATGAGTGGGTAATTATGTGGGTAATAAACCCTTAAAAGGGCACCCTCTGATTCCCACTCTAACTAGGTCCATTGTCCGGTCAAACTTGTTTATAAAAAGTCAACAGAAAGCTAATTTTCAAATAAATGCATAAATAACAATGTAAAAGCCATGCAACCTGTTTTATCACTAATAAAACTTGGTAATTAATGTAAGAACATGTCTAAGCATGTTCAACCCGACAATTTTCAGTATAAGCTCGGTTCGGAACCGAAAGTCGCAGAAGTAGACTTTTGCTTTGACTTTCAGTTCTGACCCAATGTAGCATGATTTAGAAATGGCTTAGAGCTTTATTAGGACCAGGTTTCATGTTAGTATAACTCTCTGTGATTATACAACTTGGTTCATTAGTTATCCGATTCATGTGCATGTTTCCGTTATATGCTTAAATGTTGACCATTATGCCCTTTTGACCTTAAAACGAGATTCATTAAAATGTGAAAGAATAGAAACCTTTATTACTGATTTATAAACTTGTCCCTAAAATTTCACATCAGTTTGAGGTCTAGATTAAGAGTTATGCTCAATAGCGTAATTAGAAAGCTTTTTATTAATTAAACGGCGTAATTAGCGTATAGACTATCCAAACCCAATTTTTGATACCAAATTTTTACCCACTGATGTAAAATAATATTTTGGGATTTTTGAAGATTTTTATTTATTTTTAGGCTGAGCATAACATAGAGTTATACCCTTGATTCGGTAATTGTCGGTTTTGCCCTTTTGGCTTATAAAATGAGTTTTACAAAACATTTTGACACCAACCCTTTTGCTACTGATTTTATATGATAAATAAAGTATTTTAAGCTTTCTGGAATAATAAAAATATCATCTTTTCTTAAAAAACCAGGAAATCGCTCAAAACCGCCTATTTACGCATTTTAAACGCATGGTATGTATTAAAACTATTTTATATATATATGACTTGATACTTACTGATATTTTTAGTAAATTATTATATTTTAACAGTAAGCAAAAGTTTTAAACTCAGATTTCCAGTTTTGACCCTTTAAGCTTATGTGAAATTACCAAAATGCCCCTACGGTGCATAGTTTAGTTATAAAGATAAATTTCACATATATGTAATATCCTACTGATATAACTTATTAAATTAAGAATTTTTACTGATTATATCAGACCTAAATCTCAGATTCATATTTAATCACTTTTATAAGTTTTAAAATGACCAAAATGCCCCTACGGGGCATAGTTTGAGTTTAAATTCATTTTGGGCATAATGAAAGGTATCCTACTGATATCACAACATATTTAAGGCATATTAACTTAGGAAACCTGTTCATGATTCATTTGGTTACCCGTTACGCACTTTTCGCGTTCGGATCGGTTTATGTAACTGGTTTGCATAAATTAGCCGAAATGGGTCAAACCTTATCATTTTTATCTCAAAATCCAGAATGTGTTTAAGTTTACCCATATTAAACAAGTATACAAGCTTTTCGGGTCTAAACCACATTCTAATCCGTTCTTCGCTTAATCATGCGTTTTGAACCGTATCTTTTTTTTTAAACTAACCGGTCTAAGTCTAGGCTTAATTAAGACCCGTTAGGAATCTAATAGGTTATTAAAACATTCGTTCCAGAATAGGAGCCCAGTAAAAGCTACGTGCACTTGTTGTTTGTGATTTATACTTGCTCAGGTAAATACTCTTAACTTATTTTCCCTATACGGGCTTGGGATACGGTATTATAATAATACCGCTTGGTCGGGTATGTAGTCATTTAAATCGGATTATGATTAATGTATTTACATAACCTGTTTTAATCTGTATTATTTGGTGTATGGCCTTTGGGGGGTTAATGACCATGTCCCGGATATCCTTGACATCATTCAAAGAAATGGCCACGACCTAAGGACGGGGTGTAGGCATACACCTGACAGTTGCATATGTAAAAACTGGTAATCCACTTAAAGGAATCAACCTTGTGGGCATTATACTTGTGGCGTGTCAATTAATCTTGACTGGCTCTTTTAACCGGCACTGATGGGACGACAAATAAGTAAAACTGTATACAAGATTATTTTTAAATAATTGTCCCAAGTTATAAAAGATATTTTGTGCCGTGTCCATTCAAACTAATTTTTCTTAAACTCTTTTCAAAATGAGTCAGTTAATTGTATTTACCAGTGTAAACTAACGTATTTTCCAAAAAAGGCTAAGTGCAGGTACTAGACGAAATAGGCTAGCTACTCCTGGCATCATTAATCAAGTCTTGCAAGCTTTAGATGTTAAAGTCTGTTGAACAATAATCTTTTTATCTTTTGATCCACATGTGGATCCTTTACAGTCCGTTTGTGATACTTTGATATTACTATTTATTTGGTTTGTAATCTGATTCATCTTTTGCTTCCGCTGTGCATTTAAATTGTGTTGTTTGACTATGATGATATCAACTACGTCACGATACTCCCCACCGGGCCCACCGGTAATACGTGGAAATATCGGGGTGTGACAGGTTGGTATCAGAGCCAACACTGAGTGAATTAAACACTAGCCTTTTTTTGTTTAATCTCAGTTACACAGTTGCACATTCCTTGATTTTCGAGTCTAGACAAAGAACTTAGGACAAATCCTGATTTGTTTTATTTTTTCTCTTTATATATTTTTCCTTGTCGTTATCTTCGTTTATGTTGACAGGATCGATCATGCCACCAAGATTCAGGAGGGGAGGAGGAAAGGCACCAATCACAGGCCACAACCATGAAGCCGAGCCATCACACAGACGAACCCCATCCGTCACAATGAGTACAAGTCCTCAGGAACACTGGAGGACGTATATAGAGCCAGCGAGGCGATCCGTCTCGCTAAGTTCGACGCCATCCTATCAGCATTCTTTCGGGCCTCAATCTGAAAATGAGCCCCACAACCCACAGCCTTCTTTCATCCCTCTACAAAGATCCAACTCTCACCATTCCTTTCATGACCCGACACCCTTTTTCCATTGCCGGTTCAACCCAGCAAACCTCGTTAAAGAACCAGTGGGTTTTAACCCATTGGGACCAGAAGACCACTTCTTGGGTGACCATGCGATGGACATGGACGAAGACACCGATCCTGCCGAGCCACCGCGAGGGACGCCTACTCACCCCATCGAGATCTCTGATGGGTCATCTTTCCATGGATCACCATACCGTGGTCCAAATAGTTACCAGGCGAGATTCGCCCAATATGATTGGGTGTTTACCCCTTCTTACCATTCCTCGCCTCACCAGCAGCAGCAACAGCAGCAGGATCCCTCCGAGGATTCTCGTTTTGTCGCGGTCACTCCACCGCCACCGCCACCACCACCAGTTCAGCAGCCGCCTCCGGAGCCACCGAGGCGACGAAGATCGAACACACGGATGTCCGTGCGGGGAGGAGTGCATATCAGCACCCCTCAACCTTCAAGTGGCAGCCACTACCAGCCACACCATGAAGACCCGCAGATGGGAGGGCCTTCAAACCCCATCTCGGAAGTAGACTCTGCGCCTGTCGCGCCACCACCGTTGGGTTTTGGTAACCCAATTCCTGCATACGCCGGCTCAGCGGCGTATAATCCCTTTGAGCAGCCGGCCCACACCAACTACAACTATGTTGAGGCTGACCCATACCAGGCAGCATGGGACTACAATGCTCTCCACCCTGAGAGGCCCTATGGAGCTCCCTGGAGAGTGGGATACTCAGCTTATGGGTACCAACAACCGATACCTCCTCAACCTCCGATGCAGCTGCAGCCACCACGGTTTTCCCCGCCAGAACAGGAGGAAATTCTCCAGAGGCTACACCAGGTAGAACAGGAAGATCGAGAAGAACATAAGAGCCGCCAGGGACTGCTCAAGGGTCTGGCAAGCTTAATAAAAGGAAAGAAGAAGAGGGACCATTAAAATCCCTATTTGTATTGTTGTATTTCCTTTTTAGTCCCTGCGTGGACATCTGTTTCTGTATTCCGCCCCTGTGTGGGCATGTCTTTCCATTTAACCCATGCGTGGGTATGTTATGTTGGTTTAGCCCCTACGCGGGCAAGTTAGTTCTCTTTAAGTCCCGTTTAGGGCAACCCTGTACTTTTTAATTTTTGTAGTAGAATGATTAAATTTGCATTTTCATTTATAATTATATGCATAAACATAAAATATGAAATAAATGAAAAATAACATTCCTTTTATAAGATCTACCATTATAATAAAATGACAAAATCTAAAAAAAAAAGCCAAGACCTATCCCATGTGTCATTCTAAGACAGGGCCAAAATGGTAATTCCTCAATTAGATTCAGATCGTTATTAACATCTCAATTTAGGATTGTTCTGCCTATTAAATATTAAATAAGAATCTTAAAGGTATAACCTAGCCTACATGTCATTATAAGACCTGGCCAAGATGGTAAAACCTGTCTAAAAAGAGATTCAATTCCTTGTTAACATCTGAAAATATGTTAACACTCCTGGCAGAAGTGATTCGTTAAAATCACACATGTCATCCTTATAATAGGATTCTTCAAAATATTCCTAACCTAACCTGATGATCTATAAATCATGGGTTTAAATCATCAATTAAGATGATCATATATTGAACATCCATTGGTGATGTAGTGCCTACGGGCCATACTCATTGTCATATAAGACAAAAGACAGTCGCAACCTACAACTCCCTGTCAATAAAAGGGTAACGAACCACGTTCAAATCTCAATACCTCGATTCTCTAAAATCAAGGTTTATAAATAAAATTGTCCTTACGACTAGGCCTTATGTGCCATTAATAATACCCTTAATACTTTATAATTAGGGTAATTTATAATAAAAATCCTAAATACATATGTCTAAATAAATTAACCACATATGGTTTATAGTTACCATGGTTAATGAATTGCCATAAAAGACAATTCAATGATAGACTCATGATTAAATCCTTGTTAATATTTTATGTAGCAATACAAGCTACATGGCGGACTTAGATGAAGTCAACAGTCGCCCAAAGGAAAATCATGATAATACCAGAATAAATATAACGGGTGCAGAACTGCAGGCATTGGTAGACAATGCCGTTACTCGAGCTCTGGAAAGAAGAGATGATGAATCTAGTGGTACCCGTAGCAGAACCCTATCGGTTCAACGTGCAAAGTCACACCCTAAGGTTCACTCTGAGGCTCATAGTAAGCCACCTTCTAAACAAGATGAGCCAAAGAAGGATGATGATCGACACTCCTCGACCCAACACAGTGTTCCATCAAAGAAGATTGTATTTGATAATGAACCACGTACCAAGTCCTGTACTTATAAATACTTTGTCTCCTGCAAACCCAGGGATTTCACTGGGGAGAAAGGAGCTATTGACTGTATGACATGGTTGGATGAAATGGACACCATGGTTGATATCAACGTTTGTGCTAAAAGGGATATAGTGAAGTATGTATCCCAGTCATTCAAAGGAGAGGCACTAGCATGGTGGAAGTCACTCATTCAAGCTGCCGGAAAGATCCCACTATACAATCTGACCTGGGATCAGTTTGTTGCTCTTATTAAGGAGAATTACTGCCCTCAGCACGAGGTTGAAAGGATTGAATCAGACTTCTTATCATTGGTGATGAAGAATTTAGATTGTCAAGCTTACCTCACCAGTTTCAATACCCTATCTCGACTGGTTCCGTATCTGGTAACACCGGAACCCAAACGAATTGCTCGTTTCATTGGGGGTTTAGCCCCAGAGATCAAGGCCAGTGTTAAGGCATCTAGACCTGTCACTTTTAGGTCAGCAACTGACCTATCTCTATCCCTTACCTTAGATGCGGTTAGGCTAAGATCGCTTAAGAACTCGGAGGAAGGTAAGAAAGCATGAGGATGATAACTCACGGCGGTCTGAGAAAAAGCATAAGGGTAACACGGACCACAAAAATAAGTCTGGGTCCAACAAAGGTAACCAACAATCGGATGAAAAGCCAAAGTGCAAGACTTGCCGGAAACGTCACTTTGGAAAACGCAGGTTTGAGTCCAAGTCTCAGTCAGGACCATCTGCATGTGGGTTATGCAAGTCTAAGGAGCACAAGACAGTAGACTGCAAGAAAATTAAGGATGCTACGTCCTACAACTGCAATGAAAAAGGGCACATCAAGACCAATTGCCCTAAGTATGCCAAAAAGCTTGAAGAGGTCAAGAAGACCAACGCAAGGGTCTTTCGAATGGATGCACGAGAAGCAGTTAAGGATGATAACGTGATAATAGGTACTTTCCTTATTAATGACGTTTATGCAAGAGTGTTATTTGATTCGGGTGCGGATAAGTCATTCGTAGATAATAAGATTTGTAAGTTGTTGAATTTACCTGTTAAAACCCTAAGTGTGAAATATGAAGTAGAATTGGCTGATGGAACCTTAGAAACAGCCTCAACTGTGTTAGATGGATGTTTTATATCCATTAGGAACCAATCTTTTCCATTAACCCTACTTCCTTTAAAGTTAGCTGGTTTCAACATAGTTATAGGCATGGATTGGTTATCTCATAACCAAGCCCAGATCGTTTGCAACAAGAAGCAAGTGGTGGTCAAGACTCCATCTGGTGAACCACTTACCATACAAGGGGATACCCAGTATGGATTGCCTAAGCAAGTGTCTATGCTCAAGGAATCTAGATGTTTGAAGAAGGGTTGTGTCATTTATATGGCACAGGTAACTGTTGATGAACAGAAACCCAAGATTGAAGATATCCCGGTCATTTCTGAGTACCCAGAAGTTTTCCCTGAAGAACTACCTGGTTTACCACCAGATAGGCAAGTAGAATTCATAATTGACATCATCCCTGGAGCAGCACCTGTCGCAAGAGCGCCTTACCAATTAGCACCAATAGAGATGAAAGAGCTGAAAACTCAACTAGATGATTTATTAGCCAAAGGTTTTATTAGACCTAGTTCGTCTCCTTGGGGAGCCCCAATCCTTTTTGTGAAGAAGAAGGAAGGATCGATGCGTCTATGCATCGATTATTGCGAGCTTAACAAGGTCACTATTAAAAATCGATATTCGTTGCCCAGGATCGACGATTTGTTCGATCAGCTTCAAGGAGCGAGTTACTTCTCTAAGATCGATCTGAGGTCAGGCTATGATGGGTGGTCCATAGGACAACCCTTAATGATGTTAAAAGACGAGTTTATTCCTCACTTGATTGTGTAATTATCTTGAATTAGATAACTACAGTTGCTTATGTTTCAGGTACGCTTCGGGAGCTAAAATGGATAAAACGCTGCTTTGGACGGTTTGGAGTGGAACGGGTCATGCATGGAAGGAAAGAAGAGAAGAAACAAAACATTCAGGGCTCCACCGTAATTTACGGTGGGCACCGTAAATTACGGTGGCCCTGAAACATGTAAATTCCCACCGTACCACAGTCTTGATTCACCGTAACAACTTGATGTGCACCGTAACTTATGGTGGGTACCGTAAGTTACGGTGGAGATGACGGAAAAATGTGTAACTGCTCATTAAAACCGTTTTTGGAGGTGCCTTTTGGTATTATTCATGATTGGACATTTTCTTAGCATATTGGGGGGGGGGGGGATTTTGGCTGGTTGTTGTTGGTTCCAAACATTTCTAAACATTTGGTTTTGTTTTTTGATTCGTATGAACTTGAACTTTGATGTTATGATGATCAACCGAACAATGTCCGGCTAAACTTGTGGTGATCATCTTAGGTGAAGGTTTTCTTAAACTCTTGTGTGTTTGTTCCTTTATTTCTAGAATGATAACATTGTGTTTGCCTTGATTATCATGGTGTATGAGTAATTGATTGTAGCTTGTTAATTGGTATTGAAATTCTAGTCTAAATCGTACGTTCTTGGTGCCGTTGGCAATCGAGATATCACGGGAAGGGTTAGGGTTGGATATTGATTGATTGATCATCGGGAAACAACCTCGCATTCATATAATCTGAGTACTCTGTTCCCTTTTATCACAACAATTGTTTATACACGAGTTATGTCTATGTAACTCTTTCTAGTTGGAATTTCGCACAAGTGTTAAAAGAAACTGAATCCTAAGATGGTCATTGTTCTCATAATCTGAATTAAAAATCCAATCTTAATTAGTAAGTAGTTGATAATTTAGTTTTCTAAAACAAACAATCCAAATCATTGATCTTTAATTTCTGCATAGTAGGTTAATTGTAGTTAAATTGCAAAGCTATAGATTTAACACATTTTTGCCACATACTCCCTGAGTTCGATACCCATTTACCACTATCTATTAGTTGTTATTTGGATTAAATATGCGTGTACTACGACAGCACGTCAAATTTTGGCGCCGTTGCCGGGGAGTAGTGCGCAACGTGTGTTAGTTTATTAGTTTTGCTTTGTTATTTTCAGGTTTACGCTGGTTGTGTTTAGTGTGCAGGTACTACAGGTGTATGCATAGTAGAGGCTCTCACAAGTCGTCACCACTATCGTTTGATCCGGAAATTGAAAGAACGTTAAGGCAAAATCGAGTTTTAGTACGAGAAAACAGAATTATTGATTCGCCTACCTCACCCATTACACCACGAAACATCATGCAAGAATCTCAAATACCACCCACAACGGGTTAAACGACCTCGTCTTTCATACCTACTTCCACTCAACTATCACCAAACACCACAATGCCTAATACCACTACCGAACCTACTCCACCGCATGATGTTACACCCACCAATACCACTACATCATCAATTACTACTGAAGTTGCACCTAATCTTACCTATAGCCCATCTTCCACCATTCCACCATTGTCACACTTCTTCCCCCCACTACGGGTCAATCATCTTCTAATTATCCAATACCACCAAATTCAACCATTGTCCATGCTACCTCTACATTTGGACCATCGAACCAATTGGGCTTTCAATACTCATCCCTTCCATTCGGGCAATCCTCGGGTATTCAAGGGGATGGATACGATGATGGTTATGAAGAGGAGTTTAGAGGGTATGAAGAGGAAGGTTTTTATTACGGGGGTGATGGAGGATATTTCGGACCTCAAGGAGGAGCGAGTCAACAAAGTCAACCGATTCAACAATTTCAAGACACGAGTAGACTACCGGTCGGGGTGCAACACATTAGATCGCAAGGGCCACAACTGCAACGCCCTACACCACTACACCAAGTGCGTCCTCAAAATATGCAACCACAATTTCAAAGACCGATTCAACAACAACCACAAATGCCACAATACCAATTTCAACCACCCTTTGCACCTCAAGGGCCAATGCAAGGGCAAATGGGTCAACTAAGAGCACCATTGGGTGCCCCTCAAAGACATCATTGGGAAGTAGTACGGGGAATTGAAGCTCACTTCCGGCCTATTATCACTAACAATCCTTCACCGGTAGTGATTCCTCATCATGCGGATGGAAGAACTTTTCAAGTTAGAACAACCGCCCTCCAAAGTCTACCAAAGTTCAAGGGATTAGCAACGGAAGAACCCTATTTTCATTTGGAGACATATGACTCCATTTGCAACACTATTGGAGGTCAAGGGTTTTCTTCGGATGATGTTAAGTTGGTTTTCTTCCAGTTTTCTTTGGAAGACAAGGCAAAGAGATGGTTTCACACTCTAACTTCTGCATCGATCTTTACATGGGCCGATATGCAACAAATATTCTTGGATGAATATTACACCTCTCAAAAGACTAATGATGTAAGGAGAGGTTTGAGAAGCTTCGAACAACAATCAGGGGAGATGTTTCATGAAGCCTTTGAAAGGTTTAATATGATGTTATGGAATTGCCCTCATCATGGGATCCAACTTTGGGAGTTGTTGAACGCGTTTCATGAAGGGTTGAGTTCAGAGGATGCACGTGATTTGATGTCGATTACTAATGGTACATTCGGTACGAATTATGAATATGTCGATTGGGCATTTTTAGAGCAAATGGCGGTGAATTCCAAAAGGAAGGCCCAATCTTCAAGAAGGGCAAGGCATGTGATACAAAGGCCACAAGTGCATGGAGTAGAGAGTGGCAATGTTCAAACCACGAATCAAGTGTATAACGTGTGCACTAATTGCAACGAAATAGGCCACACAGCGGAAGTTTGTGTAGTAGGAGTGGTTGATGAGCAAGTAGAGGAAGTGAATGCTATTCATGGGGGTGGTCGAAATTTCAACATGAACTCCAACACATACCACCCCGGATTACGAAACCATCCTAATTTCCACTACGGGAACGCGACGAACCAAGCTAACCTAAACTTTCAAGGAGCTCAAGGTAACTTTGTACCTCGCCAACAATACAATCAAGGCAACTATAGAGGTGGAAACAACTATGGCTACCAAGGGCAATTTCAACAAACGGGTCAAAGTGGTTCGGGTCAAAGTTCGTCAAGCGGGAATGAAGTCATGGATATGCTTTGGGCAATGCAACAAGACATGCAAAAACGGAATCAACTTGCTGAAGTTCGGATACAAAAGGACGAGGTTCATGACAAGAGCATCCAAACATTAACAACCCAAATGGGTCAATTGGCGACCGACGTGGCGGAGTTGAAGAAAAACAAAGGTCAACTTCCTAACGACACAAAGGTAAATCCATCTCATGGGTCGTCACGAGGTAGCAATGTTAATGTTCACCATGTTAGTGTGTTAAGAAGTGGCAAGGAATTCTAGGCCAATTTGTCACCGGAATTAGTCAAGGGGGTAGTTGAGGATATCACGGGTGTTGATAGTGATGATGAAGTGTCACCGGTTAAACCAAAAGAATCAAATATTAAAAAACCGGGGTTGGGTGAAAATGAAAAGAATGAAAAAGATGAAGGTGAACCGAGTCAAGTCCCGTTTCCATCGGCTTTACTTGACCCGGGTACGAAATTTTTTATTGCATCAAGAGGTCCCTAAAAAGAAGAATTATGGGACATGTTTAAACAAGTTAAAATTAACCTTCCAATCCTTGATGCAATAAAACAAGTACCCGCATATGCAAAATTTTTAAAAGAGTTATGTACACAAAAAAGGCAACAAAAGAAGAAAATGCCTAAGCGGGTACACTTGACTGGGCAAGTAAGTGCGGTTTTGAATGGGGAGCTTCCTCCTAAGCTCCAAGATTCGGGCACACCATTAATTAATATTCAAGTTGGTAACTTCCAAATGGCAAAGGCGTTACTAGATCTTGGAGCCGGGGTGAGCATTTTACCGGGGGGGCATATACGACCAATATGATTTTGGTCCGTTAGCAAGGGTGGAGACAACGGTTGTTTTGGCTGATTTGTCTCATAAGCTACCTCGGGGGATGGTTCAAAATGTGATTGTCAAAATTGATGAGTTTTATTACCCGGTTGACTTTTTGGTATTGGACTACTCATGCGGACCCAAAACAACAACAAAATGTCATTTTGGGTCGGCCATTTTTGAGCACTGTGCATGCTGTGATCGATTGTAGATTTGGTACAGTCGATATGACTTTTGGGAATCGAAAAATGCGCTTAAATGTTTTTACTAACAATGCTAATGTTGTTGGTGTTGATGAGTGTTTCATGGCAGATTTAGTCGACGGATGCAACCCGCATGAGTATGAAGAGGATGGCATAGATGTTTGTTTGTGTGATTTTTCTGAACAGGTACATGCTTGTGCACTACGGGTTGAAGAGGAAAAATAGGATGCTATGGCTTTGAAGGAAGGTCGACCACCATGGACTCACCAATTTGAAGGCTTGCCGGCGGAAATAAGTTCGGGTACTAAACCATCATTAGAAGAACCGCCAAAGTTGGAACTCAAAGACTTGCCAAGCCATTTGAAGTATGCTTTCTTAGGGGATAATGACACATTGCCTCTAATTTAGAGATGGAGCAAGAACACGCCTTGTTAGAAGTGTTGAAAGAGTACAAAGGAGCTATTGGATGGACGATTGCCGATCTTAAAGGAATTAGTCCATCAATCGTCATGCACAAGATAATCACCACCGAAGATGCAAAACCGACACGAGATGCTCAAAGGCGATTGAATCCGAACCTAAGGGAGGTAGTAAAGAAAGAGGTAATTAAATGGATGGATGCGGGAATTATCTATCCGATTTCGGATAGTGCTTGGGTTAGTCCTACCCAAGTTGTGCCTAAGAAGGCCGGTATTCAAGTAGTCAAGGATGAAAATGGTGAACAAATTGCCACCCGACCGGTCACCGGGTGGCGTGTATGTATTGACTACCGAAAATTGAATGCCGCCACTTCTAAGGACCATTTCCCGCAACCTTTTATTGACCAAATCATTGAAAAATTATCGGGTCAGAAATATTACTGCTTTTTGGAAGGGTATTCGGGTTACAATCAAATAGCAATACACCCGGATGACCAACACAAGACCACCTTCACTTGTCCATATGGTACCTTTGCCTTTCAGCGAATGCCATTTGGCTTGTGCAATGCACCGGCAACTTTCCAACGATGTATGATGAGTATCTTCTCGGACAAGGTTGGAGAGTCGCTTGAAGTGTTTATGGATGACTTCTCGATTTTTGGCACTAGTTTTGAATCGTGTCTCAATGAATTACAAAAAGTTTTAAAACGTTGTGTTGAGAAAAATTTAGTGCTTAGTTGGGAGAAAAGTCATTTCATGGTGCAAGAGGGAATTGTGTTGGGACATGTAATATCGGAAAGGGGAATGGAGGTGGACAAGGAAAAAATAAGGGTAATATCATCTTTGCCACCACCGAAAAATGTTAAGGGTGTGAGGTCATTCTTGGGACACGCGGGCTTCTATAGACGTTTCATTAAAGGTTTTAGTGTTATCACGAAACCTTTATGCAATTTGTTGTTAAAAGATGTTCCATTTGACTTTACTGACGAATGATTGCAAGCATTTACTGTTATGAAGGAACATTTGGTGAAAGCTCCTATTTTGCAACTGCCAGATTGGTCAAAGCCGTTCGAGATCATGTGTGATGCAAGCGACACTACAATTGGTGCAGTTTTGGATCAATGGGTTGACAAAAAGCCGGTGGTAATTTACTATGCAAGCAAGACTTTATCCGAAGCGCAACTGAATTACACCATAACCGAAAAGGAGTTATTAGCGGTGGTGTATGCTTTGGATAAGTTTCGTTCGTATATTTGGGGGAGCAAAGTGGTCGTTTATTCGGATCATAGTGCGGTCCGGTATTTGATGGAGAAAAAGGACGCGAAGCCCCGTCTAATTCGATGGGTGTTGTTGTTACAAGAGTTCGATTTAGAGATCCGAGACAAAAAGGGAAGTGAGAACGTAGTGGCGGATCACTTGTCTCGGATCCCGGTGGAAGGAATTGACGATATGAGCGAGATAAATGAAAGGTTTCCCGACGAGCAACTCCTAGCCGTTTCCACCTATGTTGCACCGTGGTATGCTCATTATGTAAACTATTTAGCCACGGGTGCAATTCCGAACCATTGGACCAAGAAGCGAAGACAACAATTTATGGTCCAAGTGAAGCAATACATTTAGGATGAACCGGATCTTTTTAAGATCGGGCCGGATCAAGTCATTAGGAGGTGTGTGCCCGAAACGGAGGTGTTGGAAATCTTGACTCATGCCCACTCATCCGCATGTCGAGGTCACTTTAGCGGGCATAAGACGGGTTATCGGGTTTTGTCATGTGGGTTTTATTGGCCCACAATTTTCAAGGATGCATGTGAGTTCACAAGAAATTGTGTAAATTGCCAAAGGATGGGAATCATTTCAAAGAGGGACGAAATGCCATTACAACCAATTTTGGTTGTGGAAATATTCGATGTATGGGGCATTGACTTTATGGGTCCCTTTCCGAATTCCAACGGGTTTTTATACATTTTGGTGGCGGTGGATTATGTCTCTAAGTGGAATGAATCCATTGCAACAAGAACAAATGACCACTCGGTTGTTTGTAAATTCGTTCAATCCAACATCTTCTCCCGTTTTGGCATTCCAAGAGTTATCATAAGTGACGGTGGTTCGCATTTTAAGAACTTTAATTTTGGGAAATTGTTGAAGAGGTATAGCGTGAATCACCGGATTGCCACACCTTACCATCCGCAAACTAGTGGACAAGTTGAAGTGTCCAACCGTCAAATTAAAGAAATTCTCATGAAGACGGTTCGTACAGATAGGAAGGATTGGTCGAGCAAGTTGGATGATGCGTTGTGGGCATACCGAACGGCCTACAAGACTCCGATTGGCACAACACCTTACCGGATGGTGTATGGAAAGGGTTGTCACTTGCCAATGGAGTTAGCGCATCCGGCACATTGGGCGATCAAGATGGTGAATGCGGATTATGATGAAGCGGGAAAGATGAGGAAGTTGCAATTGAGTGAGATCGAAGAAATTAGAGACGAGGCGTATGAGTGTGCATCGGCTTACAAAGACAAGCTCAAGAAGGTACACGATGCAAAGTTGAGGAAGAAAACCTTCGAAGTGGGTCAAAAGGTTTGGTTGTACAATTCAAGGCTCAAGATGTTTGCGGGCAAGCTTTAAAGCAAATGGATGGGCCCGTATGTCGTTCGGCGAGTTGGGAGGTTTGGTGATGTAGATATCCAAGATGAGCAAACAAATAAACAACAAACGGTGAATGGCCATCGGTTGAAGCCATACTTGGAGGGAAACGACATTAACAACTTGGAGCTTGACAAAGCGGGCTACATTCTACGCCCGGTAGACGATGATCAACCATAAGAGGCCCAGGTTTGGTAGTGTAAATAGTTAGTATTTTATTTTGTTTGTTTTGTATAGTTGCACATTTACCGTACTCGCTTGAAGCTTGTGTTTGAAACAAGTGTGGGGACATTCGGGTCACGAATAGTTCTAGCATTGTGTTGAGGACAACACGGGACTTTCGAGGGGGTAGGGTAATTTTTACATGTTTTTGAAAACTTAAAAAAAAAAATTGAAAAAACTGAAAAAATATAAAAAAGACACTTAAAGGCTGCATTTTTAAGCAAATCAGGGATGCCCAGGTACCACCGTAATTTACGGTGGTACCGTAAGTTACGGTGGAGGTCAAAAGTTTTTGGGCTTTACGGTGTAAGCCTACTGTTTTATGGTGGGTGTATTTGCCAGAGGTCCACCGTAAATTACGGTGGCCACCGTAATTTACTGTGACCCCTGGCGATGAGGGTGTCGTTTCGAGTTCAGTGGTTATAAAAAATAATAATAATAATAATAATAATCAGGTCACGTGAATTAACCCTCACCACTTATTTTCTTTCATCTCCCACTAACCACAATCTTCATCTATCACTTTCATCTAGCCCCACAAGATCTTCTACAAACTCCAAAACCCCACAACCTTCAATCCTTCATATCTCTCTCAATTCTTAGCCTAATCAAGTGAAATTTAGGTCTATTTTGACTAATTTTTCACGTACTTGCTGATTTTGTGAAGAGATTTGTGAGAAAACGACGTTTTCTGGTCCGATTTGCAAACCCTAGGTTCGAAAAGTTAGGGGTTTTTTGAAGTTTTTGTTTCACTTGTGTTCTAGCATCTTCAAACAAGGTATGGAAGTTATTTGTTTTGTGTACATGATGCATTGTGAAGATTAAGGTTGTTTTTTATATTTGTTCATCCACACTTGCTTGTTCTTAGATTTTGTCATGAAAATGGTTACTTGAACATTACTATGGTTTGTAGATATAGGTTTGATGATTAAAGTAGTGAACTTTTGGGAATCTCTACATTGTAGAGACACCATGCCCAATTTTTAAGAAAATAATTATAAAATTTTTGGTTCACTAACATCTACAACCATAGTAACAAGCAAGTGTGGGGATGTTTTGGAGAAAAGGGTCTAACATTTTGTGTTTGGTTGTGTTGTTTGCTTTGCAATGTGTGTAGGAAAATGGTAAGAACGAAGGAAAGAGCGGGAGCTAGTTCGTCTTCTTCATCAAAAGGCAAAGGCAAACAGCCGGAACAACAACCAAAGAAGAGGCAATACTTGGGTAGAGTTAGTGAGAGTGAAAGCGAGGATGAAGAGACGGTAGAGTTGAACCCGACTGACAAGCCAAAGTGGGAATCGGGTCCATTGGATGATCAGCCAGAGGAATGGCAGCCGACACTATTCCATAACAGTATGAACCAGTTAAAAAACAAGGCTGCTGCGTTCATTTGCGAGAGGGAAGTTCGAGAGGTTGAATTTGGGCCGTTTAATGTGTTTGCCCAATTCCGCGCCTTAGGATGGGGGGCGGCGCTCAGCTGTTACGATAAAGACAACAAGAACCTGTTTATGGATGAGATCCAAGATTGGATGGCAACCCTCAAATGCAACACATACGATAGGCCATCGTAGATGAAGTTGATTGGTGAGGTTAATGGGATAAAGGTAGAAATGTCGTTCGATATACTACGGAAGTTGGCAAAATACGATAGTCTACCCGCTCGTGATTACATGATCCCAAGTCTTGATGATATGTTGATAAAACCGGAAAAGCATCCGAGATGGAATGATATGTTAGCGGCTTTGTTCTTGCCCGGTACTTACAGTGGAATCTTATATCGGAAGAACTTGAAGATAGAAGAGAAATTGTTGCTAACGATTTGCATTTCGAATGTCATTCCAAGAAGAGGAGATAAGGAACAAGTAAGGTACTCGAAAGTGCCAGTCCTCAATTCGTTGCTCAACGGGTCTCCTCGGTTTCCAATTCGGTATTTGATTATGAACCATCTTTGGATTTGCCGGAACAAATTGGGGAGGAGCATTATCCCGTATTGCCGGATTATCACGGGATTGATGAAGCAGTTTAAAGCGATCACATCGAAGGATAGAGGACACCCGAAACGGCATAATCCTTTTAGTCTATACAAGATGGGTATTGGATGGACCTACACGCAATCGGAAAGGTATCACAAGCTCAAGTCGGAGGGTCAAAGATGGATAGCGTTGAAAGTGGATGCAAGGGATCTTCTACCGGGTGAAGAGGATGAACCGGAGAGTGAAGCGGAAGCCCCGAGTGGGGATGATGATTATGCGGATGAGCCGCACGGTGAAGAGGCCAAGGGGGCCTAGGTAGGGGATATGGTGGTGCTTTCTATGATTACACGGAGCATTCATATGAGCCGAATTAGGCTTACACTGGCACTTTGCAAGAGGTTATTGAGAACCAACGTCCTCCGGCACCTTTTTTTATTCATGGTCGGGATCGGAGCGTACTTTATTTGATCAACAAACGATGATGAGTGCTAGTATGGAGCGGTCCTTGAAGTATAACTTCGATCGTCAAGAATCATGGAATCGTGCACATGCCTATTCTCATGAGTTAGAGATGAATAACCGGTAAGAAGATGATCAAGCCCGAAGGATGCATGCGGATTGGCATGTGGGGCGGCCCTTGGTTGTGGATCCACCTCCGATGGATTATGCGTCCCTACCACCATATGACGGTAGTGTATCGTATCCGACCCCGCCGCTCCATCATTCACAGTGGGTGGACCCGCGTCAACAACAACAAGGAGCTCCGGAACAAAGTGGAAGTGGTAGCGGTGCATTTGCTTTCAGAGAATGGAATGATATGATGTCTTCCATTTTTGGACCTCCGTAGCCACGCTATTACTAGTAAGGTCGTGTTCCTTCCTTGTATATTTTGTGAATATTTGTTGGTTTGATATGTTTATGATCGGGGGAGGATGGGTGGTGTTTAATTGTGATGTTATGTTTGGGTGGTGGAAGTTGGCGGTGTGATGTTTTAAAAAAAAAATAAAAAAAATGAAAAATACCAAAAAGAAATTTGTGGTTTGAGTGTTGAGCTTTTAGTTAGTGTTAAAGAGTTTTGGCGATCAAATCCTCCTAAAACCATACATTGGGGTCAATGTATCCTAAGTGTGGGGATGGGGGGGGGGGGGAATTTTGAAGTTTTTGAAAAAAATTTAAATCAAGCGAAACAGTGTGAGAATTTGAACACCTTGGACTAACCCCAAATGATGCACCGGCAACCCTTAATACCCTTTGTTCTTGGTGAGAGTTGAAGCCACACATGTAAATAAATAATACTTGTCTTTGATGAGAGTGGCAATGGGTGGGGGTGCATTAGAACTTGTGCCTTGATACGGTTTGAGTCCTTAGTTGGATATGAATGCGAAAAGGATAAGGGCAATTAGGTAGCCTCATCTTGGTGAGTGCGAGTGTGGGATTTGCGGGGGGGGGGGGTGGACCTCATTAATTATATATATGAGCTTGATAGTGAGAGGGGCGGGGGTTTGGACATTTAGTTGCCCAATTTTGTGCCTAAAGCCTATAATTTGTTACCCCTTAGCTAGTTTCCTAAAAATTTACCCGACTTGCCTTTTGTGTGTCTAGCTTACAATTGCTAGTGCTTACTTGTTACCGAGAGGAGAGACATAGCGAGGGGTGCGTTATTTTGGGTGTTAAGAAGGGGTTGGTAAAAGGACTACATGTTTATGCTTGGTTTATGTTGATCGCTTGTTTCGAAAATGGTTTGATGAGTTGCTTGGGACAAGCAACGATTAAGTGTGGGGATGTGACGGGTGGTCCATAGGACAACCCTTAATGATGTTAAAAGACGAGTTTATTCCTCACTTGATCGTGTAATTATCTTGAATTAGATAACTACAGTTGCTTATGTTTCAGGTATGCTTCGGGAGCTAAAAATGGATAAAACGCTGCTTTGGACGATTTGGAGTGGAACGGGTCATGCATGGAAGGAAAGAAGAGAAGAAACAAAACATTCAGGGCTCCACCATAATTTACGGTGGGCACCGTAAATTACGGTGGCCCTGAAACATGTAAATTCCCACCGTACCACAGTCTTGATTCACCGTAACAACTTGATGTCCACCGTAACTTACGGTGGGTACCGTAAGTTACGGTGGAAATGACGGAAAAATGCGTAACTGCTCATTAAAACCGTTTTTGGAGGTGGCTTTTGGTATTATTCATAATTGGAAGGCGATTTTGGCTGGTTGTTGTTGGTTCCAAACATTTCTAAACATTTGGTTTTGGTTTTTGATTCCTATGAACTTGAACTTTGATGTTATGATGATCAACCGAATAATGTCCGGCTAAACTTGTGGTGATCATCTTAGGTGAAGGTTTTCTTAAACTCTTGTGTGTTTGTTCCTTTATTTATAGAATGATAACATTGTGTTTGCCTTGATTATCATGGTGTATGAGTAATTGATTGTAGCTTGTTAATTGGTATTGAAATTCTAGTCTAAATCGTACGTTCTTGGTGCCGTTGGCAATCGAGATATCACGGGAAGGGTTAGGGTTGGATATTGATTGATTGATCATCGGGAAACAACCTCGCATTCATATAATCTGAGTACTCTGTTCCCTTTTATCACAACAATTGTTTATACACGAGTTATGTCTATGTAACTCTTTCTAGTTGGAATTTCGCACAAGTGTTAAAAGAAACTGAATCCTAAGATGGTCATTGTTCTCATAATCTGAATTAAAAATCCAATCTTGATTAGTAAGTAGTTGACAATTTAGTTTTCTAAAACAAACAATCCAAATCATTGATCTTTAATTTCTGCATATTAGGTTAATTGTTGTTAAATTGCAAAGCTATAGATTTAACACATTTTTCCACATACTCCCTGAGTTCGATACCCATTTACCACTATCTATTAGTTGTTATTTGGATTAAATTTGCGTGTACTACGACAGCACGTCAGGCTACCACTAATTGAAGGTTAGCGATGAAGATGTACATAAGACTGCCTTCAGGACTCGTTATGGTCACTACGAGTTCTTAGTGATGCCTTTTGGGCTCACTAATGCGCCTGCAACATTCATGGATCACATGAATCGCATTTGCAAACCTTATTTGGACAAGTTTGTCATTGTCTTTATTGACGACATTCTTATTTACTCAAGGAGTCAAGCCGACCATGAGAAGCACCTCCGATGTATTCTTGAATTACTTCAACAGGAGAAGCTTTACGCCAAGTTTTCAAAATGTGAGTTTTGGCTTCGTGAAGTCCAATTTCTTGGACATGTGGTTAGTGAGCGTGGTATCCAGGTGGCTCCCGCTAAAATTGAAGCTATCATGAACTGGTAAGAGCCAAAGACGCCTACAGAGATTCGCAGCTTCTTAGGTTTAGCAGGTTATTATAGGCGTTTTATTGAAAACTTCTCAAGGATTGCTGCACCCCTAACTTCGTTGACGCGTAAGAATATTAAGTTTGATTGGGGTCCTAAGCAGCAGGAATCCTTTAACATTCTTAAACAGAAGTTGAGCAATGCACCTGTGTTGACATTGCCTGATGGAATAGAAGAATTTGTAGTGATATTGCGACGCATCACACACCGGTATGGGCTGTGTGCTCATGCAGAAAGGCAAGGTTATTTCCTATGCTTCTCGACAATTGAAGGTGCATGAAAAGAACTACACCACCCATGACTTGGAGCTGGGTGCCGTTGTATTTTCCCTAAAACTATGGAGGCATTATTTGTATGGAACCAAGTGCGTGATCTATTCTGATCACAAGAGCCTTCAACACTTGTTTAACCAGAAGGACTTAAACATGAGGCAAAGACGATGGATGGAAACTTTAAATGATTATGACTGTGAAATACGATACCATCCAGGCAAGGCTAATGTAGTCGCCGATGCCCTAAGTAGGAAGGAAAGGATGAAGCCCATAAGGATCAATGCCAAGAGCATTGAATTAAGAAATAGTTTAAATGAAAGGTTGTTAGCCACTCAGAAAGAAGCTATATTGGAAGCTAACTACCCGAATGAAAAACTGGGAGTCACTGCAAAACAGTTGTCATGTGGCAAGGATGGAATCTTAAGATTTAATGAACGAATATGGGTTCCAGTCTATGGAGGACTTTGGGACGTGATCCTTCAAGAAGCCCACAGTTCTAAGTACTCTGTTCATCCTGGAAGTGATAAGATGTACCAGGATTTGAAGGCTAATTATTGGTGGATAGGCTTGAAGAAGTCTATAGCCACTTATGTGGCAAAGTGTTTGACGTGTGCTCAAGTAAAAGCTGAACACCAAAAGCCGTCAGGTTTGCTACAACAACCTGAACTTCCCACCTGGAAGTGGGAGATGGTGACAATGGATTTTATCACCAAGTTGCCAAAAACAAAGAAAGGAAGTGATACTATTTGGGTGATAGTGGATAGATTGACTAAGTCAGCTCACTTCCTACCTATTAAGGAAACACACAGCTCAGATAAGTTAGCTCAGCTGTACGTGGATGAGATTGTATCTCTCCACGGGGTGCCAGTGTCTATCATTTCTGATAGGGATACAAGGTATGCATCGCATTTCTGGAAAAGTTTTCAGCAATCTCTAGGCACTCGATTAAACTTCAGCATAGCATAACATCCTCAGACGGATGGTCAAAGTGAGCGAACAATTCAAACACTGGAAGATATGTTAAGGGCTTGTGTTATTGATCTAGGTGGAAGTTGGGATGATCATCTTCCATTGATCGAGTTTTCATACAATAATAGCTATCACTCCAGTATCCAAGCTGCACCATTTGATGCCTTGTATGGAAGGAGGTGCAAGACGCCCGTTTGCTGGGCAGAAGTTGGAGATGTCCAACTAACAGGACTTGATATAGTCCTGGAGACGACAGATAAGATTATGCAGATAAGAGATCGTCTCAAAGCTGTCAGGGATAGGCAGAAAAGCTACGCGGATTTAAGGCGTAAACCTCTGAAATTTGAGGTAGGTGACAAAGTTCTACTTAAAGTATCACCCTGGAAAGGGGTAATGCGATTTGGTAAGAAAGGCAAGTTAAGCCCAAGGTACATAGGACCATTTGAGATCATCGAATGTGTCGGATCAGTGGCATACAAGTTAAACCTGCCTGAAGAGCTCAGTGGTATTCATAATGTATTCCACGTCTGCAATCTAAAGAAATGTCTAGCTGATGAGTCACTAGTCATGTCACATAAAGATGTGCATATTGATGAGAGCTTGAAATTTGTTGAAAAACCTTTGTCGATCGAGGATCGACAGGTTAAGAAGCTTCGAAGGAAGCATGTGCCAATTGTAAAGGTTAAATGGGATGCCCGTAGAGGTCCCGAGTATACGTGGGAGGTTGAGTCCACTATGAAGGAAAAGTACCCTCATTTATTTCAGTAAATCTCGAGGTTGAGATTTCTTTTAAGGGGGTGAGGATGTAACACCTCGAAATTTCATGTCCAATATTATATCGACACGTGTCATGGGCTTTAAACGTGTAAAGAATTGATTTAGAAGGACTAAAGTTGACAAACAAAGAATCTACATGTGTAAAAGGATTCAAAGTGTCAACCATGAATAAATATACCTTTCAACAACCCTACATGATGTTTATATCCTTAAACGAATGAATTATGGATCATACGAAGCCAATTGTGGAAGAAAGTGAGAGATTACAAACTACAGGGGTTAAATGTGTCAACATGTTTAATTTATACCTCTGAGTGACCTTTTAGCGAACCCGAAACTTTGTAACGATTAATTATGCTCACTTGAATAAGTGATAAAAATTTTACAAGGTTTCGATAAAGTATGAGAAAGTTATGATAACATTCGTATATGAGGGGTTAAAAGCGTCAACGTTGAAATTTAAGGCTTTTCGGGTGAACATAAAACTAACCAAGGACTTAACAAAGTTTGGTTATGTCTTAAGGTCCTTAGAAATCAATTTGGTGGGTTAAAAGTGCAATTTTGGAAGTTAAAACCACTTTTAAAAGGACCAGGGGCTGAAATGTAATTTCTGAAACTTGTTTAACCTATTCTGGACCTTCACACGGGGCGCGTAAGGATTGCCCAGAACCTTACGCGGGCCGCTTGGGACTGCCAGCATCAGAAAACATGCACAGCTGCCAGTTCAGGCCTATTAACCGACTCAAATCACTTGTTTTACATACCAAGGGCTGCCCCAATGGTTTCTCATGCACGAGGGGCACTTGTAATGATCTGGAATCATGCATAGACTTATTTGGAATGATCTAATGGCATCAAAACTCCTATATAAGAAACCCACAAGTTGCAACATTGGACACTTGCACTTGGAAAACTTTCACAACTTCTTTTCTGGAGATTGCTTGAGCTCAAGCACACTTCCTAGAGGTCATTAGTCGTGCATAGGACTTCAGTAAGTGTCCTTAACCTTTCTTAATTCAGTTTTACTTAGTTAATTACCCTAAAGTCAAACCGTCGTAATTAGAGTTTGACTTCGTGATTAATCACAATTTGTCCAATCAAATCTCAAATTGAAAGTACCTATGAGTGGGTAATTATGTGGGTAATAAACCCTTAAAAGGGCACCCTCTGATTCCCACTCTAACTAGGTCCATTGTCGGGTCAAACTTGTTTATAAAAAGTCAACAGAAAGCTAATTTTCAAATAAATGCAAAAATAACAATGTAGAAGCCATGCAACCTATTTTATCACTAATATAACTTGGTAATTAATGTAAGAACATGTCTAAGCATGTTCAAACCGACAATTTTCAGTATAAGCTCGGTTCGGAACCGAAAGTCACAAAAGTATACTTTTGCTTTGACTTTCAGTTCTGACCCAATGTAGCATGATTTAGAAATGCCTTAGAGCTTTATTAGGACCAGGTTTCATGTTAGTATAACCCTCTGTGATTATACATCTTGGTTCATTAGTTATCCGATTCATGTGCATGTTTCCGTTATATGCTTAAATGTTGACCATTATGCCCTTTTGACCTTAAAACGAGATTTTTGAAAATGTGAAAGAATAGAAACCTTTATTACTGATTTATAAACTTTTCCCTAAAATTTCACATCAGTTTGAGGTCTAGATTAAGAGTTATGCTCAATAGCGTAATTAGAAAGCTTTTTTATTAATTAAACGGCGTAATTAGCGTATAGCCTATCCAAACCCAATTTTTGATACCAAACTTTTTACCCACTGATGTAAAATAATATTTTGGGATTTTTGAAGATTTTTATTTATTTTTAGGCTGAGCATAACATAGAGTTATACCCTTGATTCGGTAATTGTCGGTTTTACCCTTTTGGCTTATAAAATGAGTTTTACAAAACATTTTGACACCAAACCTTTTGCTACTGATTTTATATGATAAATAAAGTATTTTAAGCTTTCTGGAATAATAAAAATATCAGCTTTTCTTTAAAAACCAGGAAATCGCTCAAAACCGCCTTTTTACGCATTTTAAACGCATGGTATGTATTAAAACTATTTTATATATATATGACTTGATACTTACTGATATTTTTAGTAAATTATTATATTTTAACAGTAAGAAAAAGTTTTAAACTCAGATTTCCAGTTTTGACCCTTTAAGCTTATGTGAAATTACCAAAATGCCCCTACGGTGCATAGTTTAGTTATAAAAGATAAATTTCACATATATGTGAAATTACCAAAATGCCCCTACTATGCATAGAAAGAAGCTGTATTGGAGGCTAACTTTCCAAACGAGAAATTAGGTGCAACATTTGAACAGTTGTCACCTGGGAATGATGGAATCCTTAGACTAATTGGTAGAATCTGGGTTCCTATTCATGGAGGACTTAGAGATGTAATCCTACAGGAAGCTCATAACTCCAGATATTCAGTTCACCCGAGAAGTGACAAAATGTACCAAGATTTAAAAGCCAATTATTGGTGGATGGGTTTGAAGAGATCCATAGCCACACACGTAGCTAAATGTCTGACGTACGCTCAGATTAAAGCAGAACATCAAAAGTCGTCAGGATTACTTCAACAACCGGAACTTCCCACATGGAAGTGGGAGATGGTAACCATGGATTTTATCACCAAATTACCGAAGACAAGACATGGAAATGATACAATATGGGTCATAGTTGACAGACTGACTAAGTCAGCTCATTTCTTACCCATCAAGGAGACGCATAGCTCTGATAAATTAGCCCAATTATATGTGGACGAGATTGTATCTCTCCACGGAGTGCCAGTATCTATTATATCCAATAGGGATACTAGATACACTTCTCATTTCTAGAAAAGTTTCCAACAATCATTGGGCACTCGTTTAAATTTCAGTACTACTTACCACCCTCAAACGGATGGGCAAAGTGAGCGTACGATTCAAACATTGGAAGACATGCTTCGCGCATATGTCATTGATTTAGGTGGTAGCTGGGATGACCACCTTCCATTAATTGAGTTCTCCTATAATAATAGTTACCATACCAGCATTCAGGCTGCGCCTTTTGAGGCATTATATGGGAGAAAGTGTAGAACGCCCGTTTGTTGGGCAGAAGTTGGAGAAACTCAACTATCAGGAACTGAGATTATCCTTGAAACGACGGACAAGATTGTCCAGATTCATGAACGCCTAAAGGCTGCCAGAGACAGGCAGAAAAGCTATACAGATAAAAGGTGAAAACCTCTAAAGTTTGAGGTATGAGACAAAGTCTTACTGAAGGTATCACCCTGGAAAGGTGTGATTCGTTTTGGTAAGAAGGGCAAGTTAAGCCTGTGGTATATAGGACCATTCGAGATCATTGAATGTGTCGGAAGTGTAGCTTATAAGCTGGACTTGCCTGAGGAGCTTAGTGGAATTCATAATGTGTTCCACGTCTGTAACTTAAAGAAGTGTCTAGCTGATGAATCGCTAGCAATGTCTCATAAAGACATACAGATCGATGAAAGCTTGAGGTTTGTTGAAAGACCTTTATCGATCGAGGATCGACAGGTTAAAATGCTCCGAAGGAAGCATGTACCGATTGTGAAGGTCAAATGGGATGCCCGTAGAGGCCCTAAGTATACATGGGAGGTTGAGTCCACTATGCGACAAAAGTACCCCTACTTATTTCAGTAAATCTCAGGGTCGAGATTTCTTTTACGGGGGTGAGGATGTAACACCTCATAAAAAACGTGTCCATTTATGTGAAGACACGTGTCCTAAACCCTAAACGTGCGAAAGATTGAATTACAAGGACTAAAGATGACAAACAACGAAAATACGTATGCGGTGGGACTAAAAGTGTCAACATGCTAAAAATATGCCTCTGTTTAACCACACACAATGAACGTATTCTTAAACGAGTAAATATTCGGACGTAAGAAGCCGTTTGTGAAAGAAATTGAAAGTTTACAAGACAAAGGGGTTAAATGTGTCAACATGTTAATTCTTACCCCTGAGTGACCTTTTAATGAACCCGGGGCTTTGTAATGTTCGATTATACTCTCAAGAATAAGTGACAATAAATTCAAAAGGTTTTGATATCGTTATGTGCTAATTAGGCAAACTTTCAAGAAGAAGGGTTAAAAGCGTCAACGAGAAGAAACTAGTGTATTCGGTGATCATTTAAAGAAACCGAGCCTAACGGTGTTTGGTTATACTCCTAAGATCACTCACAAACTATGAGGGTTAAAATTGCCTAAAATGAAAGATAATGTGCATTAAAAGGTTCAGGGACTAAAGGTGACAAGTTTAAAACTTGTTTGCTGAGATTTGGGGTGGTAGCGTCACGCGACCCCTCCCCCCTGTTGCTGTCGCGCGCAGTGACGACCCTGTTTCGACCGATTTCCCTTTCCAGCTGTAGGTTATCTCCTTCCTTGGCCGCCAAACAAACCACTAAGCACTTAACTCGAAAACTAGGAGCTTTTAATGGTTTTTAAAACCACTTGGGACACCTGGAGCCATCTCATAACATCATGAAACACCTGTGATGATCTTGTGAAGGTTCCATGCACTATAAATAGAGGCATTGCATTGCCTTTCTCCCTACTCATTCACAAGTTCTATCTCTCTCTCATTGCTTAAGCTTTCTTGAGCATTTCTGGAGATTCCTGATCATAAAGGAAGCTCACCTTAGTTCAAATTTCATGCAAGGACCTTTTTTTAAGTGTCCTTAGCTTCTATAGTTTGGTTTTTATGCATTTGAAGACCGAAAGTCAAAGTTGTCGTAAGACGGCTTTGACCTTCGGTCTAGACCTAAACGGTCCAGCCATTGTTCGAGGCGAATATGGCTACGTGATCGTAATTAGGTGTGTGTTAATCCCTCAAAAGGGCACATCCTAATTATCACGTTTACTTAGTTAATTGTCGGGTCAAAGTAATTAGTCAAAAAGTCAGATTTTCAAATAATAATTAAAACTGATAATGTAGAGGTTATGAATCATATTTTGTCACTTAAATAACTTGGGAAATGTTATTAGAACATGTCTAAACATGTTCAACCCGACAATTCTGAGTCTAAGCTCGGTTCGCAACCGAAAGTCGCAAAAGCTTGACTTTTGCTTTGAGTTTCAGTTCTGACCCGATTAAGCTTAGTTCCTTTATGTTTTAAGTTTCCATTGTGACCATATAATGTTATAGTATAACTCTCTAAAGTTATATTACCTGGTCATTTGGAAATTCTGAATTTTATGCATGTTTCCGTTATTATGCTTAATGTTGACCAATATGCCCTTATGGTCTAAAAATGAGATTTTTGACTACATGAACATATAAATGAGTTGAATACTGATTTATAAACGTGTCTAAATTATTTTGACATTACATTCTGGTCTTAAAGTGATGTTATGCAAACTATCGTAAACTTAGCTTTTATAAAGACTAAACTACCCTTTAATGCATAAATCATACTTAAACATAAATTTTGACACAAAAATCATTACCTACTGTTGTGATATTATTTTTAAGGATTTTTGGAATGTTAGTTCAGATTATATATTGACCATAACATTGAGTTCTCGTATAAATTCTATAATTTATGATAATGCCCTTTTTGCAAATAAAATATGTTTTACACTTGATTAGCATGCAAAACCTTTTACTACTGATCTAATATGAATAATAAAATATTTTGACCACCCAAGGCTTGTCAAAAATCTCAGAATCACATAAACTTTGCAAATATCGTCAATTATCGATTTTTTCGCTAATTTGGTGCATAGTACGGTTTAAAACCATAATTAGCACCCAAGACTTGTTACCTACTGAATTTATAAATAATTTTTAATATTTTTACAGTAGGTATAAATCATGAACTCAGACTTCTAATTATGTCCTTAAAGGCATATGTGAAATGACCAAAATACCCTCTCGGGGTATAATTTGGCCATAAATGGTAAACCACACATATGTATGATATTCTACTGTTATAACATCATAAAATAAATATTTTTATAGGATTTTGTTTTTACCAGAACTTCAGTTTACTTATAAACCTCTTTTATAAATCTTAAAATGACCAAAATGCCCTTACGGGGCTTAATTCGGTTTAAAATCTTTTTGGGAATATTTGTTGATATCTTACTGATGTCTTAACATATTTTAAGCATAATAACTTATGGGACTTGTATATGGTTCATTTGGTTACCCGTTATGCTTATACGTGTTCGGTTCGGTTTATGTAACTACTTTGCATAAATTAGCCAAAACGGGTTTAACCTTATCATCTAAACTTCAAAATCCAGAATGTGTTTAGTTTACCCATATTATACAAGTATTCAAGCTTGTCGGGTCTAAATCACATTCCATTCCGGTCTTCGCTTAATCTAGCGTTTCGAACCGTAAAACATCTTTATAACTAACCGGTCTAAGTCTTTGACTTAAATAAGACTCGTTAGTATCCTAATAGGTTAATAAACCTTCCATATAGATTAAGTAGCTTTGGTAGAAGATATTTGCATAATGTCTTAGGAAACATACGGCTGAGTAGCATCTTTGCACAACTAGCTCAGGTAATACTTTTAACTTATTTTCCCTATACAGGCTTGGGATACGGTAAATTATTACCGCTTGGTCGGGTATGAGATCATTAAATCGGATTGTGATTTAATAAATCTGCATAACCCGTTTTAATATGTTTTGTTTGATAACATAAACATTGGGGGGTTAACGACTGTGTCCTAGATATCCTCGGCTCATTAAAGTTATTAATGGCCACGACCTATGCACGGGGTGTAGGCATACACCTGACAGATGCAAATGCTAATTACTAAATAACCCACATGTTGGGGATAACTCCTTTATGGGTTTTATATGCTGTGAGTTGGTTAATCACGACCGGCTTCCAAACCGGCCCTAATTGTATGACAAACATGTAAATTGGTATACAAGATTTTAATAAAAATTGTCCCAAGTTATAAAAGATTTTGTGCCTTGTGCGCCTAAACCAATTTTCATAAACTCTTTTCAAATGAGTCAGTTAATTGTATTTACCAGTGAAAACTGACGTATTTTCCAAAGACTAAGTGACAGTTACCTCTTGAAACTAGGCTGGAGCTACTTGGTGTCAATTAAGAGGATCTTGCAAATCCTTAGATGCCTTAAGTCTGTTAAACTTTGTTTTATGTATTAGTTTTCATGATCCGCTTGTGGATCTCTATTACAACCAGTCTGTATATTCTTTTGTTATGAACTCTGGACATTTTTGGTTTGTAATAGTAATTAACTTCCAAGCCTTCTGGTGTGCTATAATTGTGTTTAATTGTCTATGATGATATCAACTACGTCACGATATTCCCTACCGGGCCCACCGGAAATATGTGGAAATATCGGGGTGTGACACCATCACCCTTTCTCCTATCGGAGAACTTTAGGATGAAACGTCTCTCCAACCTCTCAAACCTCCATGCAATAACCTTAGCCATTTTTTAAGTTGAATGGCGTTTTGGACAATGTGTGGCGTTTTAGATAATGTGTGGAGTGTTAAGTTTTGTTTGCGTGTTCTACTTATATAATGACTTTTTGTTTAGCTTCATCTGTTAAGGCTGTAACACGTTCCATTTTTTTTAGATTTTCTTGTTTTGTATTTTCAATGGCATTTAGACAAGACGACACATTGTTCTATTATTGTTATAGAGTTTTGGCGTTTGTGGTATCTTGGCGTTTTACAAGCATTTTTTTAGAGAAATAATGTAATTTGTTATAGCGGAAAATTATATTACAAACCACAGGGAAAAAAATAGAAGCGAAAAAAATAAATTAAAAATCCTAATCGGATCTCTCTTCCCAATCTTCACTGTCATCAGTCTCTTTCTTCTTTGAAACTACAAGAACTATCACAAATATATGGCATTTTGGTTTTTGATGTGATTTATTGTTTGTTCGTTTGTTAAAGTAGCTTTTGTGGATGTTGGGGATATAGATCGATGTCGTGTGAGTGGGTTTTTCTCTTAGGTCTTCATCTTTATCTTCATCCTACTTTAGTTTCATCGATCCCCTCTCCTCATTCAAGCCTTTTTCAAGAACAAAGAACACAAAATGACACATGACTGTCATCAGCCTCTTTTTCTTGAAGATTTGTCCATCTCATGCAGCAAAATCTTACTGAGTTACTCCCCTCGCCTAACAATTCATTCAGTGAAATTTCACGCAAAACAATACTGAATATCCAAGAAAGGATGTTTGCCATCTTTGTTTTTTTTTTAACTCTTTTGGCGTTTTACAGTGAGTGGTATTTAGGAACCATGGCGTTGTTTTTTTGGTGTGATTAAATGGAAGTTGCTGAGAGGTTTCTTTTTTATAGGATGACTTTGGCGCGTAGTTTAGGCGGGATATTATTATAATAAAGTATTCGTCGTTTAAGGTACTGTTTGTAATTACTGTTTTGCTAAGCTTTATCTGTTAAGTCTGTAACACGTCCCATTTTTCAAGTTTGGCGTTTTATATTTTAATGGCGTTTTTGTAGGCCAAGATGATAAAATACATTATGTAAAACACAGAGAAAACTACGTGGGAAAAATATTTTTTATTATTTTGGCGTTTAGTATTTTGGTAGTGTTTTATATTTAATGGCGTTTTTTGTAAGAAACGATGTTTTACCCTTTTTACCCTTAATGAAGCACGTCCCAAGTAATAAAGTTGATGTTATTTACAAAAACGCCACCGCGCCAATCTAGTCCATAGAATGCTTTGATTTGACGATCCATAAGCGTTCTCACTGTTTTTACACTTTTCACCGTTTTCCCTAAATCCTGTCATATATACCTGAACTTCAACTGAATTTTATTATGTCAAGGTGTACAGTATCATCTGCAAATCGTTTGTCAGTTTTTTCCAAAGTAGAATCTTTCCTACAACGTAAAGTGTGTTAGGATTTGCTGAACAATTAGCATTATGCAGTAAATAAGAATATCAGTTATAACACTATAGATAAATCCCACAATCGTGCTTGTTTATGTTGATTTGTTAACATTTTAAACGGAGATAAATAAAGAAATTCTCGAGCTGGCTGCTGCAACAGGGTTGTAGGTAATAACCTGGCATCCTCCACAGCGGCGATGCCTAATTCTTGGCACCTAATACCGGGGTGTGCATATACGTACAACGAACTTGATGCACCCAATTCTGCCAGAAAAAGTAACATCTAGTCCCGGTCTTATCCAATAAAGATCAAGAAACGGATCAAATAAGAACTTACCATAACCCACGGGTCCTCCATATGAACATAACATCGAAAGCTACCAAAACCGAGTACCGGCTAACTATTTATTGAACACTGCAAAATATGAGCAAAGTCAAAGATGTTCTTTCAAAATTTTCGATCATGCGAGTTATTTTAGATTTTAGTCTATCCTGGACACGTAGATATTACTGCTTGAAATCTATACAGCATAAAACGAATAATAATTTGAAAAAATAAATCTTTAAACTTATAAAAATAAGTAAAACTAAACTGTGACAAGAAAGATCAAGATGTTTAAAATTTAAAGTGTTAAAATAGTAACAATTACATATGAAAATGAAAACTAATCAAAAATTTAAAATCGAATAGCAAGAATTAAGAAATTTTAACTTTAACTCCATCGAGTACTGAACTTCTCGGTGTATATCCTTGAGCTTTGTCATGAACTGCAAGTCTCTATCACAACATTCTATGTTACTCGCAACACACAAGTCACGAACAGAAGTGGTTGGCATCACCCTCAAGTTTCTGGAGCCCTGGCCTCTTGTGAGTAGACCAAGTTGCAATCCATCAGAACACCTCTTCAACTCTTGAAGAGTAGCCTTATCTGCATAGACTTCCTCTTCAATTAGTTTAATAAATCACTGCTTCAAATCATCAGATTGTGTAGAAGTTGATGCCATTGTTATTAATGAAATGATAAAGTAAATGAATCAGTGTATGATGCAAAACCTTTGAATTAACAATGGTATTATACAGAGAAATAAAAATTAAATATCTAACAGCCCAAAAGTCCGAATTAAATGCAAGTGTTAAATAAAAATTTATATTTAAAATCCGTGTACATTTAATGATTTAGGAGGGAAATACGTGTACATTTAATGATTTAGGAGGGAAATTATTATAATACACATAAAGATACTTTCAAAAATGAGTTTTCATAAGAAAGTAAATAAAATTAAATATCTAGAAACCCAAAGGCCGAAATTTAAAGCTTCAAAAATAGGTTATCATAATTAGGAATCGTCTCTTCATTTATCATATCACCCCTTGTAAACACTATAAAAAGGGAATGATTAGTTCAATTGAAAACATCAACAAATTACTTTTAAAAAAATGTTCATCCAAAAACAAGCTGTCCAAAAACACGACCAATATTCTAAATGGCAAACTAATTTTTTTAACACTTGGAAGATACTAACGTTGTTAAAAAGCGATTTTCAAGATGGTCACTTAAAGAACAGAGAACAGACGAAGAACCCAACAGAAAAGTTGGTGTCCTGAGTGAAAATTATTATAAGCAAACCTGGAGTAGTATTGCATTGCTTGATGAAGTTGTCCATTCTACTCCATCAGAGTTTAAGGATAAGGCAGAGGAATTCATCACACAACTGTTGAAACAGCATCAGAAGATTTATGACATGTTAGTTGATCAGCAAAATAAAAGAAGAGATGAAATTGCATGGAAGAAGGTGAGAGCCTTAGAAATCCTGGAAAGTGTTCAATGGAGGGTGTAATTGTAACACCCCGAAAATTTCACGTCCTAAAATGTAATGACACGTGTCATAAGTTTGAACGTGCGAAAGAATGTTCAGAAAGGACTAAAGTTGACAAACGTGGAAAGTATATGAAAATACGAGTTTTAAAAGTCAACAGTGAATAAAGGTATTGTATATTAACCCTACATAATGTTTGTACCCTTAAACGAATGGATCATGGATCATACGAAGCAAATTGTAAAAGAAAGTGAGAGATTACAAACTACAGGGGTTAAATGTGTCAACATGTTAAAGTATGCCTCTGAGTGACCATTTAGTGAACCCGAAGCTTTGTAACGATTAATATTGCTCACTAGAATAATGCGGTAAAATATTACAAGGATTCGATATAGTATGGGGATGTTATGATGATGTTCGTATGCGAGGGGTTAATAACGTCAACATTGCAAATTAAGGCTTTACGAGCAATCACAAAGCAAACCGAGGACTTAACAATAATTGGTTATGTCAAGGAACCCTTAAAAGTTAAGTTAGAGGGCCTAATGTACAATAAATCTTGCAAGAATCAAGTGAAAACGATGTTTTAAAGGACCAGGGACTAAATTGCAAAGTTTATAGCTTCTGATGAAGGCTAGCGCACCGCTACAATGAGAGTGTAACGGTGCGCTAGGCAGTGCCCAGCATCAGAAAACAGGCTGTTGCCTGTTTTGTGCACTTGTGACCCTTTAGGCCGGTTTTTCTTGCATGTGAAGGACCCTTAGACTCCCCTAGAAGACTAGGGACATGTGTTGGATGATTGTGGATGATCATAGAGCTTGTTGTCAATGAATTGTGGTGTATGCAAACACTATATAAGGCCACCAAAGTGCCTCATTCATTCTTACAACCATTCTGATCATTTGGAGAGCTTGCAAGCAGATCAAAGGCCTTCCTAATCATTCATTAATCACCTAGTAAGTTGCCTAACCTTTCTAAATTAATTCTAGCTTAGTAATTAGCTTAAAAGTCAAACCGACGTAACTTCGGTTTGACTTCGCGATTGATTAATGATAGCTCAGTCGTATCGCAAATTAAAAGTACCGTTAGATAGGTAATTATGTGGGTATTAAACCCTTATAAGGGCACGTACCGAATCCAGACCTAACTAGGTCGTTTGTCGGGTCAAACGTTGACCTAAAAAGTCAACAGAATTACAAAATGCGATTTAATGCACGATTAACAATCCGCGAGGCGTGTAACCTGTTTTAAACTTAATATAACTTGGTAATAAGTATAAAAACTTGTCTACGCTTGTCCGACTCGACAAATTTCTGTTTAAACCCGGTTCGGAACCGAAAGACGCAAAACTTTGACTTTTGCATTGACTTCGGTTCTGACCCGTTTTAATTTGATTCGGTATTGCCTTAGTGCTTCATTAGGTTTGGGTTACATGATAGTATAAGTCTCGATCCTTGTTTCGTTGATTATCCGATTCGTTCGCGCGTTTCCGTTAAATGCTTAAAATGGACCATAATGCCCTTATGACCATACAACGAGAATTTTGAAAATGTGGAAGTAAAATAATCTTAGTTACTGATTATTAAACATGTACGTAAATTTTCACGTCAATCGGAGGTCTAGATTAGGAGATATGCGCATTAGCGTAAATAATAAACTTTTTATTAATTAAACGGCGCGATTAGCGCATAGCCTATCTAAACCCGATTTTCGGTACCAAAACTTTTCCCCACTGATGTTAAATAATATTTTGGGATTTTTGAAGATTTTTAATTATTTTTAAACTGGTCTTAAGCTAGGCTTATCGTCTTAATTCGGTTAATACCAAATTTACCCTTTTCGGTCATAAAATGATTTCTACAAAGAATTTTGACGTGAATCCAATTGCTACTGATTTTAAATAATAAATGTAATGTTTTGAGCCTGTTTAACTAATCAGAAAACCCAGAATCGTATTTTTAATCATACGTCGCTTAAAACGGGTTTATACGCGTATTATACGCGTAGTTTAGGCTTAAAACCATTTTGACACATAAGGATTATTACCAACTAATATAATCTGTTAAAAATAAGTTGTTTACTGATTACTTCAGTCCCGAACATCGGGGTTACGTTAAATCCCTTTTATAATCTCTAAAATGACCAAAATACCCCTACGGGGCATAATTAATGATTAATCTCGTTTTGGGCATTATGGAAGGTATCATTATGATATCACCACATATTTAAAGCATATTAACTTAGGAAACCTGTTCGTGATTCATTCGGTTACCCGTTACGCATTATTCGCGTTCGGTTCGGTTTATATAACTAGTTTATATAAATTAGCCGAAACGGGTCAAACCTTAACGGTTTTATCTCAAAATCCAGAATGTGTTTAGTTTACCCATATTATACAAGTCTTCAAACTTGTCGGGTCTAAATCACATTCTATTCCGGTCTTCGCTTAATCATGCGTATGAACCTTAACACTTCCTTAAAACTAACCGGTCTAAGTTACGACTTAAATAAGACCCGTTAGGAATCTAATAGGTTAATAAAACCTTCGTTCCAGATTGAGAGCCCCAGTAGAAGTACTTATGCTTGCTGATTAGAATATACGGCTGAGTATAAATTGCATTGCTAGCTCAGGTAAATACTTTTAACTTATTTTCCCTATACGGGCTTGGGATACGGTACTATAAAAATACCGCTTGGTCGGGTGTAGAAACCTTTTAATCGAAGATGATTAAATTGCATAATCCCGTTTTAATCTGTATTGATTGATAACAAATAACATTGGGGGTTAATGACCGTGTCCTGGATATCCTTGGCTCATTTTAAAAAGTGAATGGCCACGACGTAAGCACAAGGTGTAGACATAACACCTCCTGTTGCATATGTATAACGTATACTCACTCGTAAGGGTATCTTCTTGTGAGATTATATTTGTGGTGTGTCGATTAATCTTGTCCGGCTTGTATTGTATAATCACCGGCCCTAAATGTTGGACAACCATGTAAATCGGATACAAGATTTTTATTAATAGAATTGTCCCAAGTATAAAAGATTAATTTTGCCTCTGTGCATTTTAATCAATGTGTCATGATATTTTGTGCCGTTTGCACTCAAATCACTTTTCAAACTCTTTTTCCAAAAATGAGTCAGTTACTTGTATTTACCAGTGTAAACTGACGTATTTTCCAAAAGGTTAAGTGACAGGTACTATGCATAATTGGCTGGGAGCTCAGGGCGTCATTAGGGAATCTTGAAAGTTCTAGATGCCTGAAGTCTGTTGAACAGTTTTAGTATCTTTTGTTTGATCCGCCTGTGGATCCTTTACCTTCCGTTGTAATACTTTGACATTACTTATATTCGGAATGTAATAATATTTATCTTTTGCTTCCGCTGTGCATTATTATATTGTGTTGTTTGACTATTATGTTGCCAACCACGTCACGATACTCCCCCACCGGGCCCACCGGTGACACGTGGAAAGTCGGGGTGTGACAGGTTGGTATCAGAGCCAACACTGAGTGAATTAAACACTAGCCTTTTGTGTTTAATCTCAGTTACACAATTGCACAATCTAAACTTCTGAGTCTAGACTTAACATAGGATTATTCTCAATCCTAATCTGAAAATTTTTACTTCCAAAATTTTTATTGGATACGTCGCCAAGTGAAGAAGCCGTAATAGGAGTTCTCCACACCCGGAGCCCTGAGATGCTGAGCTTCGTACCGCGGCCAGAATGAAACGTGCAGCCAAGGGGAGAGCATTCAGAAATAACTTGAAGAAGAAACTCCTTTTGCTGAAGATCGTTTCCTTAATAGTCCTTATAAGGACATATTTATCCTTCAGTCCCTTCGAGGACACATTATCCCTTCAAAGACCCGCTTAGGGCAACTCTGTACTTTTATTTTCATATAATGGATTAAATTAAACTTGTCCACGTGACTAAGCCTTTTGTGCTATTACTAAATGCCTCGATCCCAGACGATCATGGCTTATAAATTAAACTTGTCCACGTGACTAAGCCTTTTGTGCTATTGCTAAATGCCTCGATCCCAGACGATCATGGCTTATAAATTAAACTTGTCCACGTGACTAAGCCTTTTGTGCTATTACTAAATGCCTCGATCCCAGACGATCATGGCTTATAAATTAAACTTGTCTACGCGACTAGGCCATTGTGCTATTATTAACTTATAAATTAGGATTTATGATAAAAATCCTGAATAAAATAAATATCCTTCTTTCCCTGCCAGTAGGCATCTTAAAGAGAATCTTAAAGGTGAAACCTAGCCTGCGCGGCCAGGATGGTGAAACCTACTCAAGAGATTCAAATCCTTGTTAACACCTAAGAACGTGTTAGCACTCCTGACAAATGTAATTCGATAAGATCGCAACAGTCATCCCTATATTGGCAATCTTTAAATTCCTAATTTGCCTTATGATCTAGAAATCATGGCTTATATCATCTTATAAGATGATCATGTTATAAACATCTATGAGTAATGGAGTGCCTACGGGCTAATTTGTTGTCCGATAAGACAACGACAGTGGTGGTCTTTGACCCTGTCTAAAGATGTTGGAATACGTCCAAGCATAATAATCGGTAGGGTCCATACGATCTCGACTAAATATCATCTGAAAAGATAATCATACCATAGATATCCCTTCGAAGGGAAATGCCTACGGGCTATAATAAATTGTCCATAAGAGACACAAACATTATGATCCTTATGATCCCCTATTCAAAATGGTGGGATTATACCCAAACCTAATAGTCAATATGATCGATGTGATCATGACTAATATCATTAGATACGATAATTATATATAGACATCCATTAGTGATGTTAATTGGTTTACCTTTCTGTCAAGAGAATCGCCTTTCAAGACGATGACGGTTATAGTCTATGACTCCCATCCTCGAAGATAATTCTTCCATAAGAATCTGGAGTACTCTTCCCCAGAAAGAGTACGACAATATATATAATTCTATTTTATTATTTTCTCATTGTTTTCTATCACCTACGAATGCCAAACTATGTTTGATAGAAGGTGCCATATGAGGATTGGCGTATCCTAGGGTGTCCCATAGATTATTTCCATGTCTGATCAGCATGGAGGTTTAATACATGGAACCCCTGAGATATCCCAATGGTCATATTGTACTAATGTCGACTAGTAGTATTCAAAGAAGATATCCAAAATAAAATTGTCCAAGTAAATGTTCCCGATTAAGGAATTCGTGGACTAGTAACATAAATGTGTCATTTATTCGACACAAGCAACGATGAGTGAACTGGAGCTTGAGATATGGAAAATCTCTGTAACCTTCTTGTATCTTGGTTACCTTTTTCTAAGTTTACCCTGTTTACCTCTTTAGAGGCAGGTAGAGTTACGATTAACATTCCGCTTTGGGTTAGAGTGTTGTAAGAACTCCATGTTTATTATGGAACAACCGAAAACCTGATTAAGAAAATTTTAAGATATAGATTCATATATCCTACCTCGATATTCCAAGAGTTTGATATGGTTGGGTAAGAAAGACGGTTCATTTTTGCTTATTCATTGTTACCGCAACCCTACTTAGGCAACGATTAAGAATTTTCCATCAGCTGCCCAGAATAGTCGAATAGTTCGACTAACGGCAAGGATTAGCTATTCCCTAAGATTTGTTAAAAAGTGGTTGGAATAACCACCTCAAGAGAAGCTTTTCTATAATAGTTGGTATAGAAGTATCAAGGTTACTCCTTTAGAGACCTTGTATAAATGAAATGTTAAAACCCTGTTGTTAGGACAATAGATTGGTAAGTCCAATTATCAAGATCTGAAAGTTGCCTGGGGGACAACAAATAAGATTATACAAATTCCTAACCATCAGTAAGTTGCCATTATTAGACAGAGGATACTTCCTTTATTTCGGTAAATCTCGGGGCGAGATTTCTTTTAAGGGGGTGAGGATGTAACACCCCGAAAATTTCACGTCCTAAAATGTAATGACACGTGTCATAAGTTTGAACGTGCGAAAGAATGTTCAGAAAGGACTAAAGTTGACAAACGTGGAAAGTATATGAAAATACGAGTTTTAAAAGTCAACAGTGAATAAAGGTATTGTATATTAACCCTACATAATGTTTGTACCCTTAAACGAATGGATCATGGATCATACGAAGCAAATTGTAAAAGAAAGTGAGAGATTACAAACTACAGGGGTTAAATGTGTCAACATGTTAAAGTATGCCTCTGAGTGACCATTTAGTGAACCCGAAGCTTTGTAACGATTAATATTGCTCACTAGAATAATGCGGTAAAATATTACAAGGATTCGATATAGTATGGGGATATTATGATGATGTTCGTATGCGAGGGGTTAATAACGTCAACATTGCAAATTAAGGCTTTACGAGCAATCACAAAGCAAACCGAGGACTTAACAATAATTGGTTATGTCAAGGAACCCTTAAAAGTTAAGTTAGAGGGCCTAATGTACAATAAATCTTGCAAGAATCAAGTGAAAACGATGTTTTAAAGGACCAGGGACTAAATTGCAAAGTTTATAGCTTCTGATGAAGGCTAGCGCACCGCTACAATGAGAGTGTAACGGTGCGCTAGGCAGTGCCCAGCATCAGAAAACAGGCTGTTGCCTGTTTTGTGCACTTGTGACCCTTTAGGCCGGTTTTTCTTGCATGTGAAGGACCCTTAGACTCCCCTAGAAGACTAGGGACATGTGTTGGATGATTGTGGATGATCATAGAGCTTGTTGTCAATGAATTGTGGTGTATGCAAACACTATATAAGGCCACCAAAGTGCCTCATTCATTCTTACAACCATTCTGATCATTTGGAGAGCTTGCAAGCAGATCAAAGGCCTTCCTAATCATTCATTAATCACCTAGTAAGTTGCCTAACCTTTCTAAATTAATTCTAGCTTAGTAATTAGCTTAAAAGTCAAACCGACGTAACTTCGGTTTGACTTCGCGATTGATTAATGATAGCTCAGTCGTATCGCAAATTAAAAGTACCGTTAGATAGGTAATTATGTGGGTATTAAACCCTTATAAGGGCACGTACCGAATCCAGACCTAACTAGGTCGTTTGTCGGATCAAACGTTGACCGAAAAAGTCAACAGAATTACAAAATGCGATTTAATGCACGATTAGCAATCCGCGAGGCGTGTAACCTGTTTTAAACTTAATATAACTTGGTAATAAGTATAAAAACTTGTCTACGCTTGTCCGACTCGACAAATTTCTGTTTAAACCCGGTTCGGAACCGAAAGACGCAAAACTTTGACTTTTGCATTGACTTCGGTTCTGACCCGTTTTAATTTGATTCGGTATTGCCTTAGTGCTTCATTAGGGTTGGGTTACATGATAGTATAAGTCTCGATACTTGTTTCGTTGATTATCCGATTCGTTCGCGCGTTTCCGTTAAATGCTTAAAATGGACCATAATGCCCTTATGACCATACAACGAGAATTTTGAAAATGTGGAAGTAAAATAATCTTAGTTACTGATTATTAAACATGTACGTAAATTTTCACGTCAATCGGAGGTCTAGATTAGGAGATATGCGCATTAGCGTAAATAATAAACTTTTTATTAATTAAACGGCGCGATTAGCGCATAGCCTATCTAAACCCGATTTTCGGTACCAAACCTTTTCCCCACTGATGTTAAATAATATTTTGGGATTTTTGAAGATTTTTAATTATTTTTAAACTGGTCTTAAGCTAGGCTTATCGTCTTAATTCGGTTAATACCAAATTTACCCTTTTCGGTCATAAAATGATTTCTACAAAGAATTTTGACGCGAATCCAATTGCTACTGATTTTAAATAATAAATGTAATGTTTTGAGCCTGTTTAACTAATCAGAAAACCCATAATCGTATTTTTAATCATACGTCGCTTAAAACGGGTTTATACGCGTATTATACGCGTAGTTTAGGCTTAAAACCATTTTGACACATAAGGATTATTACCAACTAATATAATCTGTTAAAAATAAGTTGTTTACTGATTACTTCAGTCCCGAACATCGGGGTTACGTTAAATCCCTTTTATAATCTCTAAAATGACCAAAATACCCCTACGGGGCATAATTAATGATTAATCTCGTTTTGGGCATTATGGAAGGTATCATTATGATATCACCACATATTTAAAGCATATTAACTTAGGAAACCTGTTCGTGATTCATTCGGTTACCCGTTACGCATTATTCGCGTTCGGTTCGGTTTATATAACTAGTTTATATAAATTAGCCGAAACGGGTCAAACCTTAACGGTTTTATCTCAAAATCCAGAATGTGTTTAGTTTACCCATATTATACAAGTCTTCAAACTTGTCGGGTCTAAATCACATTCTATTCCGGTCTTCGCTTAATCATGCGTATGAACCTTAACACTTCCTTAAAACTAACCGGTCTAAGTTACGACTTAAATAAGACCCGTTAGGAATCTAATAGGTTAATAAAACCTTCATTCCAGATTGAGAGCCCCAGTAGAAGTACTTATGCTTGCTGATTAGAATATACGGCTGAGTATAAATTGCATTGCTAGCTCAGGTAAATACTTTTAACTTATTTTCCCTATACGGGCTTGGGATACGGTACTATAAAAATACCGCTTGGTCGGGTGTAGAAACCTTTTAATCGAAGATGATTAAATTGCATAATCCCGTTTTAATCTGTATTGATTGATAACAAATAACATTGGGGGTTAATGACCGTGTCCTGGATATCCTTGGCTCATTTTAAAAAGTGAATGGCCACGACGTAAGCACAAGGTGTAGACATAACACCTCCTGTTGCATATGTATAACGTATACTCACTCGTAAGGGTATCTTCTTGTGAGATTATATTTGTGGTGTGTCGATTAATCTTGTCCGGCTTGTATTGTATAATCACCGGCCCTAAATGTTGGACAACCATGTAAATTGGATACAAGATTTTTATTAATAGAATTGTCCCAAGTATAAAAGATTAATTTTGCCTCTGTGCATTTTAATCAATGTGTCATGATATTTTGTGCCGTTTGCACTCAAATCACTTTTCAAACTCTTTTTCCAAAAATGAGTCAGTTACTTGTATTTACCAGTGTAAACTGACGTATTTTCCAAAAGGTTAAGTGACAGGTACTATGCATAATTGGCTGGGAGCTCAGGGCGTCATTAGGGAATCTTGAAAGTTCTAGATGCCTGAAGTCTGTTGAACAGTTTTAGTATCTTTTGTTTGATCCGCCTGTGGATCCTTTACCTTCCGTTGTAATACTTTGACATTACTTATATTCGGAATGTAATAATATTTATCTTTTGCTTCCGCTGTGCATTATTATATTGTGTTGTTTGACTATTATGTTGCCAACCACGTCACGATACTCCCCCACCGGGCCCACCGGTGACACGTGGAAAGTCGGGGTGTGACAGTAATGTTTTTATATTTTTCAAAATCTAAGTTTTGTAATACTATTTAATATCGAATGAACAAAATTCGAACTTTCTTTTTTGTTGTTTATCATTATTAGTGCTCAGAATCACATTTTTTATTGGTTTTACACACAAACAAATAGTATAAACAACATCAAATTCTTAGTAACATATATTAGACAAAATGGGATTTTTCTTGAAAAGACGATTCTTACCAACAGTAACGCTGTTAAATTTTCTTCCTCCTCCAAACAGTCCCAAAATTCATGTCACCTACAAAAATTTGTAAATTTTTTTAATGATAATGAATACAATATATTCAGAAGGCTGAAGATCTCAAACGAAACTGATATGGTTGGTCAAACACTTACTTCAGAAAAGCATACATCTAAAGATTGGATGGAAGGTGACGTGGTGCGAGTGTGTGTATAATTTTTAGATATATTTTAAGTACTTTTCACTCGTTATTCAAGTTTTAAATTTATAAAACACGATATAACACTATCACTCTCTACAACACGCTAGGGGAAGTACACCCATCGTTGGCGTAGTATAGTGATGGTAAGATACCGAGATCGTCCAAGAACATAAGAGCTTTTAATACCGGAATATCGTCGACGTCTAATCTAATCAAATTTTGAGAAAAGGTTTTTAATAAGTAAAATAAATAAATAAAAGAAACAAATAAACAAGATAAAATCACTTGGTTCTGATTCGTCAAATATGTATCCTTTGATGATTTTCGCACTTTGGGTTTTTTAAAAGATTATCTTAGTTATAGTGGTATGTCCCTCTTTTGGAGGCAACGCTACCTTCAGCCATGTTGGTCTGAGTCAGCATGGATACAGTCCCGCAAGGCCGGAATATTGAAAGATAATTAAGTAAGTTATTAATGCAAAATGCGGCATGTCCCTCTTTTGGAGGCAACGCTACCCTCGACCATATTGGTCTGAGTCAGCAGGGATACAGTCCCGCAAGGCCGGGTTAAAGTTTTATTAGTAGTTTATTTATAAGGGATTCAAGTTGTTCTTACTTCCCTCGATTTGATGCTATCTGCCCCAAAGGAGGTCCTAATAAGCATGAATCAAGTCCTTGTAGGATCTATACATTGAACAAGGCAAGAACTTTACCCAAACCACCCTTCTAACCCCCTTCCAGGCAGTTAACGCGCTTTTTATAGGCCGTAAAAACACAAATGAGTGAATCAACAAAACATGAAGAGATGATAGAATAAAGTTCACTTTCAGTATAAAAAACTAGTTATTAAAGTCATTAATACATACCTAATTAAAAAGTTAAACAAAGCTTGGAAATCAAAAGTCATAAATAACTTGTCTTCACCAAGTGATGTAAGAGATTAGCCAAGCATGACCTTTGTTTCACAAAAACTCTTATGATCAATCTTGGATCCTGAGACTACTACACACACTCTAAAGATGGATGATGGATGAATGTGGTGGATGATGGTGGCTTTGTGGTGGTGGAGTGGTGGCAAGTGTGAGAGAAGTAGTTTGCCAATGGATGAGTTGCAAGTGAACCAAGCACACTTATTTATAGCTGAAAACAGACAACTCACATGGCCCCGTGCCCGCTGGGCACAACCCCGTTTCATCCTTCTTCTCTGTCTTCATTTAATGCATTTGTCAGTCCGGATGCTTGCACGGCCCCGTGGCCATTGTACTTGTTGTACTATCCAAGATTTGCGAATCTAGGAGTTGACCACGGCCCGTGTCCATGGGACACAACTCCGTGTCTCTTGTCTGCTTCTGTTTGTATTCTTCTGTCTGGAATCTTGAGTGGGGAATGACCCTATGCCCGGCAGGCACGGCCCGTGCTTGTCTTCTAATTCGTTGTTTTTGTTCTTGGGGTGAAGCTTGGAGGGTTCGTGATGTGTTACAAAACACACTCATTTATCTATGTATTTTGTATATTGTTTTTTTTTTTTTTGGTAAAGATGTATTTTGTATATTGTTTCGATAGGTTTTTAGTTGTTTTTTTTTTTTTTTGTTATTTTAGGTTTGTATTTTATTAGGTTGTGTTTTGATAGGTTGTGAAAGAATATAAACTAAAATTGTTTATTATATTTATAAAAATATGTAAATGTGATGAAGCTTTCAATTTGAAAAAAACAATCAAGGTTACATTAATTATATGTAGTTAATGATTTGAATTAATTATTGGTGAAATTAATTAAGTCTTTTGCTAGAAATATTAAATAGAGACGAAGGAAATTGTCGTGTGATCCCAAAATGTCATAATTGTCAATAAATGTTTTCTTGAAACTAAATTAATTTGGGAGAAATTTATATAGTTTTTTTTTTTTTTTTTTTTTTTTTTTTGAATTACACACAGGGACAAGAAGCCACAAATGGGTTGCAAACTTGTATTAAATGGGCTCTATATTAAAAGCAACATTAATAGGCTGAATTAATAAAATAGTTATGTTGGATTAGTGAGTGAGTTTGGGCTCTAAGGCTATATGGTATGGTGCTCATCCTTCCTTAGAGGATGATCCGCCACCTAGGCGTCATATCATAGTCCTCCCAATGATGGTCCATCCCCCAAATTTAGTGGAAATGGAAGGATGATCCTAGATGATCCTACCCCACCACTTTTTTATTTTTTTAATCTTCCACTTTTTTAACACTTAACAAATAAATTAAGAAAATATTTTCATTAATATTAAAAAACATTACATAAACTTAAAAAAAAACATAAACTTAAAAAAATCCTAATATATTAAAAAAAAGCTACTAATTTTTGTAAATTAGTGAAACCCCTCTGCCCCCTAGCGTCGTATCGCAGTGTAAAAAACGGATCAGACTGGGCCATGTCGCCTGCGATACGTAAAAAAAGTCGACGAATCATGCGGAACCGACGTCGAAACATCTCGTCTGTGTACACGGGTTCGTCGGCAAAATAATCGACTACTAGTTTATCGTGGGCGGCTATGTATTTAAAACGAAAAATCTATGAAATTAATTATAAAATACATTTTCAAATCTATATAAAACATATGGAAAAAATAGTAAAGTACCTTCTTGGTCTCGGTTTAATTTTGCTCGTCTAGTTAGCCGTTGGGACGACGCTTCATCACCTACCATGAAGACCTAAGCCGCGTTCATAATCATGTTTTGCATAAATGCGTCATTCTCTTCCGAAGATGATGAATACCACGTACAGGGGCGAAGTATAGAAGGGGCGGGGAGGGGCGCCCGACCCCCCAAACTTTTCACTCAGTAGTGTTATATATGTAGTTTTCGTATAGAAATTTTTGGGTATACACATTTTCGACCCCCCGGTTCTATAGAATTTTTTTGGTATATACGTTTTCGACCCCCCCCCCCCCCCCCCCCCGGTCATTCGGGTCAAGCTTCGCCACTGACCACGTAGACGAAGAAGATGAAGAAATGGAAGAAATGGAAGAAGGTGAAGCCATGGTAATTTTTGAGAGAAAGATTGGTGGTAGTGGGTAAAAAATGGTATAAAATGTTGAGTTTTTATAAAAAGAGAAGAAGGTTTATAAAATGTGAGAGAGATATGAGATTGTAGCGGGTGAAAAGGTGTGAAGAATGGTGTAAAAGTGGTGAGTATTTATAAATTTTGGAGTGAATTGGGTATAATTTTAAAAAGTAGCCGTTGATTTTAATAAATGAAAATCGAATTTGATTTTTTTTATTTGAACGGTCATAAATCTCGGTCCCCACAAGTTTTTGTCCTTTACTGGCCCGTCTCCAACGTCTTCCTTTCGTCGGTGAGGACGAGAACGATCCGGGCGGCACGGTGTTGGGCCTGTCGTCGGTCCTGGACGAAGGGGGACGTCCTCCATACCGCATAGCCTAACATATCTATTGGGATTCAAGTCCAAAGTGATGTAGATGGGAATTAAAAGAAGAAGATATAATATTGGAAAGGAGGGACACGTGCATGAATAAAAAGAAAATAAAATGGGTTGTGAAGGTATGTCGGCTAGGGGTGTTCAAAACCGGATATCAGAAAATTCGGACATCGGAATTTCGGATACCAAATTTCACTATCCGAATCCGTATACGAAATTTCGGATATCCGATCGGATTGTGAATCGGATATCCGAATATCTGATTTTTATTTTTTTATTATTATTTTTATATATAGAATCGGATAGTTTCGGATATCCGAATATAAGTGTTCGGATATTTTTCAGATATTTCGGATATTTTTGGATATTTCGGATACTTTTCGGATATTTTCGGATATTCGGATATCCGAAAAAAATAAAAATTAAATTTTCGGATATTTTTTAAAATCACTATTCGAATCCGAAATATCCGAAAATTCGGATCCGGATATCCGAATTTTCAGATATTTCGGATTCGGATAATTCGGATCGGATTTTCGGATACGGATAGTTTTGAGCACCCTAATGTCGGCCTAGCATATTTCGTGAATTAGTGGGGTTTGTGCCTTTGAAAGAATTATTTATACATACATAACATCAACATCAGCCGCACATAATAATACTGGGGGACGCACATATATACAAAAAAAGGTGTGGACGAATTAGAAGCGCATAAGCAGAATTAGTTCGCAGAGGATCAAGAAGGCTGTGCCATATTATAGCTATTATTATTGAAGGCTGCGATCAAGAAAAAAGAGAAAGAATACGGTTCAAGACTTAAAGCCGCGATCAAGATTAAAGTCCGGGTTTGCAATTTATTAGTATTCAATTTTAATAACTTTGTTTTTTTTAACTTGATACTATGGATTGTTCATTAATTCAGACTTTTTTCTTTTTAGTGGTTATGTTTCTTGGCTAATCTTTTATGCTACCTAGGCCTAGATGAAATATGATTTAATGTTTTGACTATTCGGTTTTGACTAATGATTAAATTGAGATGATTTACATATTCCTGTTTTGTGATTGTTTATGAATTTGTATGCTTGTCTTGGTTGTGATTGGTTGTTTGGTTAGGTGATCTTGTTAGTCTGGTCTGGAACTATTTAGATCATTCTAGTTTCGTTAATCTGTTAGGTTTTCGGTCTAGAGCTTGAGATTAGAGATAATTCAAGTTTAACTAAATTAATTAAAATCAACTGAGTATAGTGTGCATCCTTTTCTGGCAACTCTAGCGACAAGTCAGGATTGCTAGGTGATTAGCTAGGCGTTGTTTGGTAGTTTGGGTGACCGATAGCTCGGATCCGGCTACTTATTCACGTTTAGGGTTTCCTAGGTTTTCAATTATTTTACAGGTTTAGCTTCATGACCGGAGGATTTTAGCACCATAGTTGTTTTTAATCTAACAGTCGTGGGATTCGGGGTCGATAGCTCGAGTCGTTTCCAATTTAGCACTTCATCACTTTGTTCCATCTTCTATTTTGGTTGATCATCCTTAGCGGGAGGTTTTCTGGGTTGATTCGGAGCTTTAGCCATTGGTCAGGACTAGAGGTCATGGGTTGGTCATAAGGATTCGAAGCCTGGGTAGTTCTTTCTCATCATTGTCTACTTCCCGACACTTCACCATCTTGCTTGCTTTCTCTGTTCTTTTGTTTACTCGCTTTAGTAGAATTAGAAAAATCCCAAAAACACAAATTAAACCAATTAAGTAATTAGTCGAGTCAGAGTCTAGTTTAGCGTCGCTAGTGTCTCGTGGGTTCGATACTCGGACTTCATTAGGCTTTACTACGTATGATAGGTACACTTGCCTGTCAGTGGTATAGCATTTAGAGAGTCTTAGTTTATAAATTTAAAACTAGAGTGTCTAGATTAGGTTAGTTTTTATAGACCGTATTCTGAACACCAGTCTGGATTTTGCTGTTAATATGTTCCTTTTGTTCATTTAAGCTCTTTTAATCCTGAAAATCAAAAGTATACAAAGAAACGCATTTTTTCCAACATTAGTACTAAAAAGGGTTGATTTTATACCTTATTTGATATAATTTATATGTTGCATTTGGCGCATATCAGAAGGTATGTTGAGTTTTTTTAACTCGTCTTGTCTCTCCTCTCCCTCTATATATATCCAACACACGCCTCAAATTCACACACCGGTACGACTCTGGTGAAACATCACCGTATACACATTTATAAAAAAATGGATGTTAATCTGCAACTTGATAAGATTCATAGGCTCAGAAGGTGTAAATGAAGGGGATAATCATGGCTGCGTTTGAGGTTGCAAGTGAACATCCACTGTCTCTCAAACACGCCACGCCACGATTACATCCTCAACTCAGTTTACACGTTACACACACAAAATCATCATCGCCTAACTTAGTAACCCAAACACCAAATAATGGTTGCATAACATCGATATGATTAAACCCACAACGATATTCAACTAAGAAAAAAAAAACAGTAAGTACATCACCATACTCCGCTAAATCAATGTAAGCACGTTTATAAGAAATTGGATGTTCACATGCAACTTGATGTGTGTAAAATGCAACATATAAATTACATCAAATGAGGCATAAAACTAACCCTTTTTAAGTACTAATATTGGAAAAAGAGTGTTTTTGTCTTCCTTTTGTATTTTCAGGATTAAATGAGCTCAAAAACGCAAAAGAAGCAAAAAGACAGCTAAATCCAACATAAACACAAGAAAAGGAATATTAGTGGACTGCCCGAACCCTCAACGGCACCTTCCAAAGCAAAATAGAGAAATCAGAAGACTGAACACGCCCCGTGCTCAGCCAGCACGGGGCCGTGCCCAAGAAGCAGCAGAAAAGACAAACCTATAGAAGCTTCTATTGCCCACCACGGGGCCGTGCTCAGCGGACACGGGGGCGTGTCGAAAGTACAGCAGGCGCATTTATTGTAATTGCGAATTACAATTAATGAGGAGAGAGATTGTCAGACGGACACGGGGCCGTGCCCAGCGGACACGGGGCCGTGTCCAGCTCTCTGTTCAGCCTATAAATAGGAGTGCTTGGATTCATTTCATCTCATCCCTTGGCACACCACCTCTCTCACACCTCATCCACCACCCACCACCATCACAACACCATCATCCACCACCATCATCCATTGTCCATCGTAGAGTGTGTGAGTCGTCTCGGGATCCAAGATTGATCGTAAGAGTTCTTGACAATCAAGGCCATGTTTGCCTAAGTCTCTTACATCACTTGGTGAAGACAAAGTGTCTAGTATAATACTTTTTATCTCTAATCTTTTGCACTTTTTATTTGGTTTTGTATTAATGACTTTAATAACTAGTTACTTATGTTGAAGGTGATCTTTCCTTATCGTTTGTCCGTGGTGTCTTGGCATTATTTTACTGTCTATATAAAATAAAGGATTTTCACCATTCATATCTCCACGGTCTATATGGAGATATGTTGGCTACCTGGTAGGGGGTTAAGGGAACGGTTTGGTAAAGGTCTTGCCATTGTTCAGCGTTTAGAGGTCCTGCAATGGACCTGGGTCAAATTTAGTAGGACCTCCTTCAATACTTCACGGTATTGGATGGCGGGGGTCCAAACTCTTTGATCCCCTCATGAGTTAACTACTATTAATACTATAACCCGGCTATTTAGGACTGTATCCCTGCTGACTCAGACTACTTAGCCGAGGGTAACGTCACCGCCAAAAGCGGGGCCTACCACAATACTGCATTAATAACTTAATTCATTATCTTCCAATAATCCACCCTTTTAGGATTGTATCCCTGCTGACTCAAACTACTGGGGTGAGGGTAACGTCGCCTTCAAAAGAGGGGCCTACTACAATAACTAAGATAATATCTTAATTATGTGCAAAAGTGCGGACATAATCAAAGGTTATACTAGATACGAGTCGGAACTAAGTGATTCATCTTGTCTATCTGTTTTTCTTTTATTTTTACTTTCAGCATTTTAGTTAGTTTTATTTTTCTTAGTTTAAAACATTTTTCTAAACTTTTATTTTGGTTAGACGTTGAGGATAAACCGGTACTAAAAGCTCTTGTGTCCTTGGACGACCTCGGTATCTTACCAACGCTATACTACACTCAACGATGGGTGCACTTGCCCATATGTGTGTTTAGTGTTAGTGAAATATCGTGTTTTATAAATTTAAAACTTGGCTAAAATAAGTGTTAAAAAGGGCTTAAAATACACACCTAATATATATAACACTTTATCGCACATCACAACTTGAATAGATTCAAAGGCTCAGAGGGTGTAAATGAAGGGGATAATCATGGTTGCATTGGAGGTTGCGGGTGAACATCCACCGTCTCTCAAACACGCCATGCCACGATTACATCCTCAACTCGGTTTAAACTTTACACCCACAAAACCATCATCGCCTAACTCAGTAACCCAAACGCCAAACAATAGGTTCATAGCATCGACGTTATTAAACCCACAACGATATTCAACTAAGACCAAAAAAACAGTAAGTACATCACCATACTCCACTAAATCATTGTATGCACATTTATAAGAAATTGGATGTTCACCTACAATTTGCATAGATTCATAGGCTCAGAGGGTGTAAATGAAGGGGATAATCATGTGTAACACCCCAAAAACGGGTTTGTTAATCAAGCCACGTTAATATTAATGAATGGGTAAATACCGTCAGTGGTAAAAAAAAATTAACCCGGTAAATATTAGGATTTAAATAAATAAACCTAATATTAATAAAAAGAGAATAAAATCTTTTGAGGAAATAAAGTTCGTAAGAGGCCCGGGTTAATGGGACTTACAAAAAATAAAAAGGTTATGAATTCCCCGAACCCACTAAGTAACTAGGAATATCAACCTAGTTAGTTAAGTGATGTTAAAAACAATAAAGGAAACATGATATGGTTAAACTTTTCATAACCTTGGAAAATGGAAGGACTAAAATGGACAACTTTGAATGTAGATATTAATAAAGAAAATTTACACCAAAAACACACACAAGTGTGTGTTTCTGGTCGACATATTCACAGAGAAAAAGGGGGTTCTCCTTCTTGAACCCTAACTCATAATTTCCATCAAATTCCAAGGGGGAAAACGGATTAGGATCGAAACCAAGCTGAATTCGTGATCAACCAAGCTAAGGGGATCACAAGGCATGTTGAATTTTGATGTTTGGTGATATTTGGAGTTTGTGATAAACATGCATGAACGAAATTTTTGTATGAATGTTGAATGTTTTAGTGAAATTGATGTGAGTATAAGTCTAGGAACAAACCCTAGATGCAAACTTGTTGAATTTGTGCCATAAACTAGTGATTAGTTAACTAATCAAGTATGAGCTAAGTAGGTCTTATATCAATATGATGAACACGTGAAATCGAGTGTTGAAATCGTGAAAGTTGATGTTATAATTCAAGTTCTTGATGTCGTTTATGTACACTAGACATAGGGGCTTGATTTTAATGCTAAAACTTAGTGACATATGTGTGTTTGTAATGATATGTTGATAAATTAGGGTAAGGTGTTCAAGAGATAGGTTAGAGACTAATCTTGAATGCGAAACCCACCAAGTGTTCGATGAAATGTTTAAATAAATATGGTGCAGACCTGAATTTTGAAAATTCATAATAAATCACAGAAAAATCATATAGGTGTGTACTTTATATGCCTAGAAAGGTGTCTGAGTAATCTGTATTTCGTTAGTTAACATGATGACTTGGTTCAGATGTTAAATAGGTTAAAAACGTCGAATTCAGTGGCTATTTCGAAAAGACAGCATGCTGTGTGGGCAAAAAATAAGCTGCTGTTCTGATTTTGTAAAAATCATATAAATCATAGAAGCATCGTTAGAAGACGTACCATATATGCCTGGAAAGGTATTTGAGAGTTCTACGATCCATCATTGAACATGTTGATCTAGTTCAGATTTTAAATGGGTCAAAATGGTCAATTACAGCCGCTAAATAGAAAATCACTGCACATTAATAATGTTCTTATTAACCAAGAAAAAGGCATAGGATTGTATGTACTTGCTTTAGGCATGAAGTATTGATTGTAGGGAACAATAGCACTTTATGTGACATGCTTAAAGTGTTTAAAATCACTTACTAACTAGTTTGTATGAGTAACTTCACTAACGGGTCAAACAGTTAGTGAACGAAAAGAATTATGGTATAAAACCAGTTGTTGAATATATGGCATGCTTTGATTGATAAGTGTGTAAAAAAAGGGTCCATAGGGTGATGGCCATTGTATAGAATGACCAATCTAACCATCTTATGGATGTTATGATATAGTTTGACTCTAAACAAGCTAGGTGGGAGCTTGGAAAGGAACAGGTCAAACGGACCATGGATGCGAAAAATGTTTGCGCGGACGCGAGGTAAGTAAAGCTTACACCCAATTTAAGTGTACGTATTTATTTTACAAGTAATAAATATGACAACGGATTGTATCCGAATATGGGTTCTGACACGAAACAATACGAGTCGGAACGAATAAAAACTATCAAAACCATGGTTAATGGAAAAAGGATCTTGTGCTAAAAATCCGAAATGGGTCGGATGTGTGAATGGGTAGTTAAACCATGTTTTGTTATAAATGTAAATTTTTGGTCATATAGGCCAAACGGTTTAAATGGTGGTAATAACACCATTTAATAATATCGACTAACGTTTGGTTGTCAAGTCATATGTTCACAGGAGTGAACGGGAAGTGGATAATTGCGTAGCTATTAATTAGCGGCTAAATAAAGTAAGGTATAAAACGAGTCTATACGTTGACCCGAGCCAGGTACGCGTAAATAAGTTTATAGTTAAAAATACGATTTTGGTTAAATAATTTGTGAACGTTCGTCGTCATAAAATGAGTGACTAAAAAAAATTGACCAAAAAGCCTTTGATGGGTAAACCGGGTAAACGAGCCTTAGAGGTTGTTTAGGAACTTGTATTATGATTTTGTAACCCTTAGATACGTATAAAAGTTATAGGCATAAACTTTCGTGGTTCAAATGCCTAAAAATGGGTCATTAGCGTAAAATGACTAACCGAAGGGTAAAACTTAGGATAATGGGTTCAATATGTTAAATCCACCACAATAATAGTGGTGGCGGAATATACGTAGTTATTAAAATATGGGAATGCGAAGTGTGAAATGAGAGGAGCGAGTTAGATGCTTAAACGCATAAAAATCCTATAAACGGGTCAAAACGGATTACACGCATGTTAGTGCATATGTCTGTAGCTTCCGTCAACATTGAGTCTTATTTTGTACTATGTATGTCTTTTGTCTATGTGTATGTAAATGTATGAATGTGTGGATAATGACAACTCAGGAAACGGTGCGATAATGTAAAAGTGAAACCCGACGGGAGATTCATATCATCCGATCGGGTGGCCATCCTATCGGATGACCATCCGATCGGGCCACCATACGTCCGGGTATCACTAACTGCCTTCCTGAGATTGCCTATAAATAGTGAGCAGAGGTTCTCATTTGTAACTTTTGACTGATCCTGTAACGAACCTCTGCTGGTCTAAGATTCTACCGGTGCTACTGTACTTTCACATTCATTCTAATAGAACATCAGACGAGATTAAACGTTGAATCTGTATTGTTGATCTTACGACACTATTAATGGATTCCGCACATCAATCCTGATCGATTCCACCACGTTCCTACCGAACAAATCCTGATCAAAAGGCCTAACAAGTGGTATCAGAGCCACAGGAGGTTGAATCAAAGACAACAACTGCAAATTCACCAGAATTTCAGCGATTTCTTGCCGATTTCAGTCGAATTTCACCAGAAATTTGACCAATTGCTCATCTTCTACTCATTTCTTACTGTGTTTTTGCACTTTTACATCTTAAAACAAGAAAAACATAAAATTGAACGGGAATTCACGGATAAAATTGAGTAAAAATCATATCAATCGATTCGCAATCAAACATAGATCAATCCTACATAGTTTCATAATCAAATTCAAACAAAAACTGAATCAAATCTAGCAAAAACCATGTCGTGTTCTTCGTTCTTGCTGACGTCATCCACCTAGTCGGATCTCCATCCGATCGGATTGGCTTAGATTGTTCTTGTTTTTGTTGCTGACATCATCATCTCACTCGATCGGATCACCATCCGATTGGTGAAGTGTTGTAGTTTTAAAGTTTCAAAAAACTTGTTTCACTCGATCGAACGACCACCCGATCGGATCACCATCCGATCGGATAGTCGCCCGACAGTTGTGCATTTGAGTTAGTTGATCACTTGTGTCACTCGTTCGGATTGTGACTCGGCCGGATCACCATTCGTTCCAAGTGCATTTGTTGGAAATTTTTTAAAATATTGTGAAAATTTGTCTAAGTGTTTGAAATTTTTTCAGGTACTCAGCAATGGGAGACGAATTTCTAAACCCATTCAGTGACGTATTTGCATATAACACTGGAGACGCCACGTAAGTACCACGACTAACACAGATCCAAATCCAAAGAAGGCGATTGCCGACTCTCTGAGTGTTGACAATGCTTACGGTACGTACAACAAACAGCCTAAGCTCATGGCGATTGAGGATTATAACCGATGGGCAAGCAGATTCGAAGATTGGTTAAAGGCATTCGCATATCAGAGCTGGAAGTGTTTGAAAACCGGTTTCAATATTGGAAGGAGCGATTATGAAAATCTGATTGATACTGAACAAGAAACATTTATTCCTGAGCAGAAATGTATAGCATTATTACATCAATCTGTGAGGGATGATATCATTTCTTTGATCAATTACAATAACGCAAGAGATTTGTGGGGCAAATTAGAAAAGAAGTGTGTATGTGGAGCAGAAATAGTAAAAAATAAGAAGCACCTACTGAAGAAAGAATTTGATTTGTTCGGATGTATGAAGAATGAGTCGGTGTTGAAAATGATTGAGCGTTTTTGTCACTTAAAGATAGAGCTTGTGAGATATGGAATTACTTTCACCGAAGAAGAATTGGTCGAGAAGTTGTTGGAGTCATTGCCAGACGAAAAGGATTGGCAGTATTATTCATTGGTTTGGAGAAACACGATGAAATTGTGAGACAACCCTCAAATTCCATGTATTCCGTACAATTTATTAATGACAATTAAAGTGCTTGACGACTGTGTGGAATTATTTAACTGCTCTCTGATTTATGTGTTATGCTTACATGTACTTGTTAACACACTAATAAAGTACAGAAAAGTCATTAAATAGTCCGTTATGATTTCCTAAGTGTTAGAAATTAAAAACGTTACAAAAATATATACATAAGACACTTTTCGGATTAATTAAGCACTTTAACGGAACAGTGTCAAACCGAACAACCGGACTTAACCCGGAACATAAAAATATTGTCAATGATATTGTTTTTCCTTTTCTGAGCTAGTTAGGATCTCCGAATACCCTAACACCCGTTATAATTCACAACACACATAACACACTAGTAAGTCACCTAACTAAACAAACCAACACCTAACTATCTAGTTCAAACCAAACCAATTACCCCCCCCCCCCTTGACCGATTCGGTTCCCCTAGGGAACACACACCACATAAAATATGATTATTTTATTAATTTGTCTAATATCTTGGCTACACTTTGTATGATGGACAACAAGAATGGATAGACTATAAATAAACCCAAGAGACCATTCATTCCATACACATCAACACTTAACCAAAAATTGCACTCTCCCTCTCCTCTCTTTTTTTGAAATCGGCAGCCACAACCAACCACCATTCCACCACCTTCAAGTCCTTTACAAGCCATTCATACATATACAAAGGTGCAATAGGATCAACAACGAAGCTTGGTGCTTTCGGAAGTTCAAGAACCACTCTCATTTCCTTTTATCCACCACTTTTACGTCTTGTTTCTTCCCTAGCCTTGTGCTAGTAGTAAGTGTTCTAAATCACCATCTTGTTCTTGATTTTAATGGTTAATAGATGTTTGCATGATGAAATATGAAGAACACTAAATAACATAACATAAACTCTTGAACATAAGATGAATAAGATGGATAAAGAAAAGTTATGTGTGTAAATCATGTAGATCTTGTGTGGTTATGATTATTGGTTGATTATCTGATGTTTTGCTGATTAATATTAATGTTTGATGTTGTTGTTGTCACTAAACATGATTAACGGAATCAATCGAACACAAGTTAGTAAGTTAAAGAGTGAAAACAGAATCTGTCTCGGTTTTACAGCCAACTTCAGTTGGCTGTAAACAGGTCATAAACTCTACGAAAAACTGATATTTTGAGTCTAAAACGTGTTATTATGAAATGCGGTTCTGATGGCACCAGAATCGTAATTTTTGGACTTCGTTTACTATTTTTAAAGCGTCATTTCGTAACAGCAGCTAGAGCTGCATTTTTCTGCTGAAAATATATGTTTTGTTTTCTGTCATAACTTGGGTTCTGTGTAGAGTTGGATCATGAAACTTGTACTGTAAATGACCACCGATGTATTTGTAATTACCCCACTGGAATTTCGTAAATCGGACGCTCGATGAATTTTAAATAAATTATCCCGTGGACTGTGGTCAGAAAAATATGAATCTGAGTTCAGTCCGGAAAATGAATTTTTATAAAATATTGGTAATGAACCGGACCCCGATATTTTTACACAATAAAATTTGAACGTTTAAGACATTCTGTAAAAATTTGGGAATTTTTAGAATAAGTTAACTATTTTATTAAAATGTCCGAAAACAGCCCGGTTTTGAATATTTATGCTGAAATGACATAAGCTGTAATTTGCGTGTCTAAATGTCGAGTGTGCTATCTGTAAATGATCTAACATGGTATATGTGTTATGTGCATTATCGTATGTTTGTTTATGAGTGGGGAATGGATGGGAAACTTATATGGGCATAAACCGTCAAAGTGACGCATGTTGTGTGATAGATACGTGTAGGAACTTTGTGCTCTATTTGAGAAGCCACTAAATGACTAACTGGTAAATCATACTAGGACATGATTGACCGACCTTGACTGTTAGCTATATTTGAGAATCTAACCGAGCAAACCGAGGTGAGTTCACACTTTCTATAAGGCATGGGATTCCCGGTGGTTTGGGAATGGGTTAAAGAATTTAAAACTAAATCTACATATCCCCTTGGGGAGATATGTACGGCCATCCTCCATAAAGAGGATGCCATTATTAATCCTACGAATTCTCCTGGTGCAGAATACGTAATTTTGTCCTCCTGGTGCAGGACAACAACCTTAAAACTAGCTAGACAAAACTCTATCAATAAGTCCCTCTTCATATCGACTTAATCGCCGAGGCCAATGGCGAGCGGGTCATTAGTTAATAGCGCTATTAGGTTTAACAAACCTCACACCGTGCCGTTCGGACGGGCGTGTACTAATGGACTATGGCAAACTGTCAGTGATGATAGACACTGATGTAGGGCACAACTATTGTTCGTAGTAGTCGATATCATACCGTCTAGTAGTTCACACGGGGAAAGCCCCCACTGATTATGGTTATGGTTTGGGTAATGAAAAAGGAACTGGTTAAACATACTTTCAACTACGGGGTAACCCCCACGGCAATTAAGCCAACGAAAGTCAAACCACGTTTTTCAGAAACAACTTAAAACTAAACAACCAAACGTGAACTCACTCAACTTTGTTGTTGACTCGTTGTTACATGCCTTACAGGTCGCTAAACGCTTGGAGCTTGCACGAGGAAGGAGTCGTTGTGGTGTACGGACTGTTATGTTCCGTGCTTATTGTTTAAATCCTTATGAACTTATGAAACTTACGTTTTGAATCTTAACTTATAAACTATGGACTTATGCTTTTGGATTTACTTTTATGCTTCCGCTGTTTAAACTAAACATGGTTAACTGGCTTTGGTCACCAATCGTATTGTGGTTGGTCTTATTTACTTAATTACGATGTTCAATATGATTGGTGGCTCGATCCTGGTCATGTCACGCCTCCAAGCGGTGGTACTCCGCATGGTGGATTTTGGGGGTGTGACAGATTGGTATCAGAGCCATTGGTTATAATGAACTTGGTTTTAAAAAGAAATGTTTTTGATAAAACCAGACTATAACCGGTACAGTGCTCAACGATCCACAACGACGCTTCGCTTCATGTGCAAGACTCGACACCATAAGTGGTATGATTTATGTTATAATGTCGGTTAGATAGTTCTCACTATGCATTAGATAATGTGATAATTGCTATTTGAACCTTGTGTGCTTACTCTCTACTATCGTCCCACACTTACGCACTTTCGCGACACTTTTCTCACTTACGTTGCTTCGTTATGAAGATCATGAGCGGACGCGGAGGACGTATCAACCTCACTCAAGCCCAGTTGACGGCTTTGATCAATGAACGAGTCGCTGAGGCACTCGCAACTAACCCTGCAGGAGGTATAACCTGCCATACCAACCCATCTTAGGACGTTTAGATCCTACCTTCGCAAACCAACCCTCATGCTTAATCTTGTCTCTTATTCTCGCGCAACAGGTCAACATGCTCAAACTCCTGTGTGCACATTCAAAACGTTCATGGACTGCCGACCTACTACTTTCAGTGGCACTGAAGGAGCTGTAGGCCTCCCCCATTGGTTTGAGAAGCTTGAGTCAGTTTTTGAGATGTGTGAATGCCCCGAAGACCGTAGGGTGAAATATGCTACCGGAACACTTGAAGGAGCTGCGTTAACCTGGTGGAAGGCACAGGTTCAACTACTAGGACTGGTAGTTGCTAATGCCACACCCTGGAATGGATTTAAAGAACTAATCAAAGAAGAATACTGTACTCGGGATAACATCCACAAGCTAGAGGTGGAATTTTTCAATCTGAAAATGACGGGGTCTGAGATTGAGGCGTATACGAAAAGGTCAAATGAGCTGGCCATCTTGTGCCCTACCATGGTGGACCCTCCCATCAAACGAATTGAGTTGTATCTCAAGGGCCTTGTACCAGAGATTCAAAGTCATGTGACTTCAGCCAACCTGGGTACCATACAGCAAATCATCAAGTTGGCCCATCGACTCACTGACCAGGCGGTGGAGCAAAACAGACTGCCCAAACGAATCAGTGCCACAACTACTTCTGATGCACCTATCGACAACAAGAGAAAATGGGATGGGAACTCCAGTAAGGGTTCTGCTTCGGTTCAGTCTCAGCAGCGAAAGACTGATGACTACCAGAGTCCTGGTCAGCAATCTTCCGGTAATCAAGGACAGGGTGGATACCGAGGAAACCACCCCAAGTGCAACCGGTGCAACAAGCATCACAGCGGGCAGTGCAACAAAGGTCGTTGCCTGAGGTGTAACAAGTTTGGTCATGAAGCAAAGGATTGCAGGAGCGCCCGACCAGCAAATCAAAATCGCCAACAACAACAACAAGCTCCACAAAACCACCAACAGCAGCCACAACAGGGCAATAAAGGATGCTTTCAGTGTGGCGCTAAAGGCCACTTTAAGAGGAACTGCCCCCAACTGAACCCGAATCAGAACAATAATAACCAAAGAAACGGGAACCACAATGGAAACAACAACGGTGGCAACAATGGAGGTAACAATATTGGTAATGGCGCCCAAGGTCGGGTGTTCGTGATTGGTCAGGGAGAAGCAAGGAACGATCCCAACGTTGTGATGGGTAAGTTTCTTCTGGATGACTTCTTTGTTACTGTTTTATTCGATTCAGGTGCCGATACTAGTTATGTGTCCTTAAAAGTTAGCCAAATGCTTAAGCGCACTCCAACACTTCTGAACACCAAACACACGGTAGAACTAGCTAGCGGTAAAAGCCTTGAGGCCACGCACGTAGTTAAAGGTTGTAACCTCGTCTTAGCTGGTCAGACTTTCTCTATCGATCTTATTCCTATCACACTTGGTAGTTTCGACGTCGTTATTGGGATGGATTGGCTATCTCATCATCAAGCGGAGATTGTTTGCAAGGAGAAAATCGTCCGCATTCCTCGTCCTGGTGAAGAACCTCTGGTGATTCAGGGCGATAAGAGTGGTGCTGTTGTAGGCATTATCTCTTTCCTTAAGGCCCAGAAATGTCTACGAAAGGGCCACACTGCCATTCTAGCTCGTTACTGACACATCAACAGAAGAGAAGAAAATTGAAGACATCCCTATTGTGCGTGATTTTCCTGAGGAATTGCCTGGTCTTCCGCCTCATCGCCAAGTTGAGTTTCAAATCGAGCTAGCTTCTGGAGCAGCACCAGTAGCTCGAGCACCTTATTGTCTAGCTCCATCAGAACTTGAAGAACTATCCACGCAATTACAAGAACTCTTGGAAAAGGGTTTTATACGTCCTAGCTCTTCGCCCTGGGGAGCTCCAGTCTTGTTCGTAAAGAAGAAAGATGGTACTTTCCGAATGTGTATTGACTATCGCGAACTTAACAAGGTGACCGTGAAGAATCGTTATCCTCTTCCACGTATTGACGACTTGTTCGACCAGTTGCAAGGGTCGAGCTATTACTCCAAGATTGATTTGAGATCGGGATACCATCAGCTGAGAGTCCGAGATGAGGACGTCTCCAAAATAGCATTCAGAACTCGTTACGGCCATTACGAGTTTCTGGTTATGCCATTCGGGCTGACGAATGCACCAGCGGTCTTCATGGATCTCATGATCCGAGTGTGCAAGCCTTACCTGGATAAGTTCGTTATTGTGTTCATCGATGATATCCTGATCTATTCTAAGAGTCAGGAGGAACACGAGCAGCACCTATGACTTATGCTGGAACTTCTTCGAAAAGAGCAGTTGTATGCCAAGTTTTCGAAATGTGACTTCTGGCTTCGCGAAGTCCACTTTCTAGGCCATGTGGTAAACAAGGATGGGATTCATGTGGATCCATCTAAGGTTGAATCGATCAAGAACTGGCCTGCACCCTGTACACCAACAGAGATCCGCCAATTCTTGGGTTTGGCAGGATATTACAGAAGGTTTATCAAAGATTTCTCCAAGATTGCGCAACCTCTCACTTCACTGACTCAGAAGGGTGTCACCTATCGTTGGGGTAATGCACAGGAGTCCGCATTTCAGCACTTGAAGGATAGACTTTGTAGCGCGCCTATCCTCTTATTGCCTGAGGGCACAGATGATTTTGTGGTTTACTGCGATGCTTCCATCCAAGGACTTGGTTGCGTGTTGATGCAACGTGACAAGGTCATTGCCTACGCATCACGCCAACTCAAGGTTCACGAAAGAAATTACACTACTCACGATCTGGAGCTGGGAGCAGTTGTTTTCGCGCTTAAGATATGGAGACATTACCTGTACGGTACCAAGTGCACCATATACACCGATCACAGGAGTCTCAAGCATATCTTCAAGCAAAAGGAGTTAAACATGCGTCAACGCCGATGGGTTGAGCTCTTGAATGATTATGAATGCGCAATCAAGTATCATCCGAGCAAAGCCAATGTTGTGGCCGACGCCCTCAGTCAAAAGGATACTATACCTAAGCGTGTACGTGCGTTACAGCTTACCATCCAATCTAACCTTCCCGCTCAGATTCGTGATGCTCAGGTTGAAGCATTGAAAGTAGAGAACATTAGGTCTGAATCCCTACGAGGATCGAGGCAGCGGCTAGAACAAAAGGAAGACGTCGCTTACTATGTAACAGGGCGCATCTGGGTTCCACTTTATGGAAAATTACGCGAGCTTGTGATGGACGAAGCGCACAAGTATCGTTATTCGGTACATCCTGGTTCGGATAAAATGTACCACGACCTAAAGACTACGTATTGGTAGCCTGGCATGAAAGCCCACATAGCAACCTATGTCAGTAAGTGCTTGACTTGTGCGAGAGTCAAGACTGAATATCAGAAACCACCAGGCCTACTTCAACAACCGGAGATCCCGAAATGGAAATGGGAGCAAATTTCCATGGATTTCGTTACCGGCCTGCCCAGATCTCAACGCAGAAACGATACCATTTGGGTGATCGTAGATCGACTGACCAAGTCTGCACATTTTCTGGCTATCAAGGAAACGGATAAGTTTTCTACTCTTGCAGACATTTACCTAAAGGAAGTGGTATCAAGGCACGGAGTGCCAACCTCTATTATATCTGATTGTGACGCGTGCTTTACCTCTAAACTGTGGCAAGCTATGCACAAGTCTTTTGGCTCACGTTTAGATATGAGCACCGCCTATCACCCACAGATGGATGGGCAATCTGAACGCACCATCCAAACCCTTGAAGACATGCTTAGGGCATGTGTGATCGACTTCGGTAATGGCTGGGAAAAGCACCTCCCGTTAGTGGAGTTTTCGTATAACAACAGCTACCACACCAGCATCCAAGCCGCTCTATTCGAGGCATTGTACGGACGAAAATGCTGATCACCTCTCTGTTGGGCAGAAGTTGGTGACAGCCAAATCACTGGCCCAGAACTTGTGGTAGATACCACCGAGAGAATTGCTCAGATACGACAGCGAATGGCGGCAGCTCGTGACCGTCAGAAAAGCTATGCTGATAAGGGAAGAAAACCACTCGAGCTCCAGGTTGGGGATCGAGTGCTACTCAAAGTCTCACCTTGGAAAGGTGTAGTCCATTTTGGCAAACGAGGCAAACTCAATCCGCGTTATGTCGGACCATTCGAAGTTACCGAGAAAATTGGCAAAGTCGCTTACAGGTTGAACCTACCTGAAGAACTCAGCGGAGTTCACAACGTATTCCACGTGTCGAATCTGGAAAAGTGTCTGTCAGATGAGACTCTCATAGTTCCTCTAAAGGAACTCACAATCGACGACCAGCTGCGATTCTTCGAGGAACCAGTAGAGATTATGGATCGAGATGTTAAGATCCTCAAGCGTACCAGGATACCTCTGGTCCGAGTTAGTTGGAATGCTCGTCGTGGCCCAGAGTATACCTGGGAACGAGAAGATCAAATGAAACTCAAGTATCACCAACTGTTTAAGAAAAACGCAACCACTACTGAGGCTGAAGCTACTGCAGAATTTCGGGACGAAATTCCAAATCAACGGGGGGATGATGTGACACCCCAGGAAAATCAGGAAAACAACCCAACTTAACTAGCTTCCTCAGTAACCACGTGCTAAATTTCGGGACAAAATTCTCTTAACAGGGGGAGAATGTGACAACCCTCAAATTCCATGTATTCAGTATAATTTATTAATGACAATTAAAGTGCTTGATGACTGTGGGGAATTATTTAACTGCTCTCTGATTTATGTGTTATGCTTACATGTACTTGTTAACACACTAATAAAGTACAGAAAAGTCATTAAATAGTCCGTTATGATTTCCTAAGTGTTAGAAATTAAAAACATTACAAAAATATATACATAAGACACTTTTCGGATTAAATAAGCACTTTAACGGAACAGTGTCAAACCGAACAACCGGACTTAACCCGGAACATAAAAATATTGTCAATGATATTGTTTTTCCTTTTCTGAGCTAGTTAGGGTCCCCGAATACCCTAACACCCGTTATAATTCACAACACACATAATACACTAGTAAGTCACCTAAGTAAACAAACCAACACCTAACTATCTAGTTCAAACCAAACCAATTACCCCCCCCCCCCTTGACCGATTCGGTTCCCCTAGGGAACACACACCACATAAAATATGTTTATTTTATTAATTTGTCTAATATCTTGGCTACACTTTGTATGATGGACAACAAGAATGGATAGACTATAAATAAACCCAAGAGACCATTCATTGCATACACATCAACACTTAACCAAAAATTGCACTCTCCTTCTCCTCTCTTTTTTTTGAAATCGGCAGCCACAACCAACCACCATTCCACCACCTTCAAGTCCTTTACAAGCCATTCATACATATACAAAGGTGCAATAGGATCAACAACGAAGCTTGGTGCTTTCGGAAGTTCAAGAACCACTCTCATTTCCTTTTATCCACCACTTTTACGTCTTGTTTCTTCCCTAGCCTTGTGCTAGTAGTAAGTGTTCTAAATCACTATCTTGTTCTTGATTTTAGTGGTTAATAGATGTTTGCATGATGAAATATGAAGAACACTAAATAACATAACATAAACTCTTGAACATAAGATGAATAAGATGGATAAAGAAAAGTTATGTGTGTAAATCATGTAGATCTTGTGTGGTTATGATTATTGGTTGATCATCTGATGTTTTGCTGATTAATATTAATGTTTGATGTTGTTGTGGTCACTAAACATGATTAACGGAATCAATCGAACACAAGTTAGTAAGTTAAAGAGTGAAAACAGAATCTGTCCCGGTTTTACAGCCAACTTCAGTTGGCTGTAAACAGGTCATAAACTCTACGAAAAACTGATATTTTGAGTCTAAAACGTGTTATTATTAAATACGGTTCTAATGGCACCGGAATCGTAATTTTTGGACTTCGTTTACTATTTTTAAAGCGTCATTTCGTAACAGCAGCTAGAGCTGCATTTTTCTGCTGAAAATATATGTTTTGTTTTCTGTCATAACTTGGGTTATGTGTAGAGTTGGATCATGAAACTTGTACTGTAAATGACCACCGATGTATTTGTAATTACCCCACTGGAATTTCGTAAATCGGACGCTCGATGAATTTTAAATAAATTATCCCACTGGAATTTCGTAAATCGGACTGTGGTCAGAAAAATATGAATCTGAGTTCAGTCCGGAAAATGAATTTTTATAAAATATTGGTAATGAACCGGACCCCGATATTTTTATACAATAAAATTTGAATGTTTAAGACATTCTGTAAAAATTTGGGAATTCTTGGAATAAGTTAACTATTTTATTAAAATGTCCGAAAACAACCCGGTTTTGAATATTTATGCTGAAATGACATAAGCTGTAATTTGCGTGTCTAAATGTCGAGTGTGCTATCTGTAAATGATCTAACATGTTATATGTGTTATGTGCATTATCGTATGTTTGTTTATGAGTGGGGAATGGATGGGAAACTTATATGGGCATAAACCGTCAAAGTGACGCATGTTGTGTGATAGATACGTGTAGGAACTTTGTGCTCTATTTGAGAAGCCACTAAATGACTAACTGGTAAATCATACAAGGACATGATTGACCGACCTTGACTGTTAGCTATATTTGAGAATCTAACCGAGCAAACCGAGGTGAGTTCACACTTTCTATAAGGCATGGGATTCCCGGTGGTTTGGGAATGGGTTAAAGAATTTAAAACTAAATCTACATATCCCCTTGGGGAGATATGTACGGCCATCCTCCATAAAGAGGATGCCATTATTAATCCTACGAATTCTCCTGGTGCAGAATACGTACGTTCGTCCTCCTGGTGCAGGACAACAACCTTAAAACTAGCTAGACAAAACTCTATCAATAAGTCCCTCTTCATATCAACTTAATCGCCGAGGCCAATGGCGAGCGGGTCATTAGTTAATAGCGCTATTAGGTTTAACAAACCTCACACCGTGCCGTTCGGACGGACGTGTACTAATGGACTATGGCAAACTGTCAGTGATGATAGACACTGATGTAGGGCACAACTATTGTTCGTAGTAGTCGATATCATACCGTCTAGTAGTTCACACGGGGAAACCCCCCACTAATTATGGTTATGGTTTGGGTAATGAAAAAGGAACTGGTTAAACATACTTTCAACTACGGGGTAACCCCCACGGCAATTAAGCCAACGAAAGTCAAACCACGTTTTTAAGAAACAACTTAAAACTAAACAACCAAACGTGAACTCACTCAACTTTGTTGTTGACTCGTTGTTACATGCCTTACAGGTCGCTAAACGCTTGGAGCTTGCACGAGGAAGGAGTCGTTGTGGTGTACGGACTGTTATGTTCCGTGCTTATTGTTTAAATCCTTATGAACTTATTAAACTTACGTTTTGAACCTTAACTTATAAACTATGGACTTATGCTTTTGGATTTACTTTTATGCTTCCGCTGTTTAAACTAAACATGGTTAACTGGCTTTGGTCACCAATCGTATTGTGGTTGGTCTTATTTACTTAATTACGATGTTCAATATGATTGGTGGCTCGATCCTGGTCACGTCACGCCTCCAAGCGGTGGTACTCCGCATGGTGGATTTTAGGGGTGTGACAAATTGTCTGACATGACGGTTGATTGGCTGATAGAACGAATTGAAAGTCATGAACTTGAGATCAAAAAGATGAATAAAGTCAACAACACCCCGTACCAACAAAACGTCGATCTGTATTATCGGGGAAGCATGATACCTAAGACTGTTTCACCAAAGACTGCTTTTTCAGCTGAGAGTTCAAACACAGCTACTGAAGAAAGACAAAACAGCAGTCCAGCACCCAGTAGTCGTTATCACGGGGGGTACATCTTCATCTGTTCCAAGCCAGCAACAACAAAGTGTCCGAAAAATGTATTTCAGTGCAATATAACTGTGAATCTGAATAATGCACCGAACTTTAATGAAGAAACAGCCAAACAACAGATGGTCTTTCCCGTTTCAATTCTGGAATCCTATGAAAGTTTAGTCGCTGGAAAAATCGGGAACACGAACTTGACCAAAGAAGATTATGATCAAATCGATCCCGACGAAATGGAGCTAATCGACATACGCTGGTGTATAGCTAGTGTAGTCAGAAGAGCGCAAAGGTTCATGGAGATAATCGGAAGACACTCCATCGGTGGACCGTCGACAAAGTTAGGATTTGACAAATCGAAAGTCACATGCTTTAAGTGCAAGCAGAAGGGGCATTTCAAGAGGGAATGCATTAATACAGCTTCAGAGGAAACGTCCAATCCATTCCATGACGATTACTATAAAAAGGCCATTTATCATCGTAACAAGGAAGAACCGCCGAGAATGAAGCAAATTGAAGAAACTCCTAAAGAAAAGTCTAGAGCCTTAGCCGTAATTCATGATGACGAGGGTTTCGACTGGAGTGAGTTTTTACCGGTAGAAGATGTTGTAGATTACGCTTTCATGGCAAAAATCAAACCTTTCAAAGACACACGAACTGAAGAGCAGAAATACGTTAATAGAAAGATGTTAGCACAAACCATGAAGGATAGAAATTATCAAGCCTGGAAAGAGGCCAAAAGTGCAAACAGATGGGATGCTGATCGAGAGTGCTATTTGGACCCAAAAGGAAATATAAATTCTGAACCATCAACACTCATTGTTGAAACTCTTATTGAACAAATACCGCAACAGGAAGAAGAAAGACAGAGAGAATGGGCAAGGGAAGCTAAAGAAGAGGAATTAAATTCGAGGAAAGTCTATGAAAGGATAATCGACACGACTAAAGAAATGACCGCAGAGAATCTGACAAAGATGGCAGAAAAAGTGCTTGCAGCAAAGGAATTAGAGGTAGATCCAAAGTCTGCGTCTGATTCATCAAACAAGGTCAGTCATAATGGTCAAAACAATGAATCAGGTAAGACTGATAAGGTTACAATAGAAAGTGATTGCAAAAATTGCACAAAACAATGCAAAGTTTGCATCACAAATGCATATCTCGCAGTCAAAAAGACTGAAGAACTGGTTGAAAAAGTCAAAACGAGTGAAGAAGGTTTTCTCAATCGAGACAAACTTCTTAGAGTTTCAAATGAAAGAATAAAAGAATTAACAGAAAAGATAGAAAAGGATAAAACTGATGTTGAACGAGTTAAGAAAGAAAATGAGAAATTAATTCATGAAAGCAGAAACATTTCTGAAAACTTTGAAAAGTTAAAAAGAACTGTTAAAGATTCTGATGAAAGAAATTCGAAAACCACGAAAGAGAATTTTCACTTGACTGGAGTGATATAGGGTAAAATAAGCATATTTGTCCCGTGTAAATTGTATAATTTTTGTGTAGGTTTTATTTGTTTTTATTTAGTTTTAGTAATATATTATATTATATTGTGTTTTGGCTAGGTCCTGGTGCAAATGGAGAAAAAACGAGTGACATGGAAATAACCAGCCAGTTGAGTAGAGTAGACTGCCAGTTGCCGAATTGAAATTGCCGCTATTTTCTTTGATTGGGCCGAGCCCACCTATTGCTATATTATAAAATTGAAAAGGGCTGATATATTATATTTGAAAGAAAGTGGGCCGCCAAAGACAAAGCCCTCAATGAGAGTTACGTGAATTATGAAAGTGGGCTTTGGCCTCTTTAGAAAATAAAAAAAAAACTTGCAGTGTTATGTTAATGTAAAAATCTCTAGTGCATATGTATATAATTAATTGAAACTTGGACAAAAAGGAACCCGAAGGGGATATGAGGTCAGACAGCAACTATTAAATAGGAATAATATATTGGTGGTTGGAGGAGATAACATAAAAAGGGGACGGCTACAACATCAGACGGCAATTTTTGGGGAGTCGACATCAGAGGCATCGAACGAATAGACAAAGAAAAAAGGGCGATTAATAGAGAAGAAGGTGATTGGTTCGAGGGTTCAAGCCGCGATCAAGATTTAAGTCCGGGTTTGCAATTTAGTAGTATTTAATTTTAAAGACTTTGTGTTCTTTATAACTTGATACTATGATTTGTTATTTATTTGAGACTTGTTTCTTGTTCTCGGTCATGATTCTTGGCTAAATTTCTTTAACTACCTAGGCAACGACAATGGTTTAAATAAAGTTTGGATTTTTATTTGATTTTTGGCGTGGTTGTGGATTTTTCTTGTATTGGAAAAGCTTCGGGAATTTAACTTGGTGCATATGCGTGCTTGACGATTATTTTATCACTGTTTATTGCTTCGTATAATCCTTGGTGACGGTCTTTATCACATAATAGGGTTGTATTAGGGTTTCTTGATTTAGGTGACGGTCTTTATCACATAATAGATCATTAATCCTTTAGGGTGAAAATTGCATAAGTAACCTTAGAAGTAATATCCGGTAATTTAATAAAATCAAGTGTTCTGCTAAACTTGTCGCTGAGAGGCTCAAGGTTATTAATAGGTCTCGGTTTGGTTATAAGTCCTTAACATTCCATTGTCTATTAAACCAAGATTAAAATCCGTAGTTGCTTTAGACGTTCGCGCTGAGAGGTAGAGCGTCTTATATAGGCACTTTCAAGAAACTAGAGGACTGAGAGGAAATCTAGCAAACCGGTAAGCGTAACAGCCTAGGTAGTGCCACAAGAATCGCCTTGAGAGTGTTTGAGGGGCTTAGTGGTGTCTTAATAGGTTTAGTATCCAAAGATACCGGTTCCACACCACAAAATCATCGAATAGAAATCCATTCTGAGTTTAGCTTGCGTCTAGCCTAGGTAGTCTTCATCGCCACTGGTTCTAGTCTTCGTCCAAGTTCGTGTATAGTTATTTAGCATTATTTTAATATTTTACTTAGGATTTTTAGAAACCCCCCCCCCCCCAATCAATAAACAATTAGTTAAAGTCCGTGTCAGTCTAAGTCTAAATAGAGTCATTAGCGTAATTTAGTAGAGTCTCTTGGGTTCGATACTCGGACTTCCTTAGGCTATACTGCATCGATCGGTACACTTGCCAGTCGTGTGGTTTAGGGTTTAGATCGAGTCTTAGTTTATAAATTTAAAGCTTAGAGTGTCTAAATTAGGGTTAATTTTAGTTGTTTTTGTTAAACCACTTTGTGCACATCAAGTTTTTTGGCGCCGTTGCCGGGGATTCTTTGGCGATTGCGTTGATTACTTTGTTTGGACTTAGTTGACATATTACGTGCTATTTGTGTTTGTTGAGTCGTAGGAGTCTAATTGTCCGTGTCTTTTATTTTTCTTGAGTCTTGTAAATATGTGTGAAATTTGTGGAGGACCTCATTTTACTGTTAATTGCCCACAATATGAGGGGTCCTCTGCACAGTGCTACGCTAACCCTTTTATGTGTCAAAATTGTGGTATACCTCACATCTCTATATTTTGTCCATATTTCCCGAGGTACTCCACACGTTACGCTAACCCTTTTGTGCAGTCACAGCCATATTTTTCACAGGGGTATTCTTTGAATTATTATGATAATAAGCCATATTATGATGATCCGTATCAGCAACCACAACATAACCAGGGTCAAGGCAGTGGCAAGGCTTTAGAGGGTAGCTTGAGTAGGATGGAGGAGATGTTCGCTCAGATGATGACGCAGAATCAGGCGTTCGCTAAAAATCAAGAGCAAATTAATAAAAATAAAGAGTCTGCTTTATTAGATCAACAGTCTGCTCTATTAGATCTTCAACGTACAGTAGATGACATTGCTAGGAGATTGAAAGAAGAGCAACAAGCACAAAAAGTCCAACAAGAACAACCAACGACTGGCTATACGTATGATGCGGAAGGGAAAAAGTTGTTATATGAGGAGTGGTCAGATGAAGAGATCACTTCAGTCACGGAGACGAAAATGGACGCTAAAGTCCCACCTCCGGTTCCACAGGTTCCAATTCTTAATTACTGGAGTGACTCTGATGATGAGATAGACGAAGAAGGATGGGCGGCGTATCAAAGGTCGTTAGTGAAGAAAGAAGTAATTGAAGAAGAAATGGAATTGGGGGATTCCACTGGTTGGATGTTTGATGAAGTGGAAAAAGAAAAAGTGATGGAGGAGGAAGTTGATTTAGGAGACTCCCTTGGTTTGATGTTTGGTGCAGAAGAAGAAATTGAAGAGGTAGAAATTAAGTCGTTTGGGGAGGATGAATTTTTAGAGTTAGAATTAGATGGTTTACCGGTCTACGAAGAGGTAGGAGTGTTGGATCCTGATGGGGATATAGCGTACTTTGATGACCTACTTGAAGGTGAACCGACGGAGATGATCGAACCTACCCTTTACGAAGAGACTAAGTGTGGGGATCTTACTGAAGAAATGGTGGTAGAGGAAGAACACCATAGTTGGCCTGTGGTATTAGTGATAGATGAAACTTCAGAATCAATAAAGCTGCAGGAGAGGGCAAAGAAACGAAAGAGAAGAGATCGGAACCGAACGAGGATCGAAGGCGGGTACACGAGGAAGAGGAAGGAGGTGTTCAAGCACGATCAGTCTTCTTGCTACATGCCGCGCATTCGGTTTCTTCCAGGTAAGTTTAAATTCTGGTGGTCTGACCCGTTTAAAATTTTCAAAATATTTTATAATTCCACCAATAAATTTTTAACTATTTTTGAGGACCGGGTGGAATTAAACGGGTTAGATAAGGTCCAAGTCAAGGAAAAACCTCCTGATTAAATTCAAGTGTGGGGAGGTTTTGTAGAGTTTGTATTTTGAGTTTTTTATTTTGTATCACGAGTCTAAATTAGTAGTTTTTGAGTCGTTTTTTTTAGAGTCGGTACTGCTTTGGTTTTTGCTTGTTTTTGTTTATGCAGGTTTGAATATGTACCACCCGTACTCAATCTCCATTCGGGTGATTTTGGAGCTGCTTATCAAAATCCAGGCATTTATCGAGTGTACTAGTCAGTGTCAAAAGCCGATCACGAATGAAATGCTATACGATCGAGCTGGATTGGATGAGAGCTTTGGAGCGTACGCGTTATAAAACCAGCTAAGTCCTTTCCGATTTGCCCTTTATTTTTTTTATTTCTTATTTATTTTTAGTTTTTTGAGTCGGTTTCCATCCTACATTGAGGGCAATGTAGAGTTTAAGTGTGGGGATGGGAAACTATCGTTTAGTGTCGTTAGTATAGTTAGTTGAGTCATAAAAAGTTGAAAAATACAAAAAAATTAAAAAAATCAAAAATCCAAAAAAATTAAAAAAATAGAAAAATGTCTTTTGAAACAAGAAGTTTGCAAAATAAAAACGGAAAATGATAGAAAAGTCGGGTTTTTGGTCGGGTTCAAATAATGATAATATTAGATAAAATAATCGTGCTTGTGTCTAGTTTGGGATGCGCGGGTAGGCTCGGTTCGGTTCTGGGTTCCTTTGATCTTAAATATACCTAATTGTCGGTCTACTAGTGGGTTCTCATCTAGGGAGAGTGGAGAAACTGAAACTGCCAATAAGAGTATAAGGGGCACCGTTATAAGTTAAAACCGTTTGAGTTTGTGATCTTACGAAAAAAAATAGAATAAAAAGTGAGCTAGAAACTAAATGAAAGTAACACAGGTCTATGTAATCCGAGTTGGGGATAGCGACTCTACAGCCGGAATGCCTCTGGGATGTGTGAAATCGAATTGCCGATTAAAAGTACCGAAACCTAAGTAATCTGTGGTTGGGGATAGCGACTCTACAGCCGGAATACCTCTTGGTTAGGGAAAGCATCGTCTAGACTCACGAAAGGAAAAAAAAAAAGCAAAAAGCAAAGAAAAAAATAGAAAAAAAAAGAAAAAAAAAAGAAAAAAAATTGATTGTAAACTCTCTTGGTTTTGATATAAGACGGTTGGGAATTGGTCAAATGATCGTTCCTTTAGTCCTATAAGCTTGAGGGGGGATTAGGTGGACTTGCAATTCTTAGCGTGAGACCCTAGGTAGATTGACCGAACTTGAACTAAATTGCATGATAAGGGCTTGGAACCGGGTTGGGTTTAAGAGGATCGATATACTTGCAATCGCGTCTAACACGAGTTTCGGTTTTAATAAAGTAACTTAAGCTTTTGTCCCGAATGATTATTCCGACTATGATTCCGTTTGCATAATTCTTTTTCGAGGACGAAAAAAGGTTAAGTGTGGGGATATTTGATATAGGGTAAAATAAGCATATTTGTCCCGTGTAAATTGTATAATTTTTGTATAGATTTTATTTGTTTTTATTTAGTTTTAGTAATATATTATATTATATTGTGTTTTGGCTAGGTCCTGGTGCAAATGGAGAAAAAACGAGTCACATGGAAATAACCAGCCAGTTGAGTAGAGTAGACTACCAGTTGCCGAATTGAAATTGCCGCTATTTTCTTTGATTGGGCCGAGCCCACCTATCGCTATATTATAAAATTGAAAAGGGCTGATATATTATATTTGAAAGAAAGTGGGCCGCCAAAGACAAAGCCCTCAATGAGAGTTAAGTGAATTATGAAAGTGGGCTTTGGCCTCTTTAGAAAATAAAAAAAAAACTTGCAGTGTTATGTTAATGTAAAAATCTCTAGTGCATATGTATATAATTAATTGAAACTTGGACAAAAAGGAACCCGAAGGGGATATGAGGTCAGACGGCAACTATTAAATAGGAATAATATATTGGTGGTTGGAGGAGATAACATAAAAAGGGGACGGCTACAACATCAGACGGCAATTTTTGGGGAGTCGACATCAGAGGTATCGAACGAATAGACAAAGAAAAAAGGGCGATTAATAGAGAAGAAGGTGATTGGTTCGAGGGTTCAAGCCGCGATCAAGATTTAAGTCCGGGTTTGCAATTTAGTAGTATTTAATTTTAAAGACTTTGTGTTCTTTATAACTTGATACTATGATTTGTTATTTATTTGAGACTTGTTTCTTGTTCTCGGTCATGATTCTTGGCTAAATTTCTTTAACTACCTAGGCAACGACAATGGTTTAAATAAAGTTTGGATTTTTATTTGATTTTTGGCGTGGTTGTGGATTTTTCTTGTATTGTAAAAGCTTCGGGAATTTAACTTGGTGCATATGCGTGCTTGACGATTATTTTATCACTGTTTATTGCTTCGTATAATCCTTGGTGACGGTCTTTATCACATAATAGGGTTGTATTAGGGTTTCTTGATTTAGGTGACGGTCTTTTATCACATAATAGATCATTAATCCTTTAGGGTGAAAATTGCATAAGTAACTTTAGAAGTAATATCCGGTAATTTAATAAAATCAAGTGTTCTGCTAAACTTGTCGCTGAGAGGCTCAAGGTTATTAATAGGTCTCGGTTTGGTTATAAGTCCTTAACATTCCATTGTCTATTAAACCAAGATTAAAATCCGTAGTTGCTTTAGACGTTCGCGCTGAGAGGTAGAGCGTCTTATATAGGCACTTTCAAGAAACTAGAGGACTGAGAGGAAATCTAGAAAACCGGTAAGCGTAACAGCCTAGGTAGTGCCACAAGAATCGCCTTGAGAGTGTTTGAGGGGCTTAGTGGTGTCTTAATAGGTTTAGTATCCAAAGATCCCGGTTCCACACCACAAAATCATCGAATAGAAATCCATTCTGAGTTTAGCTTGCGTCTAGCCTAGGTAGTCTTCATCGCCACTGGTTCTAGTCTTCGTCCAAGTTCGTGTCTAGTTATTTAGCATTATTTTAATATTTTACTTAGGATTTTTAGAAACCCCCCCCCCCCCCAATCAATAAACAATTAGTTAAAGTCCGTGTCAGTCTAAGTCTAAATAGAGTCATTAGCGTAATTTAGTAGAGTCTCTTGGGTTCGATACTCGGACTTCCTTAGGCTATACTGCATCGATCGGTACACTTGCCAGTCATGTGGTTTAGGGTTTAGATCGAGTCTTAGTTTATAAATTTAAAGCTTAGAGTGTCTAAATTAGGGTTAATTTTAGTTGTTTTTGTTAAACCACTTTGTGCACATCATGGAGTCCTTCAGTCAAAAGAAAAGCAAATCAACCAGCAGTTAAACGAAATTGCAAAGCTTAAGGTTCAGTTTCAGGAAGCTAAGATTGAAAATGAAAGAATAAATCTGAAACTGAACAGTTACAGCTCCGCTAGCTTTGTTTTACAACATATTGTCCCAAAACCCATCGGGAAAAATAAAGCTGGTGAAGATGTTTACTCAGATGGAACAGGGGTGGGTTATCATCAGGTTCCACCGCCTGTGATGAATAATTTTTCAAAGAAACAATCTGGGTTGGATAAGATTGCTGAAACAAATGAAAAATCAGATATTGAAAAGCTTCCAGAAACAATCGATATCACATTCACCACATCATCTGATGAAGATAGCATTCAGTCCAAAGTCGTAAAAAATGTGGTTGAAAATGTTTTAAAATCAAATACTGAATCGACTGAAGATGAAGAGTGTTTTCTGAATAAACACATTCCGAAATCAAAATCCCAAAACAACTTAAATGACGAACCTACTCTTGTCATGTAAAAGATGTCGGGATCTGATAAGTTGTATTCGGATATTGAATTTCCACTTGAGAACGTGAATGTTGACAAACTGAAACAAGTGTTCAAATTGGTCGAAATCGATGTTTCTGAAATTGAGGGTTTGGAAAGTTCAAAAAGGCTGTTGAACTTTGAAAAAGATAAATCTTACTACAAAAATCCTGTTGTACCGCCACGCTTTAATAACAACAATCAAAACAAATGGACGGGTGGTTATCAGGGTGGTAAGAAATATCAAAAGAAGAGTTTTCAAAACAAAAAGTTTGTCGAAAAGAAAGTGTTTGTTAAAAGTTCAAGTTCACATTCCGAACAAGAATTGGAAATCTTTTCGCAATCAAATGAAGAATTCTTTGAGAAGAAGGCCTCACAGCCTCAGACTGAAGGCACAAGTCGGGGAGTTGATACCCGCACATGCTTTAAATGCAACGAAGTTGGACATATTGCACGGAAGTGCACCAACTCGAAGCCTAAGTCTGTGGTTGTCGAGAACCCGAAAAAGAAAATTGATGTCAAAGGAAAAGCTCTAATGTTTGTTGAGAAGAAGGTTTTGCAAAACGAAAACATCAAATTCAAAACTGAACCCTTAAAACAGCCGGTAAAGAAAACTAATAAGTTTTACAAAAGGGTTGCTTCTCCACAACAAACTTGGAAGCCAAAAACTGAGGTTAAGACATCAAGTGGTTCAAAACCAAAGGTTCCTGATTCTAAAAAACAATCATCTTCGACCAAACCAGTCAAGATGAATGTACCTTTGGATTACTTTGAGAAATTGGAGAAACAAACTTCAATCCCACACGGAAAGAAGTATGTTCCGAAGAAAGACCAACCATCTAGTCAACCTCCGAAAAACGATTTCTTTTTATATAAAGAGGTTGAGGATGGGTCTGAAGAAAGCTTGGAAATGAATGATAAAAATTTTCCACCATTGTACACCAAGAAAACACACCTTGATGTCAAGCTACCCGAGTCGATGGAGGCTTGGGTTGCTTCAAAATCAAACTAAACATTTTTGAAATGTGCAGGAGCTTCCGAGGTCTATCTCACGTTGGATTATGGATAGTGGAGCTTCTCGGCACATGACAGGGAGAAAAACCATGCTTTACGATGTTAGAGGGTTTAACGGTGGATATGTTGGTTTTGCTGGTAATCAAGGAGGCCGTATCATTGGTGAAGGAACTTTATCAAATGGTGTTATCACGTTTGAAAGAGTCAATTACATAGCCGAACTGGAGAATAATCTTCTGAGCATATCTCAAATATGTGACCGAATGTATTCAACATATTTCACTGATAAAGAGTGTCTGATCTTGAAGCCGGGGTTTGTCATCCCCGAGGAGTAGATTATCATGAGAGCACCTCGAGTTAATGATCTGTACGTGTTGGATATGAGCGTAGCTACGACTACCACGGGTCAAACTCATTGCTTAGTGTCAAAAGCCACTGAAAAGGAGTCTCAGTTGTGGCACTGGAAGATGGGCCACCTTCACCTACGCAAGATGAACTACCTGGTGCATATCGATTTAGTAAATGGTGTTCACTTGAAGAGTTTTCATCTTGAGGGGGAGTGTATCAGTTGCATAAAAGGGAAACAACGAAAGAAATCTCATCATGGTAAAAAGATGAACTCAGTCTCGAGACCGTTGGAGAGACTTCACATGGATCTTTTCGGTCCTGTGAATGTCAAAAGTATTACGGGTGATCTTTATTGCCTCGTAGTCACTAATGACTATTCGAGATTCCCGTGGGTGTCGTTTCTGAAGTCTAAAGATGAAACATTTGAGAGTTTGCTAACGCTATTCAGAAAGATTGAGAATCTGTACCAGGCATGAATTCGAAGATTAAGCAGCGACAATGGTACGGAATTCAAGAACAACAAAATGGAGGAATTTTGTGATCGAAGCGGTATTTTGCAAGAATTCAGCGCACCTTACACTCCGCAACAAAATGGAGTCGCAGAAAGAAAGAATAGAACGCTGATTGAAACAGCGAGAACGATGCTTGCTGATTCCAAATTACCGATAAATTTATGGGCAGAAGCAGTTTCAGCCGCTTGCTATACACTCAACAGGGTACTTACTGTGAAGAAGCACAACAAAACATGTTTCGAATTGATCAACAATCACAAGCCTAATCTCGAGTATTTAGAGCCGTTCGGGTCTCCCTGCACAGTTCTAGATCCCGAAGGCAAATTTGGTCCAAAGGGCATAGAAGGAATCTTTGTGGGATATGCAAGTCCACTCAGAAGAGTCTTTGTTCCAAGTCTCAAAAGGATCATCGAAGCACAACATGTTGAATGTCAAGTCTATACAATGCCTCCACAGAAGCCCGCAGACTCATGGTGATTCGACTACGATACCTTATGGAATTCATTCGAGTTAGAAGAAGAGCCAGAGTTCTTTGATGATTTAGATATTTTACGAGAATATGAATCATCTCAAGGAAGATTTCCAGAAAGGTCTTTTACACGTCAACGACAAACTTCCAATGATGATGAAGCTGGTCCAAGTCATGCTGGAGAGAATGATGATGCCCTGCAAACTCCGACTACTTCAGAACGAGAAACTGCTCCTGAAAATCAGACGGTTGTCAATGAAGATAATTCAGAATCTTATGATATTCCTACTTTTGACCATGGTGATTCAGAGTCTGAGGGGGAACAAATCCAAGATTCAGATCAGACAATCTTTGACAATGAGCAAGTTGCGGAGCAGAATGTTACTAATTTGGAAGGCGAAGTGAATGTTCCAGGAGAGGTTATGCCAAGGACTCTTTCATACCATCCAGAGGAGTTGATAATCGGAGAGCTATAGTCAGGCATTCGCACCAGAAGCCAAATTGATCATGGCCTTACTTGTTTTTATTCTAAAGTTGCTCCTTTACAAACTGAGTTTTCACTTTGCTGTTTCATTTCGCAGATTGAGCCGCGGACCTACAAGGAAGCACTAACTGAAGATTCATGGGTCAACGCAATGCAGGAGGAGCTGAGTCAGTTTGAGAAGCTGGGTGTATGGAAGTTGGTGGACCTGCCTGATGGTCATAGGAAGATAAACACGAAGTGGGTGTTTAAGTGTAAAAGAGATGATCGAGGGGTTATTGTTCGTAACAAAGCTCGACTCATGGTCCACGGTTTCAGTCAGCAGGAGGGGATAGATTTCACTGAGGTCTACGCTCCAGTTGCTCATCTTGAAGCTATCCGAATTTTCCTAGCTTTTGCTTCATGGAAAGGTTTCAAAGTGTACCAGTTAGATGTCAAATCGGCATTCCTTTATGGAAAGGTAAAAGAGGAGGTGTATGTCGGACAGCCATCGGGCTTTACCGACCCAATCCACAAGGACAAGGTCTACCTGCTTGACAAAGCGCTGTATGGTTTGCATCAGGCCCCGAGAGCCTGGTACGAGACACTCTCGCAACATTTGCTTGCCAACAGCTTTATCAGAGGAAAAGTGGATGCTACCCTCTTTTCAAAAGAAGTCGATGGGAACTTACTGATTGTACAGATTTATGTTGATGATATATTCTTTGGGTCAACAAATGAAGAACTCTGCAAAGATTTTGAAATGGTAATGAAGCAGAAGTTAAAAATGTATTCAATGGGTGAGATGAAGTTCTTCTTAGGGCTGCAAGTCGACCAAATGCCTGAAGGAACTTTCATTCATCAAACGAAGTATGTTTATGATGTTTTGGAGAAATTCAGAATGTCTGAAACAGCTCCAATATCCACCCCGTTAGCAACCAATCATGGAATCAACCCTGATCTCATCGGAGAGAAGGTGGACTAGACGCTATATCGTTCAATGATCGGCTCGCTGATGTACTTGACAGCATCCATACCCGATATCATGTACCCAACATGCCTCGCGGCCCGATTTCAGTCAAGTCCTAGAGTTTCACATATGGCTATAGTCAAACGGATATTCCGCTACCTGAAAGGAACTCCAACACTGGGGTTGTGGTATCCTAAAGATGGTGACTTCACGCTCGAAGGATACTCTGATTCTGACTTCGGTTGCTGCAAAATCAATGCTAAATCAACAACTGCAGGTTGCCAATTTTTCGGACCCCGATTGGTCACGTGGCAATGTTAGAAGCAAACCTCTGTTGCTTTATCAACATGTGAAGCAGAGTTCATATCTGCCAACAGCTGCTGCTCTCAGATCCTGTGGATTCAGCAATAGATGCGCGACTACGGTTTGCAATTTCTTACTTCACCTATTTTTGTTGATAACGAGGCTGCAATTAACATAACAAAAAATCCAGTACATCACGCTAAAACCAAACATATAGAAATTCGTCATCACTTCATACGCGATTGTTTTGAAAAGAAGTTGATAAGAATTGACAAAATCCACACCGACGAACAAAAGGCAGATTTACATACCAAAGCTTTTGATAAAGCACGTTTTCAATATCTTTTAAAATTAAATGGTATGAAATTGTTGTCGGATGCGGAGGAGTTACTTGGCGTTGATGAGAAAACCGAGGCAGAAGATGTTGAGAAGCGATTTGCTTTGGTTTGTTGGCTTTTTAGTTGTTTTGGTATTTAGGGGGAGATAGATACTACTTTCAGAAAATTCAAAAACAATAAAAAATGCAAAAATACAAAAACATGAAATATTTTTAAAATCCAAAAACAGTAGAAAACCAAAAAGAGCTTGTGTGAGAAGAGGAAATGATAGTACATCAGCTAGACAGTTTTAGTATGCTAAAGATATGAAATGTTTAAAAGTGATTAAGCAGTCTCGCTGATGATATGCTGATAGGTTTTTACACACTTAGTAGACTGTTTCGGGATATAAAGCTAAAAATCATAACTTGCTTATTTCGTGGGGAACATCTCTCAGATATATTGGTAACCCCTGAAATCTTGATTGAAAGATTGCCCGTTTCTGAGATATTAGGTCTTTATACTGTTTGATATCTGGGGTATTATACCAGGACTTCTGATATTGTGGAAGCAATGGCCTAGTCCTCGTATAATACTCTGCACATGCTTTAAATATGAAGCCTACCCTCAGCATAAAAATTGATAAGTATTGAAAAATACAAATCAAGTGCTGTTGAAGAGAAGATCCCTAAGTGGGACACACCGCAAAGTCGAGCCATCATCTCTCTGATTGAACGGAAGTTCTAGCCTGAGCTCTCATGGTATTGCACAACCCTAATACATATATCATTATAGTATATTCACCTGTAAGACTGAATATGGGGAATCTGGATTCGAGAGTATATTCTGAGGTGGGACACGCGAATAAGTTAAGATCTTAAAACACCTAATTCGTATCCTGAATAAGTTGAAATTTGTGTGAGAATTTAAGTGGACCAATATATCGGCAATCTAAGTGAATTGTTTAATACTTAGTGTGTAATCAAGCTCAACGGTACTTGTAACTTGTCAAACAGCTGATATGATCCTATGACACGCTCACCAAAAATATGTTTGTAAATAGTTTACGTTTACTACATTTCATTTCATAGTTAGTTCAAAATCCAAAAAGATTTCATAGTTTTTCTAGTGTTAAACTTTCTTAAAATCCCAAAAAGATTTTACATTCTGCTTTAGTTTTCGACAAACCAAGGTAGAAAGCTGATCTTCAGAATCTCAAGAAGTGAAGCAGAGCAGGAAGTTTCTGAACTGGACAGTTGGGTTGGGAGCTAATCTTGAAAGAAGCTTGATAAATCTCAAAAAGTCAAAAGCAAGTTCATTAAGTTGACACTTGTAAATTTTCATGAAAAATATGTTGAACAAAAATGTCAGTTTGGTTTGTTTCAGGTCAACCAAGGTCATTAACTTGGACTTGGTAGACAAATTGAGTGCCTAGGGTCATTAACTTGGACCTAGATACTTAAGTGGATTTCTAAAACTGGACAAATCTAATAAAACGAGAAAATGTCAAAAGGTCAAACTCATAAAGTTAAATGAGAAGAGATTGGATCGGACAGCAATCCGATCGGATGGCCATCCGATACATGGTCAGCATATAAATATGAGGTCAATGGTAACAGTCAAACTTTTCACTCGTTCGGGTGACTATCCTATTCTCTCTCACACTCTCATTTTCTGATCTTGTTTCTTTCCACATTTCATCGGTTTGTTGGCACACTCAACTCTCACAATGGGAAATGTAAGTTTTTCATGATCTTTAACTGTTAATTCGATGTTTTTAATGAGGTTTTTGATGCTTCGGTTATGTTCTAAGCTTTAAACTTAGATCTAGGTGTTTCTGCTGATTTTTGTTAAAATTTAAGCATAGGGTTTTGTTCACGAGTGTTAGATCTACAAGTTTACCGTTCCAATTTGTGCCATATCTTGTTAAAATCTAAAAATTGATGATTAGAACGAGTCGGCATTCGGACCTCTTATAGTCAAATTAAACCCAGAATATGACGAGTTAGAACATAATGAACATAGGGTTCGGATCGCATTAGAAAACTCTACGTAGATCTGTGTTCAATTTGATGATAACTTAGAAAATTTTGGTGATGCTTGGTATATTCACACTGTTCCTCACTATTCCTTGGAACGAGTGGCAACTCGATCGGGTGGCAATCCGATCGGGTAACCACTCGATCCAATGCATATTATTTTGTTTATTATTTTCTAAGTGTTGCATTGATATATGTGCCCAATATGTCAAACAAGTTTTTGGTTCGAGTGGCAACTCGATCGGATGGCAATCCGATCGGATAGCCATCCGATCCACTGAACATCATGTGCTACATTGAAAACTGTGCTTTAATGATATCTTGGTTTTTGTGCCATATGTTTTGTCATATGATCGAGTGGCAATCCGATCGGATGACATTCCGATCGGATGGCCATCCGAGTCTCAGGCACATGTCATGTTTGTTTGTTTTTTAATGAGTATTGGTTCACTCGATTGGATGGCAATCTGATCGGATGACCATCCGATCCTCAGTACTGCACATAGTGTGTTTTCCAGTGTTAGCAAATTTTTTGAAATTTTCAAATTTTTCATTCTTGAAATTTTTGTCTTGAACTACGTGCAAGTGCTAAATGTCAATCATTTGTGCAACCAGAAGGATCCGATTTGGATAAGGCGCATAACGTTTACTGTCTGCTTGACGCACATTACACAGACTCGACTCCTTTTAAAGACATAGCTGAGTTTTTAAGATCAAGTAGGATTCATAAAGCATTAACTGATAGAACAGTCGTGTATGAATCACACGTTAGGAGGTTCTAGAGATCAGTCAGGTACGAAGAGTAAGAGAAGATGATCTATTCAGCTGTTAGCAAGAAGGATGAGAATGGTGAAGATGTGGACTTAGAGATAAAGTTCAATGTTGGTGATCTTAGAAGGGTTCTGGAGTTAGGAGACAATGATAACGATCCAATTATAATTCCTGAGCGTCTGTGTAAAGGCTTGTGGTGTATAATGGGTTTTTCTGGGCATTTGAACGGGAAAATGCTTAAGACGATGTTCAGTAAACCTTACAAGTTTATGATACACTGCGTGGTGCATGCGTTGTCGCACAGGAAGGGAGCCTATGATGAAACGTCCGACTACATCATGAATATCGTCTCGTGTCTGGTGCTGAATAGGCCTTACAACGTATCTCAGGTAATTTTTGATCATCTGGTGGATAAAAATAAAGGTGACAAGTACATTATGTATCCATGATTCATCCAGATGATGATTGACGATCAATTTAAGGATATTCCGAAGGATGCTGCTGATATGTTAGGTGTTAGAAACATGACAGCTGATACTATAAGTAGATTGTCTAAAGGTGTTGATGCAAAATCAAAAAGAATGATATGCAAAATTGCTAATCCAGCATACGTTGCTCCTGAGAATGATGCATGGAGACATGAGAATAGCAACTCTGAAGATGAAACTGGCAGAATAAATCAGATGACTGAGAAGAAAACTCGTTGGTGGTTTGTAAGAGATGGAAAGAGGAAGAGAACACCAAAGACATCCCCTGCTGTATCTATTCCAAAGGAACCAACTCCGAAAATAATCATTAAGGGTATAGTTGAAAGGGGGAGTCATAAGGAAAAGTTAGAACTTTTAAATTGTTATATTATGCTAATGATTGTTCAATGATTGTTTTTGCAGGGCCTTCACAGAAATCAACTCCAAGTCTGGTAGATGAACCAGTGGTGAATCCAGCTAATATACTTCAAGAAGGTGTTGAGCTGACAAGGGTGACATTTGAGCAGTATATAAAGCATACTAAGGATGTAGCTGCAAAGGCTCAAAGCTCAAGTGCTCAACCTGAAGGGGTCAAAGAAAAGCAAGCTGAAGATGTTATTCACGAGGAAGCTAGTGATGCTGATGATGAGTCTACAGAGACAGAAACAGAGCTTGATTTGGCAACACTGGGTCATGGTAAAGTTCAATTAAAAAAGAAACCTAAAAAGAAAAAGAAAGGTTCTGACGATGAAGATTCTTCTTATACTCCATCTGTTGAAGAACAAAAGAAGCTGAGAGCAAAGAGAAAAGCAGTACAGACTGGAGTCATTCCTAGAAATGTACGTGCAAAGAAAGGTGGTGCTACATTGCAAAAAGATCAAGGTGGAAAGAGTGAGAAGCATGTTGAAATTACCAAAGAACCTGAAGTACAACACGTTGAAGCTCAAAAAGAACCATAGGTACAAAGTGTTAATGATTATGTTGAAGTGAGTGTTATTCCACCACCACCACCTCCAGTAAATGTTGATATTCCAGAATCTTCGCAGCCCAAGAATCAAATTCCTTCTAATATATTTGGAGATCTTCCTCCTGCTACTGGAGTTTATAGAGAAGATTTAAACTTTGATGATGATTTTGATGTGTTTAATCATGCGGCTATCAGTGCATTGGAAAAGAAAGTTAAAGAACTTGAGAAAGAAAAAGCTAAAGCTGAAGCTGATCATGAAGCATTAAAGAAACAGCTGGAAAATGTGTTGAAAGAAAATGAAGAAATAAGAAAAGTGATGATAAATCAAGCTAAGAAAATAAAGAAGATGCAAGATGATGTTGAAGACAATGCAAAGCTGTTTGACGTTCTACAATCGGAAATTGGTGATCTACATCTGAAGATGAAGAAGTTGAATGATATAAATCAAACGCTGCATCAACTTTTGAGTGAGATGAATGAAGCTTCGTCAAATGAGATGAAAGCAATGAAGCTTGAGATGGAAGCTATGAGGGCTGACAAGGCTGTTAAAGATGAGCAACTAAGTATGTTATATGCAGTTGTGGAAAGCCATCTGAGGATAAATGTTCAAGCAATCTTCAACGGATTAGAGATAAAAAGGGTTGAAGAACGAAGGATTGAGAGAGAGAGAGAGAGAGAGAGAAACAGTTGGCCGAGGAAGCAACTAAGAAGAACAAAGGTTTGATTGTTGATACAGGTGAAACTCTGGGCTCCTCAAGCCAAGCTGATGTGGTAATGGTAGATGCTGAAGAAGATGAAGAACCAAACTTCATGACAATTGGTCAATCCCAATCAATTCCTTATGATATTGAAGAAGTCAAGAAGTTGATAAGCGTAGGAAAGAAGAAAGGGATTGTGAGAGAAGCTCCTCTACTTCTAAAGATGACTAAAGAGGAAGATAATGATGAAGATCATAGTTTGGTAGAATGGTTAGATCTTATAGACTGTCAATGTGGTCTAGGAGAGAAAGATGGTGATAGGAAAGATGATGATGATGATGGTCAAGGGTCGTCTAATGTCTTTGTTGATTTAATGAAAAACATTAACGTTGATGACTACCTGAACGACCAACAGAATGAACTTCCTGAGGATAAAGGCGATGAAGGATCTTCTTCTGGTACAAAGCATGATGATCAGGTACTTCTTTCTCAACCTAAGGTGATTTATTTACATCCTGTGTTTGAGGGAGAGTTAGAAGTTCATAGATCCAGAAAAGAGATGCTAGAAGAGCTGGGCTTAGATGATGGTAAATTCAAATTTGATATTGAAGATGAGATTCCTTCTTCACCTGAAAAGGAATATGAGTTTAAGTATGCACAGGAAGCTGATAAGTATAATGAGGTTATAGTTGAAGAAGCGTCTGATTCGTCTGATGAAGAAACAGTTTTTCATTATGCTGGTGTTAATGAAACGTTTCCTTCCTTATCTGAAATGTTTAAAGATCAGAATGAAGACGAAATTAGAAGAAAGATTGTGGAAAAGATCTCTACTGAAGGTGTTTCGAGAACCATTCCTAGAGAAAATCTTGTTGAAGAAAGAAAGAAGTGGTTTAAAGTAATGCCCAAGGAAAGAAAGTTCATAAGACCACTACAGTACTTTACACATGATGCAGATATTTCTTGACATCTTGTCTTGGGGATATCTGGAAGATTTACAAGTGTATGCTATAAGATGGGAGCAAGGGGTGCAATACTTTGAGTTTTTAGCTGATATAAAGACCCTCCCGTGGTGGGATGTTGATGAATTGGTCCAAACAAAGAACATCAAGCAGTTTTATTATGGCTTGGATGTGAAACAGCACGACCAACACTTGTGGAACTATGTAAAGCAACAATCAAAGGCTAGATATCCTGATTGGAAACCTCAGTTCCCAAAGCAGATTGTTACTATCTTAGAGAATGGGGAGAAAGACATTACGTTGGATGTTAAGCCGCCGAGGTGTTTAAAGAACATGCCGCTCCATGCTATGGAACAAGACTTTCACGAAGATTTTCAAGGATGGTTATATAATCAGAGCACATCAGAAGCAATAATTTCCTTGTTTGATAAGTCAAAGGGTGAAGCAAGAAGAATATGTGTGCTAGACCCAATGTGGCTAGTGAACTGCTCGAAGAAGGATATTGATTGCTTATTTTACAACAAGATCGTCTACGAGAAGCCTGACAAAGTCCAAGCTCTTCAATATCAGAAGATAGTAGATGTGTGCTTTGCTAAAGACATCAACTCCGGCAGGTATTGGAAATCTAAATGGAGAAACTTGGATGTAGATGAATTCTTGAAGAAGTACAAGCGCAGTCAGAAATTCAAAGAGATTGCTGATAAAGCTGCGAGACTTGGTAAATACAAGCTCAAGAGGAAAACAAGATCCCGCGCTGGGATAGAAAGCGTTACGGTGATCCAGAGTACAGAAAGTACTGGAATGAAGTTGGGAGGCCGCTGAGAAGGAAGATGCTTGAAGAGAAAGCTGAACAGAGAAGGCAAAGGGCAAAGGAATGAAGGCGAAGTAGGAAGAGCGAATAAAGACTATGCTGGAAGGAACTACAGCTACATCCAAGTGGGAGTCTGTTAGTGCATATGTCTGTAGCTTCCGTCAGCATTGAGTCTTATTTTGTACTATGTATGTCTTTTGTCTATGTGTATGTAAATGTATGAATGTTTGTATAACGACAACTCAGGAAATGGTGCGATAATGTAAAAGTGAAACCCGACGGGAGATTCATGTCATCCGATCGGGTGGCCATCCGATCGGATGACCATCCGATTGGGCCACCATCCGTCCGGGTATCACTAACTGCCTTCCTGAGATTGCCTATAAATAGTGAGCAGAGGTTCTCATTTGTAACTTTTGGCTGATCCTGTAATGAACCTCTGTTGGTCTGAGATTCTACCGGTGATACTATACTTTCACATTCATTCTAATAGAACATCAGACGAGATTAAACGTTGAATCTGTATTATTGATCTTACGACACTATTGATGGATTCCGCATATCAATCCTGATCGATTCCAACACGTTCCTACCGAACGGATCCTGATCAAAAGGCCTAACAATGCATATCTTGGATATTTATCGCGTAATTCACAAAAGTTATGAATCCGAGATAAAGATTTTGGGTCAAACACATTGGAGTATGATTTATGATTATTTAGAAACAAGTTGTGATTTTGAACATGAACGGGTCAAAAAGTTAAAGAATTGAATTTAAAGCCGTGGGCTTAAATCTAGTAAATCATAATTTCGGATGTCGGATTTTAACTCCATGAGATGGAGAATCTAATTACGATCGCATAGGAAAAAGAATCGTGTAAAACGGATTTGTAAATTGAAAGTTATGCACATTTTTGTGCATATTAAATTAGTAAAAAAATGGAGCTGGGCAGATGTAGCCAAATGAAACAAACCTTCTGTCGAAACGTGTCTGTCGCGCCCCGCTACGGGCTGTGGCGCCCCGCGAAGGCCGAGGCCAAACCTGTCGCGGCCTGCGACAGGCTTCAGAGCTGGCAATTTTTATAAATTTTGTTATTTAGAAATTCGGACTTGTTTAAACTTGTTATTTAACTATCAAAACTAACTTTTGAGTTGGTTTTGATCATAGGTGAATATCGGGAATACCCGGATGAAGATCAAGCGACGTACAAGAACCGAACACATGAAAAAGAAGCTTCCGCACGTTGCCTTGTCGTTATTTAAAACGACAAACTCTATTACATTATGTTGTATTATTTTTAAATTTCTTAAAGTTTTAATTTACCCGTATTTTTCAACGCATATGTAATCATAATTACATGTTTATTTTCGTAAACTATACGAAAACCGTTAAATAATAGTAAGGGTCTTACAAGTTGGTAATCAGAGCTCATGGTTAAAGAGTAAACTGTGTTCGGTTCGAGGATTGATCGAAAATCCGGTAAGTATATGTATATTAATAGTTTAGTATGATTAAGGTGTTGTGAACAACACATAGGGTTATCGTGTAATACATATTACCCCAATTAAATCGATTAGGGATTGATATAGTCAACAAAATTACGTGTGTTTACACGTATAGTGGAAAAGCCTTGTATTATAATACGTGCGTTCATTAAAGTCGAAATTACTAATTTTTATAATGTTTTAGTTGAAGGACACTCGCATTCGAAGATAACGGGAGTTTAACAAATTGCAGATCTGACGAAGGAATGGTCCAAAGTATGACGAGCAGAGCACGCTCAAAAAGGACCTAAACCACGCAACGATCGCGAACATGGTTAATGGCATGGAAAGCCCGTTAGGGCAAGCATTACCAGGTGCACGTTTTAAATTAATCGCACAAATAGTAATATGCAACAAATACATAGAGAATGTCGGTTGCATATATAGGATAAAACTTGGAAAACCTGAATAGGATATCTATTCAGGATGATGTTCCCAAGAGAAATTAAATAGAAACATGTGTTATTCACGATGATGAATAGGAAGACAATAACAAGATTAGTTCATATGGAAACTTGGACGGGAGTAATTATCCAAGTGAATAATTCTCAATATAATACTATTGAGGAAAGTAGCGATCACATTAACGAATGTGATTATTTAGTAGTTCGATAAAAAGGAAAACATTGTATATGTTCAAGAATGAAACGGGTAAAACTAGTAATTGTTAAATAGCAAATGAATAACGTTCTGGCAATTTAAATCAGTGATATAGAAAGATTAGAGGCGTTACTTACATGGGGTGTAATGTGAAAATTATAAAAAAGGTCATGTGTGTCATGTGTTGATCGCTTATTCTGGCCAAGTAAGTAGTGAACACATGATACCATGAACTTCTTATGATGGACACATTTACATCCGATGTAGTGAGGACGAGGTGAATGGGACGAACAAAGAAGGTACCCAAATGAATCAAATAAGTAAGATGTTTGATAATAAACGTAAACGCAAGCCTGAAGACGGAAGCGTATTACGTTATAATAATGAGCTTGAGAGAAGGGACAAGGATCAAAGTAAATGAAAATACAGACCGACTAATGAAAATGTTAAGGCATAGGGATAAAAGTTTGACTGTCGTAAGTGATGAAATTCACATGGACAAGTCAAACAGATTAAATAAAGAATAAAGGACTTGATTAAATAAAAGCGATGGATTTCGCTAAGACGACCAAATAAATTAAAACGAAGTCTTAATGCATATCGGAACGGTTGCTTTAATAACGACTTCAGTAAAATACCCGATAGATGGGTAGGAGTTTGAGTGTATGCGTAAACCAAGAGACGGGAACGCGGAAAAGAAAGCCAAAAGACTCGGATTGTGAGTTATGACTAAAGAACGACAAAATTTCACAAACAGAAAATTTGATAACTATAGAATGAACGGGTTGAATACAAATGAAGTTTGACATTCATAAGTGATGAAGTTTCACTCGAACAAGTCAAATGAGATAAATAAAGAATAATGTTTGAAAGGATAAGTAAGCGCAAACGAGTAAACGGGAGCGCGCAAAATATTAATAAGCCTGTGTGATGGGTCCAGAAAAAAATATAAAAGGAAAACGCAAACCAGGCAACGGGAGCGTTAAAAACATTAAGATAAAAGAACCCGGGTAACGGGCTGTAAAGAAATATAAGTATAAACCGGATAACGGTAAGCGAAGAACAAACCGACGCGTAAATGACGTAAGAAGTCATAGAGTCGGAAGGATAATTCTAAAGAAAACAAATGTAGCCTTAGACTACGGCCAAGGTCAAATGAAATTCAAAAGCAAAAATACATAATTTAAAAAAGGGGGGGGTGCCTTGACACTATGTAAGTATATATACATATATACACTTTAATAAAGACACGAGTAAAAGATGATCTACGGTATCATCATAACCTTCGGGATTATAAATAGTGTTAAGGTCTACGGGACCAAAAAGACCCTTGGGTCACAAATAGAAAGAAATGAACTGTTGAGGTCTCACCTTAAAAAGGTAAAAATGTGAAAATCTAAAGAAATAGCCTACGAGGCTAAGTGAAAGAACCTACGGGTCACTTGGGTAAGGCGTGGAAAACTGGTTACAATTCACCGCGTAAAATAATAACGAAAATGAATAAAACTTTGGACGAAAATTCCTTGATATGAGCAAGTGACTTAAGACAAAGAGAAAACATTAAACTAAAATTTAGTTTTTAGTCAAAAGCAACGTGTTAACAAACATAAGTAGTAAGAGGAGGTTTAAGAAATCGTAAATACACATAAGGCTGAAGATGGCAATATAGTATACCCGGGTGACGGGGTATGAAGTGACGGTGACTAATTAGTCTAGCCGGTAAAACTATTCAAAGTCAAGGTAGTGTCACGACCAATACAAAGTGCTTGTCAATATAAGACAAGCGCGGAGTAAACGTGTTGACGGACTAACGCGACTGAGTGGTCAAGTGACAACTCGGTCAAATAGGCGATAAAGATAAGAAATATAAGATGAAAGTGACGGTTCATAAGGACTTACACATGAAAGACGTACATGTCAATACGAATGATAACTATTGACTGAAAAGAATGAATGCCTTGAAAGTGAAACTAACTTCGTTTTGTTTAAACCAATGAACTACATAAATAAGGTTTTGGGGATGAAACCTCTTTAAGGGGGATAGACTTGTAACACCCCAAAAACGGGTTTGGTAATCAAGTCACGTTAATATTAATGAACGGGTAAATACCGTCAGTGGTAAAAAAAAATTAACCCGGTAAATATTAGGATTTAAATAAATAAACCTAATATTAATAAAAAGAGAATAAAAGCTTTTGAGGAAATAAAGCTCGTAAGAGGCCCGGGTTAACGGGACTTAAAAAAAATAAAACGGTTATGAATTCTCCGAACCCACTAAGTAACTAGGAATATCAACCTAGTTAGTTAAGTGATGTTAAAAACAAGAGTTAATTACTTTTTGAGTCCCTGTGTTATAGTCGTTTTAACCACTTGAGTCCAAAATCAAAAATTTTAACGCCCTGAGTCCCTAGCCATTTATTTTATAACGTTTTGAGTCCAATTTTGTTTATTTTTATAACGGTTTGAGTCCAATTTTGTTAAAAAAAATGGACTCAAAAGGTTAAATTTGGACTCAAATGGTTATAAAAAAAGTGTCTAGGGACTCAGGGCGTTAACATTTTGATTTTGGACTCAAATAGTTAAAACCACTAAAACACAAGGACTCAAAACGTAATTCACTCTAAAAAAACAATAATGGAAACATGATATGGTTAAACTTTTTATAACCTTGGAAAATGGAAGGACTAAAATGGACAACTTTGAATGTAGATATTAATAAAGAAAATTTACACCAAAAACACACACAAGTATGTGTTTCTAGTCGACATATTCACAGAGAAAAAGGGGGTTCTCCTTATTGAACCCTAACTCATAATTTCCATCAAATTCCAAGGGGGAAAACAGATTAGGATCGAAACCAAGCTGAATTCGTGATCAACCAAGCTAAGGGGATCACAAGGTATGTTGAAATTTGATGTTTGGTGACATTTTGAGTTTGTGATAAACATGCATGAACGAAATTCTTGTATGAATGTTGAATGTTTTAGTGAAATTGATGTGAGTATAAGTCTAGGAACAAACCCTAGATGCAAACTTGTTGAATTTATGCCATAAACTAGTGATTAGTTAACTAATCAAGTATGAGCTAAGTAGGTCTTATATCAATATGATGAACACGTGAAATCGAGTGTTGAAATCGTGAAAGTTGATGTTATAATTCTAGTTCTTGATGTCGTTCATGTACACTAGACATAGGGGCTTGATTTTGATGCTAAAACTTAGTGACATATGTGTGTTTGTAATGATATGTTGATAAAATTGGGGTAAGGTGTAACGCCTCGTATCTTCGTATTTCTATTTTAAAAATGTTCGTATTCGTATTCTAATTTTAGAAACCTTACATTCGTATTTTAATTTCAACCTCACAATTCGAGGCGTTAATCATAATAAAATTCATATTTTATACATATTTTTTATTCACACAACCGATAATTTAAATACGTATTTATACGCAAACCGACATAATTATACGTATAAATACTTATAAGCACACCCTTAATACTTGAATTATACTTTTATACTTTTTATATACTCAAGAAATACCAAGAAATATAACAATCATCTTTCCACCTCATCAATCCTCTTCCACCTTCTTTAACCAATAATATTTCACCTTTTTCCACCACCTTTCTCCACCAATCATCTTTTCAATCCTCTTCCACCTTCTTTAACCAATCATATTTCACCCTTTTCCACCTTCTCTACCTATAAATACCAACCTCCTTCTACCATTTTCTTCACACCATTCTTCTCTCCATCTCTCTAATTCTCTCAATCTCTCTAAATCAAGAATTCTAAGAATTCTAAAAATTCTAAAAGGACACTAAGTGTTCCAACCATTCTTCTCTCAACCTCTCTACTTCTCTCAAATCTTTCAAGCAAGGAAGAGAACTCTAAGAGTTCTAAAAGAAAACACTAAGTGTTTTAAAGGAGGCTTTGAAGCTCCAACCTCCAACTCTTCACGGAATCACCAAAGGAAACTTTGCAAAACTGTGAGTATACTTGACCCATTTTACCGTTTTCACACTTTTGGGTGTAACATGCTTTCATATACAAAACACACTTAGTATACATATTCTTATGCAAATATACAAACAAACAATCCAATACATGCTTACTATTTGTTATGCTTGATTCGTGTTTTCTGGGTGATTCTTATGTGATGAACTTGTCATTAGCTTCGTACGAGCCTCCACTTAACATGTATAACGCTATAGGAGTAACACACTGTGACAACTATCAAAATTCCAGGTATCCGTACAATTATTAAACCATGATTAGTGCTTAATGACTGTGCTGCATTTCAATTAATGACTTGAATTGCTTTCTGATTATTGCCATATACATACATGTGCATCACATATTGCTTAATGTCATATCATTATTGCATGAGAACTTTATTGACTCAAATGATGCACGAAACACAGTTAGCAAAGTTATCAGAAAAATCAGAAATATGCTGACGGAGTTCAGTACATAGACAGACAATGTGTTGAGAAACAGAAAGAGCCAGAAACCAAGTATAACACTAGTATAGTGTGTAGAAAAGTAAGGATCACAGAACTGCCTTCCTATAGATAGTTTAGGTGCCGGAAAGTGCCTAAGACTCACTAAAAGTGCTGAATTCAGCAAAAATAAGCAATTTTCAGCATTTAAACCCACTAATATCATGTAGAAATATGGTTAAATGGTCCTGAATACTTTCCTAAGTGTCGGGAATCAAAAGTGTCACAAAAGGGTACATAAAGCACACTAAACTGCATACTTTAGCACCTTAACGAACCGGTAACCAACCGAACAACCGGACACTACCCGAAACACCAAATTTTCACTAGAAGCACTGTTCTAACATTACCAAGCTAGTTATGGTCCCCGAACATCATAACACCCTATATAAATACCTAATTACTAAACATCTAACTATATACTTACATTTCAACTAATAACTAACTTAATGGTTAGAACCTAGTCTACTACCCCCCCCCCCAACCTATGGACGGCCCAACATGGCCCCCACCATCAAGATTTTATTTGATTTAAATATTGGATCTTGTTTATACTTTATAAAACATATAGACCAATGGTAATTGTGTTTTTGTGGATTATAAGAAGACATAAGGGTTCTAACTTCTCATAACTTTCACACACTAAACACACACTTTTTTCTCCTCTCCCTCTTGCTTACTCTCGGCCGAAACCAAACCCACCATCATCACCATCATTCACTCATCTTCCACACATTCCAAGCTTATACAAAGGTGTTAGAGGTTGCATAAGGAAGTTAGGAGCTTTCGGAAGTTCAAGGACCTTCTCTATTTGCTATTATCCATCTCTTTTCTTCTCTTGATCATCCCTAGCCTTGAGCTAGTGGTAAGAACACTAATCTTTCTATTTTACATTTATTTCAAGTGGTTAAAAGATGATACATAATGTTAAATTTGAAGAACACTAAGAATCAAGAGAATGAAACTTGAACATAAGCTTAAATCATGAAGAAATCAAGTTGTTTATGTGTTGATTTACTTGTTGATTGTTGTTTACTTATGAAAATGATGTAGATCATCATATGATCTTGCTAGATCATGATTAAAAACATAATCTAGCAAGATGAGAGGATGAACATGTTAGAGATTTATAGATCATCCTCACATAAAGCATGAACTTGAAAGAATAAAGTTGTTTCTTGTTAAGTAATGATCAAAGTAAGTTAAAGTCTTGTAAATCTAAATATTTCAAGTATGATTTTCCAAGAAACCAAGTTAAAAATACAAGTTTTACTTAATCTTGGTTCTTAAATAAATAAACCTCATTTTTGGTAGTTAATAAAGTGTAGAAACACTTATGTAATAAGGAAAATCCAAGAAGAAACATTTTTGGAAAATATAATTATAAGTTGTAAAGATTTAGAATCTTCAAAAATGATGTTTTTAAAGAATCAACCACACTTTAAAGGGTAACAAGACTTACTAAACACCCTAGTAAGTTGCTACAAATTTTTATAAATATTCAAGTTCATGAAGTGGTAGTTTATGCTTGTTTATGGCAAAATTGGTAAGTGTAAATTGTTTAATGTTGATTGTTGGTTGATTGTGTTGATTTTCACAAAAGAAAATGATATACCTTCAAGGTATGGAAACCTCCATTTTTAGGGGAAACTATGACAAATTTTTTCTAAAAATTAAACACTTAGAAAAATATTTTTAAACAAATATTTACAAGTGTATTTTAAACCATGGATTTTCACATAAACTTTGCCATAAATTTTGTTACAAAAATTATAAATATTGGAGGTTGGTTTTTACAAATAAAAGTGACTAAATATGTATTTAGGAAAATATATATTTAGAAGACACCATGTGTGTGATTATTTGTATATTATGTGTATTAGTTATATTATTTTAGGACTTGAAATAATATAACTCACCAAAATACCAAGAAATTACAATCCAAAATATTACCAAAATCCCAAGAATATGAATACACCAAGAATACTCACAATATTGGTGAAACCGAACAAGGAATACAACTTACAAAAATATTCCGGAAATATTATTCATAAGTAAATTTTTGGTAAATAATATTTTGGACACCAAGAGAACAAAAATATGATTTTTACAACTATTACAAGATTATATCATATTTTTGACAAGGAGAAAATATATTATTTTTGACAAGTAAAAATACATATTTTTCTTGGAATTATTAGAAGATATATTATTTTTGGAAGAAATATATATTTTCTCAAACCAACATGAAATGCATTATTTTTGGGAGAAATTGTATTTTCTTAAATAAACTTGAAATACATTATTTTTGAAAGAAAATGGATTTATATATATTTTCTAAGTTAGGCTTAGAAATATATTAATTTTGAGACTTGTATGAGATTTATAAATATTTTTGTCAAGAGAAAAATTACAAATAATTTTTCTAAGTAATGTTTCTTAAAATATATATTTTGAAAATATATATTAATGTATTTTACTAGAGATATTATTACGGAAAATTAAGATTAAGAATACTTAACAATTACAAGAAGATACGTATTCTCGTACGTATAAATACACTCCGGAATACGCCACTAATACATGGCAAGAATATACAAGTATAAGCCTACGAATACAAATATACCCATCCTTGGGAAGGATATACATGTACAAATACTTGAAAGGTATCAAGTTAAAATATATTGTTTTAACAATTATTCCGAAATGTGATAAATGTAATTTAAGTTAAAATATTTATTATTTTAACAAATAATTATATAACTTGGAATAATAACGAAGACATAAATTTATACTAAGTCAAGGCATGACCCGCTCGTCTAATAGACATTAGTACGTTGTAGGTAGTCGTGTACGCCAGGCGAAGCTTTGAGTTACTGTGATTACGAAGAACGCAAGACTATGAGTTCATGTCCCTCTTTTCTCTAATTGTTTTTGGTTTTATAACTTCGGGGGTGAAGTACATGTTACAAACTGTTTACAAACAATTTTATTTGGTATGGTTAGCTAAGGAAAGGTACTGCTTGATCATGTGAGTGGTGGGTATAATGCTTAAGACCATTAATCCTCGTTGTAGGACCGAGGGACATGAGTGATAGATCTATTTGGGTGTAGCGAACCCACACCCATGTGGACCAGGGTGGCCCATGAGGTGACTATGTCTTGTAACCGGAGACAAATTTATTAGGTTTGAGTTTTCCTGCATCACTTCACACATATTAATGGCCTTGCAAACCATTAATGATCTGTTTTCCTTGTTTCTTTCATACCGGGATTTATAAACATTCATACATACTTTCAGTGATTTCAAAGGTTTATTCGCGCACGCATACATACACATGAACTCGCTCAACTTTTGTTGATGTTTTCAAACTACATGTATTTCAGGGAATTAAAAGTGGATCTGGCGGGTGTTTGGATGTTCCAAGTTATGTTCAGAGTAAAAGATGTCATCCGTAGTCTAAGGGCTTGGATAGTGCTTCTTATCCTAGATAAGACACACCCTTCAAAGCCAGGTTTTATTTAAGGTCTTTTGTCGAGTCCTTATGGAACTCTAAAACATTCGTATGGTTTGTATTTTGGATTTAAAGTCTGCGCTTGGTTTTAAAACAATGTTATTTTAATGTTTTAAACTTACTTAATGGATGAACATCTTCAGTTTTATCATATAGTTGTTGTTATGATTGAATGCAAAGATATTAAGCAAGTCACACAAAATCACGCTTCCGCAAAAGTCAGGGTGTGACACGCACCGCCCTTATTCTTGAGGTCATGTTGCGTTTATTCATTCATAAATACGTAAACAGAGGGTTGACTTGTAAATCGCATGCCAGTTTATACGTTAATTTTGATAACTAGGTTTGCCATGTGGATTGTTTATTATCATTTTTATACTTATGTGCTACTACACAAAACTTGTATACTCGCCAATACTTTTGTATTGAACTACGCTTTTAAAACATGTTGCATGTTTAATGATGATGTTGATGATGCTCGGAATCTAGTAGGATGCTTAGATACACATTTAAAATTTTGTATTCTTATTGTATTCTAATTCTTGTATTTCAAGGTGTTGTATTGATTTCAGCCTTTGTAATTAACTTTTAGAAATGAAATGAAATCCGTTATTTAAATACTTGTCACAAATTCTAGCGTTATGTGTAATGAGCAATCTATCTTCGTCTCACTCTGATGTTTCGCCATCGGTTGGGGTGTGACAAATTGGTATCAGAGCCATAACTATAGGGAATTAGGAAAATTGCCATGCTTTTGACCTAGTCTATAGTTAAGTACCAAATTCGGCCATACTTGATTCACATGTTAATTTTCTTGAGATGCCTTTATGTGTTATCCTTGAAATGTCTTTTATGTGCTCATGCTTGTTTATTTATTTCATAACATATGCCTTTCCTAAGGCATTTCACTCGATTATACTAAATTCACAAACACTCATAATACACAAACGAGACGACTTCACCAAAATAGGCGTGAAACCCACAATTTGGTGAACGACTCTCAATCCGCCTATTCTTTTACATGAAATTCACCATCAAGTTAGGAGTGAGATCCTCACCTTGATGAAGAATTTCCATTTCAAATTCTAGTGGACCCTCGTCAAAGTGTCGAAATTAAATTTTGACCCGATGAGTACCAACCACACTTAGGGTATGAAATCGTCATGTTAAGGGTGAAACCCGCATCTTGTCGACTAGTCCCATTCCTTGATTTTCAAAAATCCCGCCTGGTCTCGAACTTTTGATTCATTTGGAACATGTAGTAACTGGAAGGGTGAATACCGTTAACCGAAATTTCGGCGAGAGTATTCCACCTGTTAGGCCAAAGCATGTTTCTCCAATTTCAGAAGAATTTTCAACCATTTCGGTTTAGTCAAAGTTCCGTTTTGGAACAATCCAAGTTTTAATCAAACCTACATTTTACTATTATCAATCTTATACGATGCAATCCTCTGTTTTCAAATTCAAATTGTTTTCGAGATTATTTTGTTTTATACACACATCATACTAAATGTTTTCATACATCTATACGTCATTCACATGCATGATTTCAAAAACATCACCAACTAGATTTACATTTCTTGTAACCCCAAAATGGAGACATATCATCGAGATAGGAGTGATTTCCTTACCTTGACGATTAACTCCGCTCCTTTCTTTTCTTAAAACGACATCACCAATGGGTTAGGGGTGATTCCCTTACCTATGTGATCGTTACCAAAATTTTCCTTCAAAATACTTTATTATGCAAACACGATCATGTTTTACACCTAAATCGTTTATCATTCGTCAAAATCACTACTTATATCAATTTCAAAATGCATTGTCTTATCAAACGTAGTTCTTACCATACAATCTATTTTCACATAACTCACATACACGAAATTCTTAATCATACCTTAAAACATTTTATTACCCGACTTTCAAAACCTTACGAAATGCTACCTATCAACTTAATCGGTCCAATGAATCTCTTGCCCATGAACCTCATACTCAACCTAATCACTAAAACACGCTCACATTATATTATCATACTAAAGACTTTCATTCTCAATCGAAATCAAACCAACCTTTCTCACATGCCTATAAGATCTTATAGATATTATAAGATCGTTTTACTAAAACTCCTTTCAAAATCAACAAATCATTTTGCTAAAAGACTTATTTTCAACGATCACTAGGTTCATTATGCTAAATTTCTTTTTAAGGATCAACGTTTTCACGAGAACCTCCAAATTTCAAATTCCATATTTTAATGCAAGATCTTTTAAAACGATGCAAACTTACTATTTTCAGAAACCTTTTCATACACCGCCGAATACGTCATTTAAATTTAAAACACGTGGGCAAGGAAATTTCATGGGGACCGACCATTTTCGACTTACATAAATTCTTCTAAAACAAGAGTAGCATTTCCATTCTTTACAAAATACGTCACGCATAACCAGTAAGTACTTTATATTTTTTACATTCACAAACTAAATTCTACATTACATAAATTCTCATAACATCGTACACGTTTTAGTCGATATCTCGCGACAATTTCATTTATATCATTCGTTTTTTTACATACTCGAACTTCTCGATCGTTTTATATACTTAAATTCATTGTATTCAATTCATACCATACACTCACTTGTCGCCATTTATACCTACTTATATTCATACTTATGCACATATTCATAACTTTACGTTTTATTTTCGTACTTATACTCATATGCGTACTTATATTTATACTCTCATTCATGCTCATATTTATATTTAAGTTCATACATTTGTACCTATACGTGAGCATAACCCGAGGGGGTTCGCTCACGTTGGTCTCATACTTATTTGAACGTAAACATGCTTATATACTACATTCTTATACACACACATTCTTATTTTCAAATTTATGTATACCCTGATTCATACACAACTAGTACAAACTATGCGGATCATGCGACGATCAATATAATCGCGGGTGCACACGGGAATATAGTGATAGACGCATGAGAATCATAGGGTGTACTACTGTGTATGGTAAGACACGGAACGTAACATGACACCGAATAACGAAACAGACGTAATATGGTCAAAACATAGTGGATACGCCGCTGGTACTTCCTATATATAAGTGTTTTCACCATGTTACCAAACTTTCGTAAAACGTACCATGAGAAATTCGGTGTTTTTCATACCTATTTAGACCCGATACAATCTTTAACAACTCACAAACGCATTGCTAAACGCGCGATATCCGATTATCCCCGATGAGACCCCATTCTTAACTCATCACTTTCAATACGCAATACCATTCTTATACTCGCATTCGTTTATTAGGTCAATCGTTCACTCTTATACCTCCATTATTCCCCACTATTCTCTGCCTTTTATACAAACCCCATTTGCAATCAATCGGTTTAAACATTCGAACCCTAAAATGCTTTCTTACCTTTAAAACTATTTTCCATTCTTTATTTATGCGCAAACATACTTAGTTGGCCGTTACCTCCAAAATCATTTTTTTATTTAAAATACCTAACTTCCTCGTTTTTCACTGATAAAGAATTCTCTACAAAACTGAGATTGTCAATGCTCTTTAAATCCAACAAAACTTTTTCTTACAACCAACCGTGCGACCACACTTTTCATCAAAAATACATACCATTTTATACGAAAGCTTCCTTCTTAGGTAACATATTTTAAAATACCTCATCATTGAGTCATTTAAACTTGTTTAAACTCGCTTGTCTATACACACACATGCCCATTTTACTGATGCTCAATGCCCCGAATCATTTTAGACAAACAAACCCTTTTTACAAACCTATCTTTTCGTTCCTCGAAACTTCATACTTTTCAACACATTTCAAAACTTCCATGTCTCGATTTTAGACAATCATTCTTCTAGCCAAAATGCTTTTTCTCCAAGGTCTTCCTCTTGAATAAATTTTGGGACAAAATTTACTAAAGTAGGGGAGACTGTAACACCTCGTATCTTTGTATTTCTATTTTAAAAATGTTCGTATTCGTATTCTAATTTTAGAAACCTTATATTCGTATTTTAATTTCAACCTCACAATTCGAGGCGTTAATCACAATAAAATTCATATTTTATACATATTTTTTTATTCACACAACCGATCATTTAAATACGTATTTATACGTAAACCGACATAATTATACGTATAAATACTTATACGCACATCCTCAATACTTGAATTATACTTTTATACTTTTTATATACTCAATTACATAATATATACTCAAGAAATACCAAGAAATAAACCAATCATCTTTCCACCTCATCATTCCTCTTCCACCTTCTTTAACCAATCATATTTCACCCTTTTCCACCTCCTTTCTCCACCAATCATCTTTTCAATCCTCTTCCACCTTCTTTAACCAATCATATTTCACCCTTTTCCAACTTCTCTACCTATAAATACCAACCTCCTTCTACCATTTTCTTCACACCATTCTTCTCTCCATCTCTCTAATTCTCTCGATTTCTCTAAATCAAGAATTTTAAGAATTCTAAAAGGACACTAAGTGTTCCAACCATTCTTCTCTCAACCTCTCTACTTCTCTCAAATCTTTCAAGCAAGGAAGAGAACTCTAAGAGTTCTAAAAGAAAACACTAAGTGTTTTAACGAAAGCTTTGAAGCTCCAACCTCCAACTCTTAACGGAATCATCAAAGGAAACTTTGCAAAACTGTGAGTATACTTGAACCATTTTACCGTTTTCACACTTTTGGGTGTAACATGCTTTCATATACAAAACACACTTAGTATACATATTCTTATGCAAATATACAAACAAACAATCCAATACATGCTTACTATTTGTTATGCTTGATTCGTGTTTTCTGGGTGAATCTTATGTGATGAACTTGTCATTAGCTTCGTACGAGCCTCCACTTAACATGTATTGCGCTATAGGAGTAACGCACCGCCCGTATTCTTGAGGTCATGTTAGGTTTATTCATTCATACTTGCGTAAACAGAGGGTTGACTTGTAAATCGCATGCCAGTTTAATGTTAATTTTGATAACTAGGTTTGCCATATGGATTGTTCATTATCATTTTTATACTTATATGCTACTACACAAAACTTGTATACTCTGTAAGATTAAATTTATTTTTATGGTATATTTAATCTAGTAGCCATTATAATCATTTACATTATATAGATCAAAATATATAGCAACCTATTAAATAATTAGTTGGTAATTGTTGATGGGCCTTATTACCATTATTAACTAATTAGGTTTCCTCTTGGGTGATATATAAGGAGAATAATGTGGAGGTTAAAGGGTTAGACAATTACACAAACCCTAATAACACATAACATCAATGTCGCCTCCCTCTCCATAACCGATTCCCCTTTATCGGTTTTCTTCATCACCATCATTAGATTGCACCCTAAGGAGAAACCAGATCAAGCTGACAATCATGTCAAACTCTGTTGCTGCGTCTCCATCTGGATTCTCTGCTAGCCTGTACTGATGCAATCAAAGGTATGTTTTCATGTTTTCCATTATGTCTAAACAGAACTGATCAACATGTGGTATCAGAGCATATGTTGATTAGTCGGTTCTGTTTTCATATCCTTAATTCTGGGATTGAAATCTGGAAAACATAAGTTTTGAAAATTTAATGAACATCACGGCTGGTTTCGGGTCTGATGTGCCGAAATCAATTTATTCGGAAAAAGAATGTTATATAAATGACTCGAAATCATAATGGTTAAAATCAAGTCCGAAATCTGTTTATAAAAACCTTAAAAATTTCAGGTTTCGGGTTCCAGAATTTTGTTCTTATGTTTAGGGTTCATCATGTGTTCTTAGGAAAATTCGAAAATTCCCTTATGTTTTGGAATGTAATTAGGATTTATGAGTGTTATTTCCTGTTTTGATCGGTTTTGCATTCTAAAGATTTTCGAAATCTGTTAATAGATAATCAGATAAAATTTTCGAAATATTTTGATAAAATTAGATCATCACTATAACAGGAAACCATATCTCGAATTCCAAAAAAATTCGAATTTTCAGTTATTTTCACAACAACAGCTGTTAACAGTGGCCTCGAGACCATCAAGGTTCTACTCGAGACCATCAGGTTTCGACTCGAGACCAAGATCTCGACTCGAGACCACAAGGTCTCGACTTGAAATCATAAGGGTTCTCAAATCGTCTCTACTCGAGACCATAAGGTCTCTACTCGAAATCATAACTGTTCTCAAACCTTTACAACTCGAGACAACGATTTCGACTCGAGACCATAAGGTTTAGACTCGAGACCACTGAGGCTTCGACTAAGGGCTTCAATCTTCACAACTCGAGACCGTGGTTGCGACTCGAGACCTCATTATGAGTCGAGATCTCATAAAACATAGTAGTCGAGACCATGATTATGACTCGAGACACTGAGGTTACGACTCGATACCGTTAATGAGTCGAGACCTCGTAATGTTGCAAGATGAGTCGAGACTTGACTCGAGATCTCACTCGAGACCTCATAACTGAGTCGAGATCTCACTCGAAACCTCATTATTTTAGGCTGTTTCATGTGAACTAAAATTTAGCTCGGGGCTCCGCCCCGAACCCCGTGCAAGGGGCACTTTGTTCCCCTGCAAACCCCTAGCGAACTCACCGCGGAGTTCGATCCGCGCTAACGGGTGGTTTGCTATTAAATGATTGGTTTTGTAAATACTTAGTTAATTAATAAGGATCAAATAATGTTTCACAAAACCAAAATGGCTTAACTTGAATGAGCTTCGGATGTATCACTTCTGGCCAAAGCTGATTTGATGCATCTACTTATCGTTCAAGTATTACGAAAGCTATGTTAAGTGTGCATCATAAACATGAATGTCTTAATATCTGGCCAAAGTTGATTTAATTCCTTCATAGATGGCATACTTAACGAGTGCATAACTAAAGTGATTGTTTCAATTCTGGCCAAAGCTGATTTGTCACAAATACTTTGCACACATGCTTAAATGATTACACTTCTGGCCAAAGCTGATTTGTCTTCGTTTAAGTAGAACTCTAAATAAGTCTATTATTTTGATGTTAGTAATAGACATATCACAACCTCTTCACATAATGATCCTTAGATTAATGATCCTTTATTTTTATTTTATGATCATTTCGTCTGCCTTATTTCTTAGTACCCATAATTTTACTCACTATAATTTTCTTCTATAAATCTATACCTCATCCACTCTAATTCTTAAGCCTAAAATGTTTTGCTTTATTTAAAGTTTCTATAAGAATTAGCTCTTAAATTAAATCCTTGATTATCTCTTAAGACACGATAATCCTATTGCTCTCTTTTGATAAAGCACTACAGAAGAAAAGTAGAGCATGATGATTAGGATAAATCGAACATGATGTCTCTTATGATAATCAAGAATTCTCTAACATAATTGCTATCACTAAAGTTATTATAGATTAAGTCTTTCCTAAGACTAATCTATTATTGTGGAATAATCACTAGAACTCCTAAGATGCATGCCTTCATTTAAAATTCTAAACTATAAAGTTAAGTGGTGTATGTGAATATATTATAATGTACAATACCATGACCCATAAAGTTAAGGGCTTACGCATGGAAATAAGTACATTTTTCCAGTACATTACATACTAAGATTTTCACTTGTACAATTTGATGCCTTATAGATCAACTATAACACTCAAAAGTACCAAAGTATAATGAGTGTGTTGATAAGCAACATATGTACAAAGAAATAAATATTTGACGCTGGAAAATAAGTTGTTACTCACCTTACAACCACTTAAACTTTAAAAGAGGATTGTTCTAAGGTCCATAGACAAATTACAAGTGTTAATTCCACCTCTAAGTTTCTTCAAGGGAAAATCTCACTGCATAATTATGCCATTAGACTAGGCATAAGCAACGAGACTATCCATTATTCTAAAGAACAGTTGGATAAATTAATTAGATAGTCACTTACTAATGATATTTAAGTCTGGTAATTTTAATATTCCAATTAACACATGATTAGTTGACTCTAGTTCCATATGTTTCCTTACCAGAACTCGACAAATAACTAACATGAGAGTTAGTGACAAAACTAATTGTTAAGGCTATAAGAACCATAATAAGCAGTCTTTTAACAAAGCTTTTCGATACCTTACATATTCTGAAGATTAATCAGAATATAGTATCATAATTAAGAAATGTTATGAAGATTGTGAGGTTTGCATAGTCAACATAAAGTCACACTTACCTTAAACTCTCATTTTATTTGTTCTAAATATCTGGATAGAAACATTACTAAGATGAAACTAGATGATACCTTACATTTTCACAACTTTTGTCATCATGAAAATGAGAATTTGACAAAAGGAAAATGAGACTTATAAATTTCATCCATTATAACCAAAATTCATGAGAAATCATGACATGGTTAATGAGGATGATTTTTTCATCTAATCTCATTCTAAGTGATTTTAAATCATGACGTTATAGCCCTAAATATTACTTGGCTTAAGGAATAAGTATGGGTCCATCATAAGTCATTCATTGACATTCGTGGAACTTATTCCAAATGGAATATTCAGACATAATTCATTTATCATTTAACAGACTATCAACTTGTATCTAAATTTTGTCGCATATGGCTCACGGTCTTAGAAGAAATCTATTCATATATATATACTTAATAAGATTTCTATTAAATATGTCCCTAAAGTTTCTTATGATATCTGGACATTAAAGAAATCAAATAAAGTCTAACGTATATCTGATAGGTTCCCACGTCACGTAGCTCATTGAAACTTCTCTTGTAGCATTCTAGAGATATTAAAGATCAGTGGGAGCATTAAGTGTCTTAATAATAACTTGCAATAGTTGCAAGAGGTGGGGAGTGAAAACTTTATATTACTACAGTTTACACCTCTTGTACAAGACACCGCTCCATCACGACGCTGTTCCATCAAAAACTTTTCTCCTTAAAATCTAATGCTACTCTTACAAAAGTTTCATTGTTGCTTAATTGTGGGTACACTTAGACTTCTTACCTAAACTAACATAATCCTCAACAAGAGAAATCACAACGACTAACGTCATTAACTTGTTTCTCTATTAGAATTTGTTGGTCGTTAAATATTAACCCTAAGCATGCTGAGTTCCTAAAGATTTCTAAGGTCGGTGGGAGCAGTCAAAGTCCTTATCATGACTTGCAAGGAATACAAGAGGCGGGGGGAAGAGTGTCATTAAATTTCACTCCGAATTTATCTCCGATTAACCTCTTGTACACCATACTGCACCAACTCTTATAGACTTAGAATCCTGAAAATGATAGCAACCTAACCAAGAGCTGATCCATAAAAATGAAACTTCTAATGAACCCAATAATCAACTCAGTAGGTCATCTAGATTTAAAAACCTACTAACTTTGATGATTACATAACCTCCCTACCTGAAGTTGAAATGAATTTTGGAAATGTTTACTGATCCTATCTCTTCAAATTAAGCCATTAGTGTCAATTAATCTTCTAAATGGAATAAAACAGTTTTCTAGTAAAACTGATTTTATGTGTTCATATAACGTTTGGGATTTGAATGAATTACCTAAGAGTGTTCATAACTAAACCAAATCCTGAAATAAGCGTTAAGACACGAAGAGGCATGATTGATTGTCAAAGGTTATACTTATGAAGAGATAAATTATCAAAAGATTTCTTTGAGGATCATCACTCTTCTAGTAGCTTATAATAGTTTAAAGCTACATTAGATGAACATTAAAAACAATTTTCCTTAACAAATGGCTGACATATTTACATGTTCATAAAACAACCTGAAAGTTCCAAACTGAAGGTTAAAGAACACTTTGTTTGTAAGCCAATAAAATCCATGTATGGGTCAATGTAAACATCATAATGTGTTGAAATCTTAACGTAATTATTTTCATCAATAATCAAGTGGATTAATGTACCTACCTCAAAATGAGTGGGAGCAACTAAATTAAACTTGTCTATATAGATGATATTCTTTTGACAAGTATATGTTACATAAGTCAAAGCATTGTTAACACAAACTTTGATATAATAGATCTCAGAGATATCTCTTACATGATTGATATCATAACATACCGAGATAGACCCAATGGGACATTAGTTTCGTTCCATAAGTTTAACATTAAATGGGTCCTTACATATGTAACAAACAATATTGCTCTCCTTCAGAGGATAATATGGTGAATGAGATTATTTATTTACGCTTCATTAATTAGAAGCCTTATGTAAATTCAAGTCTATACTCGTTTAGATATTACTCATATTGCAACACACTGGATATGTCTAGATTAATGTGAAGCATCTAATAGAGTATTACAATATCTTTAAAGGAAACGAGAGGCTATACTTTGAAGAAAAGGTGAGAACTAAAAACCGGTTTATTACTTTAACTTTGTGATATTCAAAGATGGCAAAATGTAATTTCGGGTATATCTTTATGTCAGCAGACAAAACCTATCTCATGGAGGAGTCATAATGCACTGATATCAACAACCTAAGTTATAACGACATAATATAGTCACTAAATGTTGTTGGAAATATATCAGTGGACTCATAAGTTTATGAGCTCCATATAATTAATGTTTTGAAGACTTAGTGTGATAAATTCAGCTACCATGACTCCTTAAACAGTAACAGTTCAAGAGGTTCTGCATTAAATTTCGATACACAATTAATTATTCGTTTATGAACGAATTGAGGAAACTAAGTTTTGTATCGAATACATTCATGATATGCTTTAGGATCCTATAACTGAAGGGCTATTACCCATAAGTCTTATTAAGAGAGCTCAGAGACGGGTATTAATTGATGGTCGTGCGCAACTGCATATCGTACTATGAATGACTAAATATTAGTTAATTTTCCTCATCAGTTTGATTTTGTATGTCTCTAAGAATATGTCAAGCTAGCATAATGGCATATAGACAAATATAGTTACAAATCAAACAAAGGGCTTATGCGTATTTTGATCATAACGATTAGGTTTTAAATTAAGGCTATAGTATGACTAATGGGGGTCCTGAGTCGCATAATGATTCAACGGCTGTATTTCTCTGCTATAGTACTTGTTTAAGGCTAAAATGAGTGTTAACTCCTGATCAGGCTTATCTAATACTCATAGTAAATGATTACTCGGCTAAGTGGGAGAATGTAAGATTAAATATATTTTATGGTATATTTAATCTAGTAGCCATTATAATCATTTACATTATATAGATCAAAATATATAGCAACCTATTAAATAATTAGTTGGTAATTGTTGATGGGCCTTATTACCATCATTAACTAATTAGGGTTTCCTCTTGGGTGCATATATAAGGAGAATAATGTGGAGGTTAAAGGGTTAGACAATTACACAAACCCTAATAACACATAACATCAATGTCGCCTCCCTCTCCATAACCGATTCCCCTTTATCGGTTTTCTTCATCACCATCATTAGATTGCACCCTAAGGAGAAACCAGATCAAGCTGACAATCATGTCAAACTCTGTTGCTGCGTCTCCATCTGGATTCTCTGCTAGCCTGTACTGATGCAATCAAAGGTATGTTTTCATGTTTTCCATTATGTCTAAACAGAACTGATCAACATACTCGCCAATACTTTTGTATTGAACTACGCTTTTAAAACATGTTGCAGGTTTAATGATGATGTTGATAATGCATGGAATCTAGTAGGATGCTTAGATACACATTTAAAATTTTGTATTCTTATTGTAATGTAATTCTTGTATTTCAAGTTGTTGTATTGATTTCAACCATCGTAATTAACTTTTAGAAATGAAATGAAATCCGTTATTTAAATACTTGTCACAAATTCTAGCGTTATGTGTAATGAGCAATCTATCTTCGTCTCACTCCGATGTTTCCGCCATCGGTTGGGGTGTGACATAAGGTGTTCAAGAGATAGGTTAGAGACTAATCTTGAATGCGAAACCCGCCAAGTGTTCGATGAAATGCTTAAATAAACATGGTGCAGACCTAAATTTTGAAAATTCATAATAAATCAAAGAAAAATCGTATGGGTGTGTACTTTATATGCCTAGAAAGGTCTCTAAGTAATCTGTATTTCGTTAGTTAACATGATGACTTGGTTCAGAAGTTAAATGGGTCAAAAACGTCGAATTCAGTGGCTATTTCAAAAAGACAGCATGCTGTGTGGGCTAAAAATAAGTTGTTGTTCTGATTGTGTAAAAATCATATAAAATCATAGAAACATCATTAGAGGACATACCATATATGCCTGGAAATGTATTTGAGAGTTCTACGATCCATCGCTGAACATGTTGATCTAGTTCAGATTTTAAATGGGTCAAAATGGTCAATTACAACAGCTAAATAAAAAATCGCTGCACATTAATAATGTTCTTATTAACCAAGAAAAAGGCATAGGATTGTATGTACTTGCTTTAGGCATGAAGTATTGATTGTAGGGAACAATAGCACTTTATGTGACATGCTTAAAGTGTTTAAAATCACTTACTAACTAGTTTGTATGGGTAACTTCACTAACGGGTCAAACGGTTAGTGAACGAAAAGTATTATGGTATAAAACTAGTTGTTGAATATATGGCATGCTTTGATTGATAAGTGTGTAAAAAAAAAAACGGTCCATAGGGTGATGGCCATTGTATGGAATGACCAATCTAACCATCTTATGGATGTTATGATATAGTTTGACTCTAAACAAGCAAGGTGGGAGCTTGGAAAGGAACGGGTCAAACGGACCATGGATGCGAAAAATTTTTGCGCAGACGTGAGGTAAGTAAAGCTTACACACAATTTAAGTGTACGTATTTATTTTATAGGTAATAAATATGACAACGGATTGTATCCGAATATGAGTTCCGACACGAAACAATATGAGTCAGAACGAATAATAACGATCAAAACCATGGTTAATGGAAAAAGGATCTCGTGGTAAAAATCCGAAATGGGTCGGATGTGTGAATGGGTAGTTAAAACCATGTTTTGTTACAAATGTAAATTTTTGGTCATATAGGCCAAACGGGTCAAATGGTGGTAATAACACCATTTGACAATATCGACTAACGTTTGGTTGTCAAGTCATATGTTCACAGGAGTGAACGGGAAGTGGATAATTGCGTAGCTATTAATTAGCGGCTAAATAAAGTAAGGTATAAAACGGGTCTATACGTTGACCCGAGCCAGGTACGCGCAAATAAGTTTATAGTTAAAAATGCGATTTTGGTCAAATAAATAGTGAAAGTCCTTCGTCGTAAAATGAGGGAGTAAAAAAAATTGACCAAAAAGCCTTTGAAGGGTAAACCGGGTAAACGACCCTTAGAGGTTGTTTAGGGACTTGTATTATGATTTTGTAACCCTTAGATACGTATAAAAGTTATAGGCATAAACTTTCGTGGGTCAAATGTATAAAAATGGGTCATTAGCGTAAAATGACTAACCGAAGGGTAAAACTTTGGATAATGGGTTCAATATGTTAAATCTACCAAAATAATAGTGGTGGCGGAATATAAGTAGTTATTAAAATATGGGAATGCGAAGTGTGAAATGAGAGGAGCGAGTTAGATGTTTAATGCATAAAAATCCTCTAAATGGGTCAAAACGGATTACGCGCATATCTTGGATATTTGTCGCGTAATTCACAAAAGTTACGAATCCGAGATAAAGATTTTGGGTCAAACACATTGGAGTATGATTTATGATTATTTAGAAACAAGTTGTGATTTTGAACATGAACGGGTCAAAAAGTTAAAGAATTGAATTTAAAGTCGTGGGCTTAAATCTAGTAAATCATAAAGTCGGATGTCGGATTTTAACTCCATGAGATGGAGAATCTAATTACGATCGCATAGGAAAAAGAACGGTGTAAAACGGATTTGTAAATTGAAAGTTATGCATATTTTTGTGCATTCCAAATTAGTAAAAAAATGGAGCTGGGCAGATGCAACCAAATGAAACAAACCTTCTGTCGAAACGTGTCTGTCGTGCCCTGCGACGGAGAAGACAGAAGTTGTCGCGCCCTACCACGGGCTGTGGCGCCCCGCGAAGGCCGAGGCCAAACCTGTCACGGCCCGCGACAGGCTTCAGGGCTGGCAATTTTTATAAATTTTGTTCTTTCGAAATTCGGACTTGTTTAAACTTGTTATTTAACTATCAAAACTAACTTTTGACCTGGTTGTGATCATAGGTGAATATCAGAAATACCCGGATGAAGATTAAGGCGACGTACAAGAATCGAACACATGAAAAAAAAGCTTCCGCACGTTGTCTCGTCGTTATTTTAAAACGACGAACTCTATTACATTATGTTGTATTATTTTTAAATTTCTAAAAGTTTTAATTTACTCGTATTTTTCAACGCATATGTAATCATAATTACATGTTTATTTTCATAAACTATACGAAAACCGTTAAATAATAGTAAGGGTCTTACATCATGGCTGCGTTGGAGGTTGCAGGTGAACATCCACCGTCTCTCAAACACGCCACGCCACGATTACATCCTCAACTCGGTTTACACTTTACACCCACAAAATCATCATCGCCTAACTTATTAACCCAAACGCCAAACAATGGTTGCATAGCATCGATGTCATTAAACCCACAACGATATTCAACTAAGACAAAAAAACACTAAGTACATCACCATACTTTCCTCCTGAAATTTTATGCACATTTATAAGAAATTGGATGTTTACCTGCAAGTTGCATAGATTCATACGGTAAGAGAATGTAAATGTAGGATATAACCATGGCTGCGTTGGAAGTTGTAGTTGAACATCCACCGTCTCTCAACCTAAGAACAAAAAAACAGTAAAAGTTCATCACCATACTTTATAAGAAATTTTATGCACATTTACAAGAAATTGAACGTTCACCTGCAACTTGCATAGATTCATTGGCTTAGAGGATATAACCATGGCTGCGTTGGAGGTTGACAGTGAACATTCATCGTCTCTCAAACACACCACACCACGATTATGTCCTCAAATCGGTTCTGTTTTTAATAGTGGGCTCAATTAATGGGTTCTGGCGGTTCATAGGCATCATCATCAATGAGCTATTCACTTTCACTTATACTCTCATCTAAGTCTGAATATAGATCATATAACATGTCCCGGTAACCTGCAAATAGCAATATCATTCTTAAAAGTTATAGTTTAGACATGTTGTATACTTGCATATCTTTGCAAAATCAAAGAGGGAAGCAACAATAAGAAATTAATGATTTACGACCATGCATCAACATTCTTGAAAAAAATATAAAAATCTAACACACCTGAAAAGTGTTTCAACAGTTTTTGTAGGGCTGCCAAAGATATACATGGTCTTACTTCTTGTAGGGCTGCCAAAGACATACATTGTCTTAGTTCTTGTAGGGCTGCCAAAGAGTTAGTTAGATATAAGAGTTTATAAAAGCTCAGGTTAGATATAAGAGTTAGTTCAGAGACATGGATTAACATATGCAATGGACATTATAGTCGGTGTACAGATACTCACTTTCAATCAAACTCTGCAATTAAGGTTGTATCACAAATTTCTATTAGAAGAGACTCCACCTGTGGATATGGTATAAACATAATAAGTTAAACATACACTTTGATATGAAGTAAGGGTTCATAAGCAACTGAACAATCGAACAACCTCAACGGTACATGCTGAAATCGCACGAACTCAATTAACATCAAAATTCAAACAAATAATAAGAGATATTGATGTGAAGAAGCTAAAAACCAAACAATTAAATAAAAAATCCAAATTATAATCAATCCATCAAAGCTCAATCGTACAATCAGTAAATAGTGTAGGGTTTGTAATTTCTAATTGCTACTACTGCTAGTATTACTGAAATTCAAACAAAATAATTCCAAATTTTACATGAAATAAATCCATATCAGTAACTATGAACTTACATTTCGCATGCAAGTCGGCTCGTATCCAGATGTGTTAACATCGCCATCCTGCGAAAGGCCCTGTCTAACAGAGGTGGAGATGTGAACTACTAATCAATCATACATGACTCCTCACCTTTCGCACACGCAACAATCTCATCCACCTCCACCGCATCCCCTACCGCCAGCGACGGAGAGGACAACGACAGCGACAACGATGAAAATGAGGAAATACATTTACTGATTACAACATTCAGACTAATTCACAAACCGGTAGTGCAATCCAAGACCAATTATTTGGCTTGAGAGATGGAAAATTAAAGTATATTTTGAAGATGAAGAAGTGAGCTTTGGATGAAGAGAAAACGGGTGAGTTAGATGACAGTGTCTGCAAACAATAATTGAGCCCCCTTATAAAAAACCCATTCCTCTATTTTGAAATTCAAACGAATAGTTTGAATAATTTATGTATTTTAAATAAATGAAATGATGTAATTTAAATAAATTAAAGTGATATATATGATGTAATAATAAGATAAGAAAAGCTGACTTGGCATAGCCGAGAGTTCGACATTAGCGTTTCTGATGTCATCGAGTAGTTGTAGGTCCCTAGAGGAGGATCTAGAACAACCTTATCCTTGTTATCGAACACACCCGCAAGTGCGGAATCCAAACGGGTTTGTAAACCAAGAAAAGAACACAAGATACAAGACACGATTCAAAGTTAAAGCTCACTTGTATAAATTTCAGCAGAGTTTGTTTACAAGATAATGCGAGAAGAATACTCTCTCAAAAACTCTCTGATGTGCTCTCTATGTTTCTGTGTTACAAGTACTGTTTAAATATGGAACATATCTGCAACCCTATCTACAACTTACGAATAACGTACTGGGCCCAATAAAAGCCCATGAAAGATGCGAATCCACGAAAGACTAGGGTCTTTCTTGAAAACTTGCCAGTGAAGAACAAAACCCAAGAAGAACATTTTTCTTGAGATTGCATGTGAGTGGTTCTTCTTGAACACTTGCCAGCGAAGAACCAAACCCAAGAAGAACATTCTTCTTGAGATTGCATGTGAATGGTTCTTCGCATGGTGATGTATTTCGTGGCCTTAATGCAGGTTCAAGATCTTTCTTGGCTCATATCAAATGCAGAACTTGCAGACATGATTCTAACAGCTAGAACAATATACACACAATTATTAGTCTGCACACCCACAACTGATTTACATTAAATACGTAACAAACGTCGTACTGGGTCAAGATAGGAGGATATCTTGACCTCGGTCTTCACTTCGTAAACGAGCTGAACCGAAACGACCCGTATCCACATAAAATGCATCAACAAACTCCCCATTGGATGCTGCTTGTGAGGGTTCGTTCTTCACATGTTATCAGATCTTCAGATGTCTCTGCTTGTCAAAGTTAGGAGGTGCATCAGCAAACTCCCCATTGAACGTTGCTCGTGAGACGTTGATCTTCAAATTTTAGATCTTTGTGGTGTTGATGAGTGGTCAGCTGCAACTCAATCATCTTGATCCTTTGATTGCATCAATGTCGTGTCTTCATTCTAAAGCTTTTCATCTCACACATTCACTTCGCCTTTAGCTAGTTAGGATGCCGCATCTGCACACACAACAGAGCTAAACACGTAATGAGAACAACCGCTTGGGATATAATCAAACGACACACATGTGATCAACTCTCAATCAACTACCGACAGACAACAGTTCGAAATTTTAAAAATTTTAACAATTTTAGATTTTAACTTTCAAAACTTGTTAATTTCGACCGTTTATGAAGATGCAATTGTTTAAGGTTTCGATTAGGTTTCAGGTGGTAAAGACTCGAGATCCAACATCGGGCAATCAAAAAATAAAATAGAAATAAAATCTTTTTGGTTTTTATAAAGTTTATATTAAAACACACCTAAAATCTTTTTGGTATCTTTGAATATTTCAAATATAAATACGGAAAGCAGTAAATAAATATATACAGAGATGCAGAAATGGAGAAATGTAAATAAATATTTAAAGACACATTTTTTCTGAGTTTCAAGGGTAAGAGAATCATATCAGTGTACGGTCATGCCAAAACGCTCTTGTTGTTCAATTAGTTAACATTTAGATAAGCATCCTACAACGATTATCGGTATTGTTGTCCACTTAAGCTCAACTTATCAGATGTACTCGCGGTTAGGGGATATGATTAAGGTATGATTTATACTTACCGACCGGTGTTCATCCACACACGACATATTCCCGTATCAAGGTATGCATGAGAGTTCATCTTACTGGTGAGTATACCATTTATCATCTTTTTTCAACGTATATGATGTGAGATACTCACTTATTTAAGGATGAATACAAGTCCCATGTGATCAAAATCACTTATTAATGAGGAACTTGATATTCGATGCATGCAGGGTATAAGAGCAAGTCCATGAACATGTTAGTACCATCGTACCGACAAAGAGATGAACTTGCCTCTCACATGATAAATGTGATTTAGAATCACTTATTCAGGGGTGAATGTGATATTTTATCACTTATTGATGGTCGTATGCATCATGTATTATATACATGTTTGTATGATATGTACACGTATGTATGGTATCATGGAAGTTCTAAACTTGCATCCCTGTTGTTTTCGGTAAAAGAATCAACCATGATACCCAGATGATAAACAGCATAAAGATCACGTATCTCAGAACCTCGGCAATCTATCAAACGAAATTTCGGTACCAAGAGCATATGCCAGTGAGCGGTTCCCACACGGTCTTCAGTCGATTTTGTTTATATCACCCTGCACACTTTAAAATGATTGTGAGCCTACCGATACATCTTATATAGAGCTGCTTATCGTTTTTCATTTTAAGTTCAAAGAGGTTTCGACAGACCACAGACGTACAATCATTTTCTCTTTTGCACACCAAGAAACTCATTTTTGTTTTTCTATTGTTTTTGTGTTTTTGAAATTTTTCGATGTTTTTGTATTTTTGAAATTTTTCAATGTTTTTGTATTTTTCGTTTGGAATTTACTACCCCTAAAATGCAAAAAATACGAGAAATTAAAAACACAAATAGATATTTACAAAAACTATTTTCCGATGTCGGTTTACTCTTGCTTGACCTTAATGCCGTTTACCATAAGTAAAAAGTCAAATCGTGATTTGTCAAAAGCTTTGGTAAAAAGGTCGACATGTTGGTCATCGGTGTGGACCTTAACAACATCGATAAGTCTTTTATCAAAACAATCACATATGAAGTGATATTTGATCTCGATGTGTTTGGTCTTTGAATGTTACACCAGATTTCTAGTGATCTGTAAGGCAGCAGAATTATCAACGAAAATAGGAGTAGATAGGAATTCAAAACCGTAGTCGCGCATTTGCTGTTGGATCCACAGAACTTGGGAGCAACAACTTGAGGCAGCAATGTACTCAGCTTCACAAGTTGATGTAGCGACACAAGTCTGCTTCTTGCACTGCCATGTGACCAGGCGATTTCCTAAAAACTGACTTCCAGCCGTTGTGGATTTGCCGTCGATTTTATAGCCACCAAAATCAGAATCACCGAACGCGATCAAATCGAAGCTATCATCCCTAGGGTACCAGAGACCAGTGTCCAGGCAACCCTTCAAATAGCGGAAACTCCTTTTTACAGCTGCTAGATGTGAGGCCTTCGGGTTGGCTTGATATTGGGTGAGTAGACACGTAGGATACATTATGTTGGGCCTCGAGGCTGTGAGATACATAAGAGATCCCGAACATTGCGTGGTAAAGTGAAGAGTTAAAGCTTTCACCTTTCAAGTCCGGAGTAATCCCGTGATTCTGCAGAAGAGGGGTACCAATGGGCATCGCTTCGGACATCAGGAACCGGCTCAAGATGTCACCGACATATTTAGTCTGATGGATGAATATCCCAGACTCCGTTTGTTGAACTTGTAGGCCCAAAAAGAAGTTCATTTCCCCCATGGCGCTCATCTCAAATTTCTCCTGCATAACACGCTCGAAGTCCCTACACAAAACATCATTAGTTGAACCAAAGATAATATCATCTACGTATACCTGAACCAACAGAAGATCTCCATCTTTTTCTTTGATGAAAATAGTGCAATCGATAAGACCTTGGAGAAAACCATTCTCCAGCAGATAGTTAGATAAGGTTGCATACCAAGCTCTCGGTGCTTGATGTAATCCGTAGAGAGCTTTGTTGAGCAACCAAACCCTATCAGGATGAATAGGATCTTCAAAACCCGGAGGTTGTTCGACATACACCTCTTCTTCAACCACACCATGTAGGAATGCAATTTTCACATCCATTTGGTAAACCTTGAATCCTTTGAATGAAGCATAGGCTAGAAAAATCCAAATGGCTTCAAGGCGTGCAACTGGTGCATAAACTTCGTTGTAGTCTATCCCTTCTACCTGATGAAACCCTTGAACAACTAATCTCGCCTTATTTCGGACAACTACTCCATGGTTATCCTTTTTGCATTTGAAAACCCAACGGGTGCCAATCTTCTTGTAATTCTCAGGTTTTTCAACCAGTTTCCCGACACCTAGCTTCTGTAATTGTTGCAGTTCCTCCTGCATAGCTTCCACCCAAGAATTATCCTTTATGGCTTCTTTCCAAGACCTTGGTTCTTCTTGTGAGACATAACACGCAAAGGACCAATCATTCTGCAAACCCGATTCTCTAATCGCTGCATACAAGCCAGCATTGTTGTTGTTTCTCAACTGATTCCTCATCTGCATGCCACTTTGAACATTACCAATGATGTTTTGCTGAGGATGGGTATTATGAAATCTTGTTTCTGGATTATCAGGAACTGGAACATTTATACCCAGATTGTTGAAGTTGAGATCAACAACCAAATCAATACCCTGAACTCAGCTGTTTTAGGGCAGTCCACTGGAGGTGTAGCCTCATAAGAACTATGCACAACTGTTGCATGAACTTCTTGGTCTGCATCGAGAAATTCATCATCCTCTGAAGATTCATTCAGTTCAGCAGCATCGTGAAAATCCTCATTATTGAGAGCATTATTCTTAAATGAAGATGATTCTTGATTGTTGACAATAATTAGATGAACCAACGGTGAATCTAGTGCGTTGTCACTCTCGAAAAAACATCTGTGCCGCAGCATCCACTACTTCTTCTTCAAAATTGATCGATTGAAAAAGTCAACATACTCAAACATCCATGGCTGACCCGGACATCTGACTGGCAAAGTGTGCCTTTGTACTCTGACTTCAGACCAAATTCCTTGATCCTTTTTATATCAAGATTCCAAACTCTTAAATTCGGGGTGGCATACCCAAGAAAGTATCCCTCAATTGCTTTTGCCCCAAACTTTCCATCAGGATCGATCATAGTGCAAGGACCCCCAAACAGTTCAGGAAATTGGAAATCTGGTTTCCGTTTTTGCAGTAGCTCAAAGCAGGTCTTGTTGTGTCTTTTTTACTAAAAGGACTCGGTTTAACGTGTAGCATGCAGAGGCCACAGCTTCACTCCAGAAGGGAATGGGTAACTGAGACTCTACCAACATAGTCCTTGCAGTTTCGATGAATGTGCGGTTCTTACGCTCAGCGACGCCATTTTGTTGAGGAGTGTATCTAGCACTGAATTCATGAAGAATGCCTTTGCATCTTGTAAGACTCTTACTATTATTTAACGATTTATGTATAAATATCCACAATTAAATGTGTATTAACGATTACACATACTTATCAAAATATGGGTTTATTAAAAAATTTTACATGTTTAAAGAAAGTACAACATAATGTAATTGAGTTTGTCATTTTAATGTAACGATGAAATGTCGTGCGGAAGCTTCTTTTTCGGGTATTCGGTTCTTTTATGACGCTTGATCTTTATTCGGGAACCCTTGACAATCACCAGTGATCAAAACCAACTTATAAGTTAGTTTTGATGGCTCATAAACGAGTTTAAACAAGTCCGGAGTTCAGAATAAACAAAACAAAAATTTTTGCCAGCCCTGTAGTCTGTCACGGGCCGCGACAGACTGAGCTCAATCCCACGTGGGCCGCCACCACCCGTGGCGGGGCGCGGCCGCTTCCAACTTATCCTTCGTGGGGCGCGACAGACTCATTTCGACAGAAGGTTTGTTTTGATGAGCTGCATGTTCCCATCTCTAAGTTTTAACCAATTTTTAACTTAAAAACTTCATAACTTTCAATCTAGATGTCCGTTTTACGTGATTCTTTTTCCTACGCATTCGTAATTTAATTCTCTATCATTTGGAGTTATAACCTGACATCCGTATTTATAAAATGTAGGATTTCAAGCATTCGGCTTGAAATTGGTTTACTATGACTTTTGACCCGTTTAGGTTTAAAACCACCAACTTATTTTTAACTAATCAAAATACATGCTCCAATGTATTTAACGCAAAATCCTTAGCTCGGGTTTGTAATTATTTTTATGAATTATGCGACTAGTACGCAAGCTATGCGCATAAAACCATTTTGACCCGTTTAGTCGATTTAAGCAACTTAGTCTAAAACTGGCTCTTTTCCTTTCTTGCTTCGTAATTCCACATCTAAAATATCTGCTTATATTCCACCACGACTATGTTTGTGGTGGATTTAGCATAACTAACTCATTATCCCAAATTTACCCTTTGGTTAGTCATTTTACACAACTGACCCATTTTTAGGCATTTGATCCACGAATGTTTATGCCTATGACTTATATTCATATTTAATGATTCCCTGATCATAATGCAAGTTCCTAAACAACCCATATGGGTCGTTTGCCCCCTTTACCCTTCAAGGGCGTTTTGGTTAACTTTATTCCCTCATTTTACGACGAAGAACTTTCGCTAATGATTTGACCAAACACGCATGATTGACTAAAAACTTATTTATGCGTACCTGGCTTGGGTCAAAGTATTGACCCGTTTAATAACTTGCCTTAATGATTTGCTAATACATAGCAATGAAATTTCCATAAGCCGATTTACCCTGTGAGCATTGTACTCGACAAATACTTGTTAGTCGTTAATTGTCAAATGGTGTTGAAATCACCATTTGACCCATTTCGGCTTTCTCACCATGTGATTATATCTTAAAATTTCATTTCTTTTGCGTTTGACCCAACATGGCTTATGCCATATGGTGTCGTTCGAACTTCGACTTTTATCGAAATATATGTGACCAAATCACCATTTTACCCTTATTGTTCGATTAGGCTTATCTTACTAAGTAGCCATTCCAAAAACTCTTTTGTATATGTCATTTCATGACTATTTACCATTTCAACTCCCTTATTACCAATAACATGGTTTTCATCATTTTATTCGTTTCGACGCATATCATTTCGCGTCGGGACTCATATTTCGGATACAATCCGTTATTATATTTATATCCTCTAAAATGGATATATATATATATATATATATATATATATATATATATAGGGAGAGGATCATGAGAAAACTACATATAAATGAGAAAACTAGAAAACTAACTAAAAACACCTAAAAAAAGCTAAAAAAACATACCAAAGATTTTTTTTTTACAATTTTTTATAAAAAAATCGCTAGTTTTTATATATAAAAAAAGTTTTCAAAATTTTTTTTTTGTTGTACTGCACATGTGCAATACAACAAAAAAAAATTTATTTTTTTTTGAAATTTTTTTTCTATCCATAAAAAACTGCGATTTTTTTATAAAAATTAAAAAAAATATATATATTTTTTGGTATGTTTTTTAGGCTTTTTTAGTTAGTTTTTTGGTTTTCTCATTTAAACTAGTTTTCTCATGATCCATCCCGTATATATATATATATATATATATATATATATATATATATATTGTAACACCCCGTGTTTCGGAAGTCAAAGTACAAGTCAAAGTCAAAGAAAGAAAAGATTGCTAATTGCGATCTGTCACTCCTTGCTTAACTACTAATTTGACTTTCTTGACTTGCAATTTAGTCTCTTTTTAATTTGAATGTTAGTTGTATTATGTGGAGTATTGATAATAATCGCAGTTTAATCGATGAATATTTATCACCGGTAATCGCTTTACGACTGTAAATAATAGGAAGTAACAATGCGATAAAGTTAACTAAACGCTAATCTACTTAACGCTAATCTCATCGCTAACGCATCACAGTGAATTATGGGTTCTGGATATTGTTTTACGTGTGTGTGCTAATTGTGTGTTAAATGTGTGTGCTTATGTTTATGTTTGAGGTATAAACGCAATAGCAACTCTATCTCATCGCAATCTCAACCGCAACACGGAACGCAGAATGGCTTGTTTAAGTTTATGACTGTATGTTAATTAGGTTATTTGTATAACTATTGGTTAATCTATCGCATCGCTTAATCTACGCTTGCTTAAACGCATCGCAATGCCCAACACACGAAACGAAACGCCGAAACCGAACTCGCCGAGCCACTTCGATCGAATGGCCATTCGATCGGATGGCCATCCGATCGGATGGCCATCCGATCGGATGGCCATCCGATTGGATAGTCATCCAATCCGTGGTTTTTGCTCCCCTTTCCTCTTTTGGAAACCCTATAAATACCCCCTGTCACATTACAAACCTTGATATGACAGCTCTCTGCTCGACCAGCTCGTTCCAGCCCACTTTTCCTTCGATTTCTCCCTATTCTTGTAAGTTTCTACCTTAATCCTTGTACTTTCTTGATCTACGCACGTTTCTTCATCATTTTCACCTTTGAATCTTAACTTTTAACCATGAAATCACTGGATTTGAGGTGTTCTAGGGTAATGTCATCATGGAGTTCTTATGAACTTCAAGTTTTGGCCTCATTCCACCAAGAACAACCAAGATCTAAAGGATTTCAACATGATTTAACAATGATTTCATCCAGATCAAAATGTTTTCAAAGTTAAAAGGATTGAAAGATACTTCTTCAACTTTCTTTCAACTCTTTTACACTCAATGTACTCAAAACCGATAGAAACGGAGCTCATTCAGGTCTTCTACTCAATTCGTAGTGAAGTGTCGGTCTGAGATCTAAGTTCTATCAAAAAGACAACCGACTCCGGGCAAAACATGAACAACCGTCACGAACCAGTCAACTAGTCGAACTAGGGTGATTTCTGTTCGGTCGGACGACTTGGGACTTGACGAGGTTCCATTGTTTAGTACGTTGCTAAACCGTCTCGATCAAAACTTTTAAAAATAATCAAGTTCAAGACGATCGGACCGTCGGGACGGATTGCCGTCCGATCGGATTGCCATCCGATCAGATTGCCATCTGATCGAGCGACCATCCGATCTGATTGCACTTGCGGTTCAACACTTAAACATTTCAAGTTTTCAAGAGATCTGAATGTCGAACGGATTGCCGTCCGATCGGATTACCATCCTATCGAACGACCAACCGATCGGATTGACATTTGGGACTTCAACGATTTCCAAAGATCATTAGTTGCTAACTGGACGGATCGCCATCTGATCGAACGACCGTTCGATCGAACGACTTGAAAGGTAGAGATACTTCTCTGATCTTGAAATGCTACAACGAAAACTTCAAAGCCATCATACATAAACACATCCATCTCAAACGAGTGGCCCACCGATCGAATGGCCAACCGATCGAATGACCATCCGATCGGATAGCCATCCGTTCGGATGACACTTCGACACTTTCTCACTTGCATCATATTACGTGTCACTTACCACTTCTACTATCGTTCTGTAACTAGGCTGACTCTCTAGCGCTCCCTTCAATCCATTAGCTACCATCACTGTGAGTATACTCGAACCCTTTTTCGCTTAACACACTTTTGGGTGTTACATACGTTACTTATATCAAATCACATCAACACACAACGCAAACACTTTTTATACGCTAACCGCTCTGCATGTTATACGTGACTCGTTGAATGCTATGTTTGTTATGTTTACACATTGATTACTGTCTACCTGCCTTAGCAACGATAGTACTATAGTTTGGACTCAGCACCTGTTTATTCAGGGGTTGTTAAGGATTTTACTTCACGTGTTCGCAGTGGTGAACATGTGTTGCGCACTCTACAACTCGCAGTCATTGGTATTGATAGGATCTATGTCGATAACTTACGTGCTTTCACTTTTAACGTACTACATGCTGGTATGCGTAAATCGCCTTCGCTATTATTATTACTATCAAACTTGTATGCTCACCTTTACACTATATGTATTGACTTTTACTTTAACGTATGTGACAGGTGTTTAGGATGCTTCGCTATCTGCTATGTGAATCAAGACTAGGAAGAGTCTAGAAACGAACAATAATTTGAAATCTGAGTTTTCGGAACAATTACTTGTTTTTGAGATATTTGGTCTGTAATAACTTGGTTGCTTAATATGTTACGGTATGGGATGTAATGCTAAATATTCGGTAATAATAGTTGTTATGGATTTGTCATGAACAATCTGTTTAGCTCAATGCCATGCCCCGATGTTTCCGCCATCGGTTGGGGTGTGACGGATTGGTATCAGAGCCATAACTATAGGGAATTAGGCAGGACACGACCTAGTCCGGGTCAGTGTCTCAGAATCGACCTAGACTATAGTCTAAGTACCCAATGCGACCTCTATTTGTGTGAACTCTATCGCTTATGCAACACTAGGAATATCAGTATGAATTAGGACAACTTGCACAAGGTGAGTTGCTTCGCTCGAGTGAAACATCTCGTACGAACTAGGTCACATTGCTCGAGTTGTGCACTTCGTACAAAGTATTCCGGCTCAATCTCCAAACGCTCGACAATCTTTCCTAAGATTGTCTGAGTCGTTTTAGCCTTTCCTAAGGCTAGCACAGCACAATCAAATGATTTGGTCGAGATTAGGTGTGAAAACCGTAAACTCTCGATTAAATCACTCGCACAACGCACGATTTTTACTATTAAACATGAGAATTTGCATTGAATCAGGAGTGAAATCCATACTTCGACGCAAATCCCTCACTATACAAACAGGAACACAGTTGTTAAGTGATGACAGTCGTAAGGGTCAATCAAAAACCTAAATAAGCTACGTAGATAGCGTAAGTAGGGTATCGTATCCACGGGGAATTTGTGGTCAGTGTCGCATTTTTAACTAAGAACTAAATTAACTAGATTGGGGGTTTTATGAATTTGATTGTAAAAACTAAAGAGCTAATTAATAAAGTTATAATCAATACGAGAAAGAATAACCTCTACCCGGAATCCCAATTACCAGTTTAACATAAAAGCCTATTTACCGATTCAAAACACCACATAGACATGGCCTCGGAATTAATGAATTTGATTAGTTATCAAGGATAGTTTTTAAGATTCACTATGCAACCTAATAACCCGTTTGATTGTATCAACTACCCACCAATTTACTAACCCGCTAACAACGCAAGGAAGTTTCCAATACGCTTAATAAACGACAAGTAATTCAAACACAAGAAACGTTTACCAATAATCCAACACAAGTGGTCAAGCTGTACCAGTTATACGAATCCGCAAACAAGACTTAATGCAAAATAATGTAAAAGTTCATCCGGGTAGAAGTTATGAGAAGTTTAGCCGCGCATCGTAGTCATCACAGCTTCAAGATTTGTTAGAAAATGACCGGACATGAAGGAATTGCTTGGAAGATGAAAGATGGTGAGAAAAATCGCCCAAAATTGCTCTCCAATCGTTCCTGGCGGCTGCTGAATGAATCCCCTTAATATTCACGTATGTCGGCTAATAATGGAATGAATATTCTAAAAGTGATGTCCAAATTTTGTTCCTTTGGTATCACAAATGTCGGTGTGACTTAAAAGCTATGAAAGTCGTGCATTATCAACTATTCTTGGCTGATTTATAAAAGATTCTCGTAATCGAACTTGTTCGCGCGTCGCGGACATTCACTAGTAATCTCACGTGTGTCGCGGGGGTCGTCAATTGGACCGACTTCCCTTTTAACTTAGCCGACATCACTTGCATGCTTCAGCGGGTCGCAGACATCTTTGAGAAGCCTGTCGCGTGGCGCAGGCCTTAACCATGTTGATTTTCTTTTGTTTCTCGTCTCATGTTAGCTTGTCGACTCCGTTTTTAACGTCGTTTCCCTCGTTAATTTTTATATCACCTGTTTAAACAAAGAAACATGAACACATTATAAGTATAAAAATATTTACGACTTAATATATTTAACACGCTAAGAACCGACACAAACTATATACAAAACGACTTATTTCGACCCGACATCACATCCCCACACTTATCGTTTTTCGTCCCGAAAAAATTATCTGCAATGGAATCACAATCAGAACACCGGCATCTAATATATTCATTTAATTCATTACCAAATCAAATCACACGTTAATCAAGATTCCAGGTATTCGGTCCACTTAAACCCAACCGCCAGCTTCCAAGCCCTTATTCACGATTCATTTAAGTTTAAGTAATTTATAGTTATATATGGATCTCACACTCAAAAGACTACAATGCCACCTAATCCTGTTTCGAGCTTATGTGGTTAAAAGATATATAATCTACCGTCTTATATAAAAAACCCTTATGCTATTCCAATTAAACTTATCATGGATAGGTGGATGATATTGCGAGCTTTACATGCATTTGTATACGATCAGTTTAGCGGACATACGCCACACGAGTCACCATCTCCATGGTTAATGCCATAAACTTCACATATTTTTTATAACTCCACCTAGAGGGTATGTACCGCATGAGTCGCTATCCCCGCGGCAATACCATAGGCTTCGTTTTTCCTTTTTTTCAACATGTAGCTCAAATGGATTGATGGAATGTATTTTTTTCGGGCGCCACACTGTTTTGGATTTGTTTTCACAAAAAGAAACAGGTATGCCAATTTAATCGGAAAAACTTACAAGTTTTTTATTTATGACGTACCTCTTATACTCTCCACGGTTTCGATTTTGCCATAACTCCTAAGGCGAGAACTCACAAGACTCCTAATTTAAGTATATTATATCGATCCTAAGAAACCTTTCAGCTGGCTGGGCCTACCCACATATCCTAAATTAGACACGTGACTGACCGTTTATTATCTCATATATATATAATAATCAAATGCCAACGAACTGATTACACCTATCATCTTCCATTTATTGCAAAAACTTTCTGGAAACATTTTCTATTTTTTTCAAATTTTTTTTGGATTTTGGATTTTTAATTTTTTTTAATTTTTTAATTTTTACGACACGACTGACACAACTAAGACACATTAGACGCTAGTCTCCCCTCCCCACACTTATTTCCTTCATTGTCCTCAATGGAACGAGAAACTATTAACACACTAAAACATTAATAAAAACACATAGATAAATGGAACAGACTCCCCTGATTTGACGCGGTTGACTTCCTATGAGCCTTGTTCCACAGCAACCGTATAGCATTTCATTCGTGGCTGCTTCAACACGGGAAGCTTGTCTTGATATAACTCGAATCACTTTCGTCCAAATGGAGATTGAGTATGAACAAAAGCGATCGACACCTGCAACATAAATCTCACAAGCTCCAAAAAAATAGGTTAAACGGTTAATAAACGACGAGAAACGAGAGGAAAACAAGATTCGGATGACATCAAACAAGATTGAGCAAAAAAAATGATTTTCTTTCGGCCCGCACCCCGTCGCACGTCGCGACATACTCTCCAAATCCTTCCACGTATCGCGGGACTTGCACTAATTGCCTTTTATTTTGACTCGAGCCCTAGACTATCGACCCTTTTTTTGTAATCCTAAGCATTATTGCAAATATCTACTCATTTGCGACACACTTCCTATCTTAACTTGCTTCCTCAATCACACACTAACTTGCACCCTATGTTCAAGATAACATAGCTAACCAGTTATACCTCAACAACTACCAACCAAACTCAAATTCACTTTCTACATCCTAAACCCAATTAACCCGAACACTACCCATACCACATGTGTTATTTAAACCAAGAATCAATTCTTCATGGCTTTCATGGCCATCTCAACATATCCCAAACATATGTAATTCAAACATATTCTATAAAACAGCCTTCTCGAATCCTAACCTTTTTGCTTTTTTGACACATTCATCAGCTCAAAACCACCTCTCACCATAAGATTCACTACCCTTTTTTAAACGACGTCACATTATCCCCCAAAAATTCTCATAATTTGACTAACTCAACCTAACTTAAGATTCCTGACATCTCTGTACTCAAAATAATCAAACTCAATACCCACATATCAATCTTCAAAAATTCAATCAACAAGAATATAAACAACCAAATATATATATATATATATGTAGCTTTCGTACCTGGATTCACTTGAACTGACAACATAGAAATTATGCAACTTTATTTGTTAATCAGAGATGATCAGATGAATGATAGTTTATCGGAATCAACGGAGGTTAATCGTAGGTCAGTCGGTGATCGGAAGTGAGTGCAGGTGAGTAATCGGATGAGGGTGATGCAAGAGGTGGTCGGTGATGGTTAAATTGTGTATGTGGGTAATTGTGTTGGAAAAATAGGTGAAAACGGCATTTTTTCACAAATATAGGAAAATGATTTTTTCCTATTTTGGACTAGAAATAAATATAATAAAATGAGCGGGTTTTATATATTTATTTGTGGGTTTGTGTTCTATGTTGGAAGAGCTTCGAAACGAACTAAACCACGTCCAAAAACGAGCTAAGATGAATGGGATATCGATGCTCAAAGTTGGGTGTTTGAAACATTGAATGCTGAAACAAAAGGGAAAGTAGCACCTTGTCCCACATAGGAGGAGAGATGGAACTTAAATGGGTATTTAAGGTGGAACTCTCCATCCTTATTGCTTCATGGAAGCACACACTAGTGTCCTCGCGAAGGGTGCGGAGCACCCTAACTCGCACTCGCAGACGCTCGCGCGCGCGCGCGTGGCGTGGGCGATGAGGCGCAATGTGGCGCTTTGATGGCGCACTTTGCACTTCGCGAGTACCAAGTGGTAATGTGGCGCTTTGACCACGTGCGCGTGGTGGAGCATAAGGTTGCAAGGACCAAGTGGTAGGTGATGCGGCGCATGACGTGGCAGTCATGCGCATGCGCGCGCAAGTACACATGGCACGGAGGCGCACGGGTGCGCGCATGGTGCATGGGTCCTGCTGTGTCATACGCGGCGCACCAGAGTGAGCCAATACAGTGCGACTGTGTGGCGCGCTCGTATAGGCTCACAAGTGACGTGGCGCACGCGCGCATGGACTTGAGCCAAGAGGACGCACCACGCATGGTGACGTGGCGCATGCGCACATGGCAGTGAGCCAAGAGGACGCACCGCGCATGGGCTTGCAGACCTGGGCGCGCGCGCACCAGGGTGACTTGCGCGCGCGCGCACAGAAGCTTCCAGCATTGAATGACAGAGCATTTTCAGTCCAGCTTCGTAACTGACGAGTTAACAGGCTTTGACTGAGAATTAAATGACGTATTAAATTTCATTGAAGACGTTTAATGCAATTTAAACCTCTCTTTAATTCGTTTTTGACTGTTTCGACTTAGGAGCTGTATAAATACAGCTCCATACCCACTGCAGAAAATGACCAGCAACACAACAGCATACGCTACTCTCTCTACAATTCTCTGGTCTTTCTCCAGCATGTTTTCAAGGTAACCTTCGGGTTGTAGGCGAACTCCGGCAGTACCGCTGCTTCGGCTGTTGTACCCTGGGAAACAAAACGACTACTCTTGGGAGACTCGGAATTTGTTTTAAGGGAAGCGTGTTGAACACATGCCTCAGTCACTCTGCTTCTACCCCTTTCTTGTGTTTGGTTTATTTTCAGTTGTATTTGTAATTGTAATTTTCTCTTTCTCATTTCTGTTTGTAATCAGTATTAATAAAATTTGTTATTTTTTATTTATTTACGCGAACGGTTCCTACAATCTTAAAACAAATTTTTAAAACCGTTTGTGTAATCAAAACCATTCTGTTTGTGATTCAAACTAGTTTTGTTTTCACTCAATTTGAGTTTTAAAAACAGATTTTTTGGTTTTCATCTTCAAAGGAGCGACTTTGGTTGAAAACTATTTTGGTTACATTCAGATTGTCCTAAATTGCTAATAAACTTTCTGCCTTGGTCTTCAAAGTTGGACTTAGAAGCCAGTCAGTAAGTTTTAAATATTAAGAATTTTCTGTTTTTTGTCTTCAAAGTTGGACTTAGAAGCTTAAACAGTAAATTTGTGGTAAAATTAAAATCAGTAAGTTTCCTTCTGGTTTTGCGTAAATCAGACCTTTTTGGACTAAACTTTATAATTTTAATTTTCAGCATGTCGAACGAAAATGTCAACGTTAAGAACACTACAAATGTTGTGACGGGAACCCCCTTGAATGCCACCACTGTGGGAGCGTCCACACTGGCCAATCACGCTGAACGACCCGAGAAGTTCTCGGGTTTACACTTCAAAAGGTGGCAGCAGAAGATGTTCTTCTACCTGACCACCATGAACCTTGCGAGGTTCTTAACTGAAACCACTCCCCAACCTGCGGAAGGGGAGACCAGCGCTCAGGCTCTGAGCGCGGTAGAGGCTTGGAGGCACTCGGATTTCATTTGTCATGGCTATGTGTTAAACGGCCTGGCAGATGCGTTGTATAATGTGTACTACAACATCAAGACTTCCAAAGACCTTTGGGATGCCTTGGACAAAAAGTACAAAACGGAGGATGCTGGCACAAAGAAATTTGTGGTAGCCCGTTTTTTGGATTTCAAAATGGTTGATTCTAAAAGTGTTATGAATCAAGTCCAAGAATTCCAAATTATACTACATGACATCTTTGCTGAAGGCATGACACTTAGCGAGACATTCCAAGTGGCAGCGTTGATTGAAAAGTTACCTCCTGGTTGGGTGGATTTTAAGAATTATCTTAAACACAAACGAAAGGAGATGACTTTAGAGGACCTTATTGTTCGTCTTCGGATTGAAGAGGGCAATAGAATTGCCCTAAAAGGCAGCCATGCGCAAACTTCTGCCAGCGCAAACGTGGTTGAGCATGGGCAATCCTCTAAGGGCGCGAAGGGTATGGGGAAAAAGGACAAGGAGAAAGCAAAGGCTAGCAAACTTGGACCGAAGAAAGGGGTTGTGAAAAAGAAACCACCAACGTTCCAAGGGACTTGTTACAACTGTGACGAGCCGGGGCATCGGGCTAACCAATGCAAGAAACCAAAGCATGAGCGCGCGCACATGGTGGATGAAGACGGAATGCCTTTGGTGGCAATGATTTCTGACAAAACCGCAATGTTGGATGAGGTCAATGCTGTGACCAACACTCCAAAAGGGTGGTGGATTGATACGGGAGCGACCCGTCATGTGTGCCCAGACAGGAGCCTCTTTACCACCTTTAAAGAGCTTGCGGGAGATGAGAAGCTGTACATGGGAAATGCAGCCACCGCGGACATCAAGGGTGAAGGAACGGTGATTTTGAAGTGGACTTCAGGGAAGGAGCTCACTTTAAGCAACGTGTTATATGTTCCAGACTTGCGCAAGAGCCTAGTCTCGGGATGGTTGCTTAATAAGTTTGGATTTCGTTTAGTTTTTGAGAGCGATCAATTTGTACTAACTAAACGAGGAATGTATGTAGGCAAGGGCTATGCCCAAAATGGTATGTTCAAATTGAATGTAATGGCTGTCAAAAAGAACATGAATAAAATTGCTACTACTTCTACTTATATGCTTGAGTTTTCTGATTCGAATAAATGGCATGGTAGATTAGGTCACGTAAATTTTTATTCAATACGCCGTTTAATCAATTTAAATTGTATACCAACATTCCATATTGATTCACACTATAAATGTGAAACATGCGTTGAATCCAAACTTACAAGAACATCATCGAAATCGGTTGAACGAATAACCGAACCCCTTGATTTAATTCACACTGATATTTGTGATTTAAAAGCGGTACCCACAAGAGGTGGAAATAAGTACTTCATCACGTTTATTGACGATAGCACTAAATATTGCTATGTATATTTACTAAAAAGTAAAGATGAAGCAATATGTAAATTTATCTTGTATAAAAATGAAGTTGAGAATCAACTTCAAAAGAAGATAAAAGCTTTGCGAAGCGACCGAGGAGGCGAATATGTTGCACCTTTTGCCGATTTATGCGCAAAAAGTGGCATTGTACATGAGTGTACACCTCCTTATTCTCCACAATCAAATGGTGTGGCGGAACGAAAGAACCGCACATTGAAAGAAATGATGAACGCCATGTTGATAAGTTCTGGGGTGAGCCAGGAAATGTGGGGGGAGGCCATTCTCTCGGCCAATTATCTTTTGAACAAGATACCATTGAAAAAGAGAGACGAGACTCCATATGAGCTATGGAAAAAGAAAAAGCCTTCATATAAATACTTGAATGTGTGGGGGTGCCTAGCAAAGGTGATTGTACCACCTCCTAAGGCTCTTAGGATAGGACCCAAAACTGTTGGTTGCATATTTATTGGGTATGCGCATCAAAGTAGTGCACATCGCTTTCTTGTACATGAGTCCAAGAATCCTGATGTACACGTAAACACTATCATGGAGGTGAATCCTAACGTTGTGTCTTACTTTGAAAATGTGTTTCCTTTGAGAAAACAAACACATGCAACGTCATCAACACCTAATTTTGAAATAGGTGAAAGCTCATCTAGACGAGTTGATGAGGTAGTTCATGATAAGACACATGAACAACCTGAGGTTGAAGAAAGTGACCGTAGGCGAAGCAAAAGGCCAAGGGTTGAAAAATCCTTCGGTCCAGACTTCGTTAGCTATATGGTTGAGGGCGAGCCCAATACATATCGCGAAGCGGTTTCTTCTTCAGAAGGACCTCAATGGAAAGAAGCAATAAGAAATGAAATAGATTCTATATTGCAAAATCATACTTGGGAGTTAGTAGATCTTCCACCTGGTTGCAAACCACTTGGATATCGTTGGATATTCAAAAGGAAGATGAAAACTGATGGAAGTATTGATAAGTACAAGGCTAGGTTGGTGATTAAAGGATTTAGACAAAAGGAAGGTCTAGATTACTTTGATACCTACTCGCCTGTGACGCGCATAACCTCGATTAGATTGGTTCTTGGTATAGCGGCTTTAAGAAATTTGGAAGTTCACCAAATGGACGTTAAAACCGCATTTCTAAATGGCGATTTAGAAGAAGAGATTTACATGGAGCAACCTGAAGGTTTTTCCGCCCCAGGTCAAAAGGGTAAAGTATGTAAACTCGTCAAGTCTTTGTATGGCTTGAAGCAAGCACCAAAACAATGGCACCAAAAGTTTGATCATGTCATGATTGACAATGGATTCAAAATAAATGAGTGTGACAAATGTGTTTATTTCAAAGACACAAATGAAGATTATGTGATTTTATGCCTTTATGTAGACGATATGCTTATCATTGGGAGTAATGATAAAATTATCAAAGCTACTAAAAGCATGTTGAAAGCGAGATTCGACATGAAAGACATGGGTTTAGCGGATGTGATTCTTGGGGTAAAGATCATAAGAACCCAAGATGGTCTTGTGTTAAGTCAATCTCACTATGTGGATAAAATTCTTGAAAAATTCAACTCGGAAGATAAGAGTGTAGCTCGAACTCTAGTTGATACCTCTCAACATCTCAAGAAAAATAAAGGAGATGGAGTTGCTCAGTTAGAGTATTCAAGAATTATTGGCAGTCTCATGTATCTAATGACATGTACTAGACCCGACTTGGCTTACGCGGTGCGTAGGCTAACTAGATACACCAGTAATCCGTGCGCGGATCATTGGAAAGCTATCACGAGGGTGCTTAGATACATAAGATACACAAGAGATTATGGACTGCATTATACCCGACAACCAGCAGTGATCGAAGGATACACTGATGCAAACTGGATATCGGATAATAAAGATTCCAAATCAACAAGTGGTTACGTATTTACACTTGGAGGAGCTGCTATTGCTTGGAAGTCTTCTAAGCAAACGGTCATAGCGAGATCCACAATGGAATCTGAATTTATCGCCTTGGATAAGTCAGGCGAGGAGGCGGAATGGCTACGTCAATTCGTGGAAGATATTCCAAGATGGCCAAAGCCTTTGCCAGCCATATGTGTACATTGTGATAGCCAATCAGCGATTGGTAGAGCCCAAAGCTTGATGTACAATGGCAGATCAAGGCATATGCGATGTAGGCATAACACGATACGACAACTACTCTCAACGGGTGTTATCGCAATTTTTTATGTGAGATCAACGGATAACATTGCGGACCCGTTTACAAAAGGCTTAAGCAGAGAGTTAGTAGAAAAGTCGTCAAGAGGAATGGGACTAAAGCCCGTGGTAAATGGGAATATGAGGGAAACCTAACTTAGTTGACTGGAGATCCCAAGATCTAAGTTCAATAGGACAACTTAATCATATTACCAAACGGGGTCACTGTGGGGGAGTACCCCAAACTAAATAAAAAGGGAGTTATTTATACTTCCTAGTCCATTCCAATCAGTGACATTGATGTGAGGCTAAGAATATTAAGGTTAACGATTTCGGGAAATCAAATAACCATGATGCTTTTAATGATTCAGGGGAATCACCTATGTTAGAGAGAAGTGGGGTCGCTTCAAATGGATTTGTGGGGTGCGCAAATCCTAGAGCTCTCGCAGAACCAGGTTAGTGTTCCAGGACCATAATAGGACACGACAATGAGGAGTTGGCCAAACCAGGGAGAGTATTGTGTGAAGTGTATTGTCGTTTACACAAATGGGGGCATATTCAAGGACATCACGTCTACACACCGCTAGTAAGCTAAGTGCGCTTCACAAAAGAAGGTTCAAAGGCTTCAACCTACCTATCTTGCAATACTCAACTGTCGAAGTTTATCGTTGAAAAGTGTAAGGAAAAGATCCATTTCCATACATGTGGGGGATTGTTGGAAATTTGATGAAAATAGCATTTTTCATGTGGGGGATTGTTGGAAAAATAGGTGAAAACAGCATTTTTCACAAATATAGGAAAATGATTTTTTCCTATTTTGGACTAGAAATAAATATAATAAAATGAGCGGGTTTTATATATTTATTTGTGGGTTTGTGTTCTATGTTGGAAGAGCTTCGCAACAAACTAAACCACGTCCAAAACCGAGCTAAGATGAATGAGATATCGATGCTCAAAGTTGGGTGTTTGAAACATTGAATGCTGAAACAAAAGGGAAAGTAGCACCTTGTTCCACATAGGAGGAGAGATGGAACTTAAATGGGTATTTAAGGTGGAACTCTCCATCCTTATTATTTCATGGAAGCACACACTAGTGTCCTCGCGAAGGGTGCAGAGCACCCTAACTCGCACTCGCACACGCTCGCGCGCGTGCGCGTGGCGTGGGCGATGAGGCGCAATATGGCGCTTTGATGGCGCACTTTGCACTTCGCACGCTCGCATCGCCGCGAGCCGCTTGAGAGCCGCCTTTGTATTTTTGACCACGTGCGCGTGGTGGAGCACAAGGGTTGCAAGGACCAAGTGGTAGGTGATGCGGCGCATGACGTGGCAGTCATGCGCATGCGCGCGCGAGTACACATGGCACGGAGGCGCGCATGGTGCATGGTGCATGGTGCATGGGTCCTGCTGTGTCGTACGCGGCGCACCAGAGTGAGCCAATACGGCGCGACTGTGTGGTGCGCTCGTATAGGCTCACAGGTGACGTGGCACACGCGCGCATGGACTTGAGCCAAGAGGACGCACCACGCATGGGCTTGCAGACCTGGGCGCGTGCGCACCAGGGTGACTTGCGCGCGCGCGCACAGAAGCTTCCAGCATTGAATGACAGAGCAGTTTCAGTCCAGCTTCGTAACTGATAAGTTAACAGGCTTTGACTGAGAATTAAATTACGTATTAAATTGCATTGAAGTCGTTTAATGCAATTTAAACCTCTCTTTAATTCGTTTTTGACTGTTTCGACTTAGGAGCTGTATAAATACAGCTCCATACCCACTGCAGAAAGTGACCAGCAACACAACAGCATACGCTACTCTCTCTACAATTCTATGATCTTTCTCCAGCAAGTTTTCAAGGTAACCTTCGGGTTGTAGGCGAACTCCGGCAGTACCGCTGCTTCGGCTGTTGTACCCTAGGAAACAAAACGAGTACTCTTGGGAGACTCGGAATTTGTTTTAAGGGAAGCGTGTTGAACACGTGCCTCAGTCACTCTGCTTCTACCCCTTTCTTGTATTTGGTTTATTTTCAGTTGTATTTGTAATTGTAATTTTGTCTTTCTCATTTCTGTTTGTAATCAGTATTAATAAAATTTGTTATTTTTTTATTTATTTACACGAACGGTTCCTACAAATTGTCGGCCGTCAATTTGGGAGTATGGTAGTCGTCGACAGTTTTCGACGGTGGTGCGACCAGAAGTGAGAAGGGTAGATGGTGGTTGATGAAAGGAATGAGGATGAAAGTGGGTCAAGGTGGTCGTTGGCCGTGACTAGCAGAGATCAACAATGGTTGATGGTGGTAATTTTGACAGTTTGATTTGTTCACCGGAGAAGAAAAGGAAATAGGAGATAAGGTTTTTAAATGTAATGAGAGTGTAAATAATTTTGACTTTTTGACCAGTTATAACGCGGCACGCGGAAGCAGGTGGAGATACCCCCGCGACACGCGTGTGGACCCATTTTCCAGCAAAAACTCTCAAATTTTTTTAGTTATGCCTTGGAAAAATTTTTGGTTTTTATATATTTTCATCTCCTACATATCCAAATGATTTTTATTTTATAAAGTGTCAATAAAAACGTACCTCGGAGTCCTTTCTTCATAAATTTCCTTCTCCGAATCACCTCGTTTTCCTGAAATACTCCTAAAGCATACCGAAAACAACCGAAAATTGTGCAAAAACGCTCAAAAATCATTTTTTTGGGCCTATTTTTTTTATGTAATCTTATAATCACTTTGCCCTTCCCCCCAAACAAGTGTGTGTTGCCATCAACTGCACTAAAGCTTAGCCAAACCTCCTCAGACTTCCCCACACTTGAACGATTGCACGGTTCGACACAAAATAAACTAAACTAATACGAAAAATAAAATAAAACGACAAACCTTAGGCTGCCTCCTAAGAGCGCTAAGTTTTAGATCTTCAGCCAGATCATCCCTGCAATCTTCAAGGTGGTTTAAGCGAGCATTTGCCTATTATGTTCCGAATATACACTCGGTATTTGATACCCCAATTAAATGCTTGCTTTGTCAAAACCGACATGCTTCTTGAATCACCACCATACTCCTTAAATCCACACTTTCCTACCGAATTTCCCTCAAATGCTCGGTATTTGGTATTCCAATTCAAAACGCTGTTTCCCACAACCGATAGATCCATCCTTTCTAATGAATACCACTTTTGAATGATTTGCCCAATATCTTGCAACGTAACGTTTCTGATCTCGGAACGTGCATCCCTAACCGCTTCTGTTTCTAAGAGACTCGTAGCCTCTTTTTATTTTACTTCCTCAATAGCAACAACTTGTTTCACATCTGATTCTTCATCGACTGGAATTAATGCTTCTTCACACGATGCTACATCTTCATTAAGTCTGAAACAACCATATTCAAATTTGGGAGGACTTGTGGCCTTTTCTTCTTCATCACTCGTTGTCGGTTCTTCTTTTGACTCTCCAACAACCATTTTTTCAATTTGTAAGGATAGCCACCTTTGTTTTGCTTGATGTTGTTCGAATACTGACATTCCTGACCTCTGGTCGTTCACTTCCTCCGTTAATAGGTTGTACTTCCAACCCAATAACTCTAAATAATCTTCTCTCGACAGATGAGGTTTCGCCAATTCTTCTTCAACATAAGTCATATGTCTTTTTCGCATAACCTCATCAACGCTTTCAAATTGATGTGATTGATGATCTGCATATATTGGTTGAGAGTATCTATGTTGATAACTGTGATATTCCTCTCGGTAACCTTGATATGATGGCTGGGAGTATTCATTATAATAATCATTATACTCCTCTTGGTAACTCATGCTTTGCTCTATCATCGGATCAAAATTTTTGTAACTTCGATCTAGCTCACTATATTGATCCATGTTATCTCGATAACATTTTTCCCAAGTCGAGTAATAATCATGCACATCGTTATAATAAGCATCCAACTCATATGCTCTCACTCTTGTGTCTTCAAACATTTTTCGGTCAAGACAGTCACCACGCGTATGACATGGACTACCACAATCTCGACATGACCAATAAGCTCTTTCCATCGTGAGATCCCCAACTTAAGATTCTACTACCTGCACAGACAAAACTCGAATACCCAAGGTAAAACGAACAAATATAAAATAAAAAAAAATATTTTTGGGTTTTTTTTAGATTGTTTTTTTGAAAGCAAGAACAACTAATAACTAACTAACACTAAGCGCACTAATTCCCCGGCAACGGCGCCATTTTGATGACTGTCGTAAGGGTCAATCAAAAACCTAAATAAGCTACGTAGATAGCATAAGTAGGGTATCGTATCCACGGGGAATTTGTGGTCAGTGTCGCTTTTTTAACTAAGATCTAAATTAACTAGATTGGGGGTTTTATGAATTTGATTGTAAAAACTAAAGAGCTAATTAATAAAGTTGTAATCAATACGAGAAAGAATAACCTCTACCCGGAATCCCAATTACCCGTTTAACATAAAAGCCTGTTTACCGATTCAAAACACCACATAGACATGGCCTCGGAATTAATGAATTTGATTAGTTATCAAGGATAGTTTTTAAGATTCACTATGTGACCAAATAACCCGTTTGATTGTATCAACTACCCACCAATTTACTAACCTGCTAACAACGCAAGGACGTTGCCAATACGCTTAATAAACGACAAGTAATTCAAACACAAGAAATGTTTACCAATAATCCAACACAAGTGGTCAAGTTGTACCAGTTATACGAATCCGCAAACAAGATTTAATGCAAAATAATGTAAAAGTTCATCCGGGTAGAAGTTATGAGAAATTTAGCCGTGCATCGTAGTCATCACAGCTTCAAGATTTGTTAGAAAATGATTGGACATGAAGGAATTGCTTGGAAGATGAAAGATGGTGAGAAAAATCGCCCAAAAGTGCCCTCCAATCGTTCCTAGCGGCTGCTGAATGAATCCCCTTAATATTCACGTATGTCGGCTAATAATGGAATGAATATTCTAAAAGTGATGTCCAAATTTTGTTCCTTTGGTATCACGAATGTCGGTGTCACTTAAAAGCTATGAAAGTCGTGCATTATCAACTATTCTTGGCTGATTTATAAAAGATTCCCGTAATCGAACTCGTCCGCGCGTCGCGGACATTCAATAGCAATCTCCCGCGTGTCGCGGGGGTCGTCAATTGGACCGACTTCCCTTTTTAACTTAGCCGACATCACTTGCATGCTTCAGCGGGTCGCAGACATCTTTGAGAAGCCTGTCGCGTGGCGCGGGCCTTAACCATGTTGATTTTCTTTTGTTTCTCGTCTCATGTTAGCTTGTCGACTCCGTTTTTAACCTCGTTTCCCTCGTTAATTTTTATATCACATGTTTAAACAAAGAAACATGAACACATTATAAGTATAAAAATCTTTACGACTTATTTCGACCCGACATCATTAAGCTAGGGGTGACACCCGAATCTTGATGACTTGTTCCGACCTCTATTTTGTTTTACAAAACTCTCACCAACCCAATTTCTCGTATTAACCGGAAGGATGCGTGCCAGCCACCGCAATGCGGTGTAAGAGCACAGTCTCGAAGGCTAAAGCGTGTACACGAGGCCGATGTGAATAGTTGAATCACTCTGTGTAGTCAATGTCTAACACGCCAAGACAATCCATTTTCGATTTCAAGCTCGACTTCGCTGATTTTATGTGTTATGTGTTTCGATTCTAGGCTCGCAACCGCCGACTCTGTGATTTTATATGTTTTACATGGTTTTTATGTGGTTGTATGCTTTAATTTTGGTGATTTTATGCTTTTCGCTCATTGCTTCGATCAACACACCTAACTCGCACTGCACATCTATCTCAATACGCTAACAAATCGCTGATATTACGCTATGACTTGCTATGTTACTCGCAATAGCTACTCGCAACTCGCACCCGCTACTCTCGATCGCAATCGCAACTTGAAGGATAGGTGAATACGTGCAAAATATGTAGGTGAATACGTGCAAAATATAGCAAAGGATGTGCTTATGTGGATTATATGCTTATGTGGACTACGTGCCTACTTGCTTACGTGCTTACACGGGGCACATGTTAGTATGGGATGACATGTGATCGTGTGCTTGTGTGTCAACGTGTTTATGTGATTAAGTACTTCTGTGTTAGTACGCTAGACTAAACTAGGATTAATCGAATTGCGTTTGAATCCTGTGACGATGTCTGTTGCAGACAATGTCATCATTTAGATCGCATCACTCTCGCACCGCTCGCCGAAACCACGAGAACAAACGTATCGCTGCTCTAGTCACGAAGCAGATCGTTAAAGTTCTCCCGTAGATAGTCAGCGAACTGCATGAAAACGCTAGCAAGTCCTCAGAGGAATCTAGGACTGACTCGCCAAAAGCGGCGTTCAGCTTCAAACAGTTTAAAGCGTGCGGACCCAAAGAATTCACCGGAACAGATGAACCTACTGCTATGTTTCAATGGTTCGATTCTATTGAAGTCACCCTGCGTTAAAGTGGCTGTCCGGAAATCCTACGTACTGTTAACGCTACTGGTCTTTTCTAATCCAGGTGATGTGTGCTAAACAGACTATAAAATTAACTAAATTAGACTCTCTAAATTAGACACTAAAAAGCTTTAATTCTAGACTCGACCTAAAACCACACAATCGGCAAGTGTACCGATCAATGTAGTATAACCTAGGAAGTCCGGATATCGAACCACGAGACTCTATGAACCACGTAAACTAGACTCTGACAGACGCTGACAGACACAACTAAAACTTGTTTATTTGTTTGGGGGGGGGGGTTATGGAAACTAAGGAAATCTATCTTAAACTACTAAGTAGACTAAAGCTAGACTAAAAACGAATAAAGACTGAGGACTTTTCTTATATGAGAACACGACCACCTAGACAAGAATCCTAGATTGTTTTTAAGAGATTACCGATTAAGTTAAGTGCATGAGTTATGGAACCGGGATCTTAAAATACTAAACCTATTAAGAACCAACGAGGCCCCTCGACCCTTCTCAAGGAGAAACCTGTGGAGCTACCTAGGCCGTTAATCCTACCGGTTATTAGACGCCTTTCAAGTTGTCTAATTATTGTGCAAGTACCCTAATGTTGACCTATTCTTTTCCAATCCTAGATCTAGGGTAGTTTGAAGTAATTAATTTGACTTGATAGACTAATAAACCGACAGGTAAACCAAGACATGACCTTTTCCAAGGACTATCTAAAGCAATTCGCCGGGTAAGACCTACCAATAGCCCCTCACTTTCCAGGTATTAGGACTAGTAGAACACTAAGACTTAGCAAATTATTACCAGTTACTTCTAGGGGTTATTGCGCAATTCTCCCTAAAGAGTGAAGGTTTTCTAACGTGATATAGACACTCACCGAAACCCTAAAACCTAATATGACTCTACGTTGTGATATAGACCGTCACTATGAATCATATGAAGCAAATAATAACAATAAACCAAATCAGAGTACGCATACACATCAAATCATTAAATCAAACCGCTTACTAAACACAATCACCCATAACAATCATGCAATTAACAAAAACGGTAAAAATATTTATTCAATCCATTCATCAAGTCTAGGCGGTTTATGAAATTAACCAAGCATACTAAAACGTATCATCAATCCAAAGAAATCTAGAACAGAATTCATTATAACAAAGTTTCAAAACAAATAACCGACAAAACAAGGGATTAGAAAACCCGATATAATCTTCGATTCTTCGCCCTCGACTCGTACCAATGATTCCTACCCCTTCAAATCTCCGATTGCTCGTCAAGAATGCTCCCAAAGTCGCCCAAAAGAAGTCTGAATTCGTAATTAGGGTTTCTGTAACAACTGCACTTGTAATCACTATGAACAGTTCTGTTATCAATAAAACAATGTTATTTGATCCCAATGTTTGTTTGATTGTGTTTTACATTTTTCATGTTTTGACTTTTATGTAATTTCAAACTCTACATCGCTTTCTGGAGAGTTATACGCAAACTAGTGCGTAAACGTACTCAGTTTAATGCGAGAAATACTCCGGAACATCAACATATACTCAACATACCTTAAATAACCTTTACATAACTTAGAAATAAGTTTTGAAGGCTTTGGTATGGCAAAAACAAGTTAATTCGCTTACAGGGACTAAATATGACAAACTGCGAAAGTATGTCAATTTGAACTGTAACGAACATTCCGGAACATGACCATAAGTTAAACACACCTTAAATATCCTTTACATAGCTTAGAAATAGGCTTTGAGGGGTTTGGTGTGCTAAAATAAACTTTTTGAACATTCAGGGACTAAAAGTGTCAAAAAGTGCACAAGTTTGCATTTTCGCGCATAACTTACGTTCTGAATACATCCGGACATCCAAAAATTTATGAAAGCATGACTACATTATATTTTAGTGTTCGCCTTAAGAAAAATCCATTCGTCGCGTCATTTGGATCGTTTTTCGCGCTTGTGCGCATTTCGTCGTAATTAAGCGAACATCGCGTTCGTACGGCCAAACGAACCATCATCCGAGATATTTTTGAGCATGTTTTAAGTTCCCAATACTTTAACTTCATTTTAGAGCTTTGAAATGGGGTTAACGGGCCTTAAACGTGTCAAAAATGGGCTAAATACAGTTCAGGGACCAAAAGTGTAAATCTGCCAAACTTGCACCATACGATGCGTATGGTATGTATACCATACGATGCGTATGGGGTCTCCAGACCAGGTGCAATGTTTAACAGCCTGTTTTCAGCAGATTTAACCACAACCACATGTTTGCAACTTGCTTAATCACTAAGTTTAGGGGCATATGTGGCTCCATAACCTTTGTGACAAGTGTACGCACGAGATTAAGGCACGATAATCGACAAACGATCCTAACGGTGGTGCATATCCTATAAATACCCACCCCCCATTTGTTCAAAACCCACAAATCTGATCAAGAAAGCTCTAAGTTGGAACCTTCGTTTCATACCTGAGCTATTTCGATCTGGGTTAGCATTCGGGGACCCTTCGTAAGTATTCTTTCGTTCTTTTCCTTATTTTTACTGCTTTTCGAGTCAGAAAGTCAAACTTAGTTTGACTTTCAGCGTTGACCAGTAATGGTCAATGCGAAGTTCGTTTGAACTTCGCAACGTGATTGTAATCACGATGGTTATAGTCCATTGGGACTATGCCTACTGATTACCACGTTGTCTAGGGTCGTAGGGTAGGCGATCTAATAAATCGCCTATACCTTCGAACCCGACCCAGTTTGGTCGATCATTAGGATCCGACCAAACACAGTAGGTGACCATAGTAGGTAGGGAATAACCTTCCGAGGTTATACCTTATGGTCACGACGTTTAAGTAGTTGTATGATAGGTAGTTTATATGCCTTAGGTAAATTACCAGAATACCCTTTTCATGTATAATTGGTAATTAAGCATATGTAACCTAAACCTTTGTCACGTAACTGATTATGTAACATGTTTAGGCATATAATACTTGTCATAGGACTAGTTAGGCGGTCCAAACGCGTTTCACGCGCACGACACGTTAAAGTAGCATAAGCTTCCTAAACGGGTCGTAATGGGTCGTAAACAATTATGTTAAGTTTCATTTAGCATGTAGGCTTTGTTAAACCATATCACGTGAGTTCCGACACTCATTTGGTTTACAAACCCTAATGCTACCCAGTCTTCCGAGATAGGTCCGGTTTATTAACATAGTTACCTATATTAGGTGCCGTTTGATTCCGAGATCTCTTGCATTGTTTGGTGGTTATCTTTATACAACTGAGCAATCTCAAGTGAGTACATAGACCCCTCTTTTACTGTTTTCCAAACTGTTTTGGGGTGGAACACATGTGCCTACTTGTTACTTTCATGCTTTCCGTTTTCACATCATATACTGCTATGTTCGTTAGTACATTATAGTACATGATTTCATTACATCTTATGCTAGGTATGCCCATTGTGTGCATTACTTGGTACATTGTTTTACATTACATTTCATGCTAGGTATGCCCATTGCGTGCATTACTTAGTACATCGTTTTATATGACATTTCATGCTAGGTATGCCCATTGTGTGCATTACTTGGTACATTGTTTTACATGACATTTCATGCTAGGTATGCCCATTGTGTGCATTACTTAGTACATCGTTTTACATGACATTTCATGCTAGGTATGCCCATTGTGTGCATTACTTAGTACATCGCTTCACATGACATTTCACGCTATGTATGTTCATTTGATTACATACTTAGTGCATTGTTTTCACATGCTCACATTTTGTTATGACATTTGGTTTGTTTACATGGGACAATATATCCATTAACATTAGCTACGCCGTTCGTTAGTAGGTAGTGGTACCATAGGAATTGACAACTCCCGTTCCGGACATCCCAGGGTAAGGGGACAGAAAGGAATGACCGAATTCGTTGACATTAAGACAGATAGACCTTTAATTTGTTTAAAGGGTTATCACCACAGTCGCCAGGCTTGGATGTATGCATATTCACAATACCGCATAAATGTTCATATTAAATAGTTGCATGCATTTACACAAAACATAGCTTTGATTTAAACCAAGTTTTACTTCAATACTTTGTTTTCGTGCATATGGTTTAGTTGAGACATTTCACTTGCCATACATGACATTTTGACATAGACATTTGACATGGATATTTGACATAGACATTTGACATGAATATTTGACATAGACATTTGACATGGACATTTGACATAGACATTTTGATATGATTTGCATCTTGACATAAACACTTTGACATATCTTTCAATACATTTGACAATTGGTTTGGTTTGATTAAGTGATTAAGTTAACGATGCGTGTGTAATATGATACAAGCATGGTGGATACGCCGCTGGTACTTCCTATATATAAGTGTTTGTATGGTATTACATGGCGTAACGTTATTTGAATCATTTCAGTTTGAGACATAGAACATTTTATACAAATAACATGCTTTTCACAAGACATTGATTTACAAACAACTTATCTTATACAAACACATTTTTACATGGTTATTTATTTAACCTGACAATTACTTATACATATCATCTGACCTTATTGTTTTCAAATGATTTACAAGACAAAGCAAATAACAAGGTTCATGACTAAACATTTTCTCAAACAAAAGTCATGAATCCTATTTTCACAAAACCTATGTATCTCACAGGCATTTTTATGCTGACGTACCTATTTTCACATGTGTTTTCAGGTGCTTTTCCATAGGATGTTGATCATGATACTAGGGCGGACCTGTGCCTTAGAGACTTTAAAAGATGATAGACTATGTTTAATTATGTTCTGAACTCTTTAATTACCTGTTTGAAACAATGTAACACTCTTGTTTAATAAATAAAATACACTTTGTGTGCCATGGTTATGAAACAATTAATTCTGTCGCGATCACTCCCCGGCGTTTCCGCCGCGGTTCGTTGTTTTACGCGGTCGGGGTGTGACAGAAGAGTTGGTATCAGAGCCAATGGTTATAGGGAATTAGGTTATTAGTAATGCTTTGACCTAGACTATAACTTTTCTAGGAACCTAACACAAGTTGTCTTGTGTTTAGATCTTAAAACATGTACATCACCTATCCTTAGGTGATTAACAAAACAAGGAATCAAAATTTTTTTTCCGAAACGATTTTTGAAAAACAATCATCTGTTTTTGAATAAATTTTTACAAGGTTTTGAACCCTCAATTGTAAGGTTTTGAACCCTCTGTTTTATGGTTTTGAACCCTTTTCAGTATTGGTTTTTGGCCTTGTGCCTTCTAATTTTCAAAAAAAAAAAAAATCCCGTCAAACGTTTTGGGTTTTAAATAATGTGAACATGTGCAAACTGGAAGGGTGAATGCCTGTATTCTGGGTTTTCTGTCTAGGCAAGCACTTCGTATACATCTCAACCAGACGCAGAGACCAGTTGTGCTTACCTGGGAATTTCCTGGGATGAGTGTTCACTTATAGGCGAGCATGTCTTCATTATACATTATTTTTGATCCGTTTACTTTGGCTAGTCACTGTGTGTCGTTTGTTTGCTTTGTGATACGGACGAATGACCACCATCTTTTCTTTTGTTGACTTTGTTTCATCTCATTCTTTTCATCCAATCATCTCACTCGTTTCCTTTCATGTTTTCCTCTTTTAGAATGCCTCCTCGACGCGAAAATCCGATAGCAACTGCCGAACTGGCAGAAATCATTTCAGAGCAGATGGCTGCTCAATTTCCAAATCTCTTTGCTCTGTGGAACCAGGCCAACAACAACAACAATGTTCCATGCAAATACAAGGATTTTAACCAGGCTAAACCACTCAAGTTTAGTGGTTCTGAGGGAGCGACTGGGCTTCTTCAGTGGTTCGAGAGCATAGAGAATACTTTTCGCCATGTGCAGTGTCCGGAAAATCGCAAGGTCGAGTTCTCCTCGAGTGTATTTCAGAAGAGGGCTTTGACATGGTGGAACGGAGTTATGAGAGACCAGGGTGCTGAAGTTGCTCTCGCACAGACATGGGCTGAACTTAGAGCCCTTATGATGAGGGAATTCTGTCCTCGTCATGAGCAACGAGCGTTGGAGAAGGAGTTTGATGTTTTGAAGCAAGATAGTGGTGAGCACAGGGCTGATACTGATCGGTTTGAAGAATTGAGTCTGCTTTGCCCAACAATGGTCACCCCACTCGACAAGGCTATCGAGAGATACATCGATGGTCTACCTGACTCGGTACAAGACATTCTCACTGGTAGTAACCCTGCCACACTTCGTCAGGCGATCGAGTTATCTGCGACATTGACTGAGTCGCAGATCCGGAAGAACAAGTTACACCGGAAGGGTGACAAGGGCAAGAAGCAGTCGGCTGACAAGGAAGATAGCAAGAAAGGTCAAAACTTGAATGGAAAGAACTCTGGTTCTTCGAAGAGGTCAAGGAAGCGTAAGGCTTCCCAAAATTTTGCTATCACTGCCCAAGCTAATCTGGCAGCTCCCAACCAACCCGCACAGCCTCCAGCAAAGAAACCCTATACAGGGAATGCACCTTTGTGCAATAGATGCAACAGTCACCACCAGCCGCAACTTCCATGCCGTTTCTGTACTAACTGTGGGAAGTCAGGCCATCTTGCCAATGTTTGTCGGTCTGCTCAGAATCCCGCGGTTCAGAACCCGGCTCAACAAGTTGCACAGCCTCCTGCTCAGCAACAGGGTCAAGCTGCAAGACCACAATACCCACCGGGTGCTTGTTATAATTGTGGGGATCTGACCCACTATAGAAATCGGTGCCCAAGGCTAGCCAACCAGAACCAGAACCAGAACCAGAACCAGAATCCGGCTCCGGCTCGAGGCCGAGTTTTTAACATGAATGCCCAAGAGGCACAGGCTGACGATAATGTGGTGAACGGTACGTTCTTTATTAATAATCAGCCTGCATCTGTTCTTTTCGATTCCGGTGCCGATAAGAGTTTCGTGTCTTTGTCTTTTGAGCAAATGCTTCGAGTGTCTAGAACGAAACTAGGCAAATCTTTGACAGTAGAGGTTGCTAGTGGTGAACCCATTATTCTTGATTCTGTTCTTCGCAACTGCCAGTTGAATCTTAATGATCATCTTTTTCCTATTGACCTCGCGCCTATGCAACTTGGAAGCTTCGACGTTATTGTGGGAATGGATTGGTTATCCAAGCATCACGCAGAGATAGTTTGTTCTAAGAAGATTGTTCGTGTGCCACTTTCGACAGGCGAGATCCTGCAGGTTCAAGGTGAGAAGCCTACCGGTGGTCTCAAACTCATGTCTTGTTTTAAAGCTCGGAAGTATCTGCAGAAGAACTATGTGGCTTTCTTAGCACATGTTACAGAAGATAAAGGCAAGGGTAAGTCTATTTCAGATATTCCTGTCGTTCGGGATTATTCTGAAGTATTCCCTGAAGACTTACCTGGTCTACCTCCAGCACGCCAAGTCGAGTTCCGCATTGATCTCGTACCTGGTGCAAATCCCATTGCCAGAGCTCCATATCGTCTTGCACCGTCTGAGATGCAAGAGTTGTCCAAGCAGCTTCAGGAGCTCTCTGACAAAGGTTTTATCCGTCCTAGTTTTTCACCGTGGGGTGCTCCCGTTCTTTTTGTCAAGAAGAAGGATGGATCCTTTAGGATGTGTATCGATTATCGGGAACTTAACAAGCTTACCATCAAGAATCGATATCCCCTACCTCGCATCGACGACCTCTTTGATCAGTTACAAGGTGCTTCTTATTTTTCGAAGATTGATCTACGTTCTGGGTATCATCAACTTCGGGTACAAGAAGAAGACATTCCGAAGACAGCATTCCGTACTCGTTATGGACATTACGAGTTCACAGTCATGCCATTCGGTTTGACTAATGCTCCTGCTGTTTTCATGGACCTAATGAATAGGGTCTGCAAACCTTATTTGGATCAGTTCGTCATTGTTTTTATTGACGACATCTTGATTTACTCTAAGACGCGAGCTGATCACGAGCAGCATCTTCGTCTTACTCTGGAACTCCTGAAGAAAGAGCAACTTTTCGCCAAATTCTCCAAGTGCGAATTTTGGCTTAAAGAAGTTCAATTTTTGGGGCACATTATCAACGAACGAGGTGTTCATGTAGATCCCTCCAAGATCAGTGCGATTAAGGATTGGGATACACCTTCTACTCCTACTGAAGTTCGTTCATTTCTTGGTCTAGCGGGTTATTATCGCCGCTTCATTGAAAACTTCTCTAAGATTGCAGTTCCACTAACTGCTCTAACTCAGAAGAAAATGCCCTTTTTCTGGGGATTTAAACAAGAGGAAGCTTTTCAACACCTGAAGCAGAAGCTTTGCGATGCGCCTGTTCTATCATTGCCTGAGGGTGATGATGATTTTGTTGTGTATTGTGATGCATCGAAATTGGGTCTTGGCTGTGTTCTTATGCAAAGGAACAAAGTCATAGCCTATGCATCAAGACAATTGAAGATACATGAGAAGAACTACACCACTCATGATCTTGAGTTGGGTGCAGTTGTCTTTGCTCTCAAGATCTGGAGACACTATTTGTACGGTACAAAATGTGTGGTTTTCACTGACCACAAAAGTCTTCAGCATATCTTCAACCAGAAAGAACTCAACATGAGACAGCGACGTTGGGTTGAGCTTTTAAACGACTATGACTGCGAAATTCGCTACCATCCTGGTAAGGCGAATGTCGTAGCTGATGCATTGAGTCGTAAGGAACGTACTAAGCTTCATTGTGTACGTGTCCAATCTGTTATTCAAGCTCGATCTGATATCCAAGCCCGTATTTCTCAGGCTCAACAATCTTGTGTTTCACAAGGTTTAATGGATAAGGAATTTCCCTATCACATAACGCCTGCTTTGGAACTGAAGGACAATGGGTCATATTACTTCATGGACCGTTTGTGGGTCCCAAGCCAGGATGATCTTCGTACCTTGCTTATGGATGAAGCCCATAAGTCTCGTTATTCCATTCATCCGGGCTCAGACAAGATGTATAAGGATCTTCGTATTCACTATTGGTGGCCTGGTATGAAGAAAGACATTGCCTTATACGTGTCAAAATGCCTTACTTGTCTAAAGGTCAAGGCTGAACATCAGCGTCCTTCTGGTTTATTGGAGCAACCAGAGATCCCAGTTTGGAAATGGGAAAACATTACTATGGATCTTGTTACCAAACTCCCGCGCACAAAGAAAGGTCATGATGCCATCTGGGTAGTCGTTGATCGTCTTACCAAGTCAGCGCATTTCTTGCCAATCCGCGAGGATTTTCCTACTGACAGACTTGCTCAAATCTATGTAGATGAAATTGTAGCTCGACATGGTGTTCCTTTGAACATCATTTCTGACAGAGATGCTCGTTTCACTTCTCATTTTTGGAGAACCATGCAATCTGCTATGGGGACCCAACTTAATCTGAGCACAGCTTATCATCCGCAAACGGATGGTCAATCTGAGAGAACAATCCAGACTCTGGAGGATATGCTAAGAGCTTGTGTGATCGATTTTGGTGGTAGTTGGGATTCACATCTTAAATTGATTGAATTCTCCTACAACAACAGTTATCACACTAGCATCCAAATGGCTCCTTTCGAAGCTCTCTATGGTCGAAAATGTCGTTCACCAGTCTGCTGGAATGAGATTGGCGAGGCTCAACTTACTGGACCTGCCCTCATTTTAGAGACAACTGACAAGGTCAAGAAAGTTCGTGATAACCTTCAGGCAGCTAGAAACCGTCAGAAGATTTACGCGGACCCAAAACGCAAAGCCTTTGAATTTCAAGTCGGTGATCGAGTATTACTTAAGGTCTCACCTTGGAAAGGTGTGATCAGATTTGGAAAGAAAGGAAAACTTGCACCTAGATATGTTGGACCATTCAAGATTGTCGAAAGAATCGGAAAGGTAGCCTACAGACTTGAGTTACCTCCTGAACTGGGAAATGTTCATCCAACTTTTCACGTGTCCAATCTCAAGAAGTGTACAGCTGATGAGAACTACTCCATACCGCTTGACGAAATTCGTGTTGGCAAAACACTGAAATTTGTTGAGAAACCAGTGGAAATCATGGAACGTGAAGTCAAGTGGCTTAAACGCAAGCGCATTCCTTTGGTCAAAGTTCGCTGGGAAGCTAAACGTGGACCTGAGTTTACTTGGGAACGCGAAGATCAAATGAAAGCGAAATATCCACATCTTTTTCCACGAGTTTCCTCTAAATAAATTTCGGGACGAAATTTCCACAAGTAGGGGAGACTGTAACAACTGCACTTGTAATCACTATGAACAGTTCTGTTATCAATAAAACAATGTTATTTGATCCCAATGTTTGTTTGATTGTGTTTTACATTTTTCATGTTTTGACTTTTATGTAATTTCAAACTCTACATCGCTTTCTGGAGAGTTATACGCAAACTAGTGCGTAAACGTACTCAGTTTAATGCGAGAAATACTCCGGAACATCAACATATACTCAACATACCTTAAATAACCTTTACATAACTTAGAAATAAGTTTTGAAGGCTTTGGTATGGCAAAAACAAGTTAATTCGCTTACAGGGACTAAATATGACAAACTGCGAAAGTATGTCAATTTGAACTGTAACGAACATTCCGGAACATGACCATAAGTTAAACACACCTTAAATATCCTTTACATAGCTTAGAAATAGGCTTTGAGGGGTTTGGTGTGCTAAAATAAACTTTTGGAACATTCAGGGACTAAAAGTGTCAAAAAGTGCACAAGTTTGCATTTTCGCGCATAACTTACGTTCTGAATACATCCGGACATCCAAAAATTTATGAAAGCATGACTACATTATATTTTAGTGTTCGCCTTAAGAAAAATCCATTCGTCGCGTCATTTGGATCGTTTTTCGCGCTTGTGCGCATTTCGTCGTAATTAAGCGAACATCGCGTTCGTACGGCCAAACGAACCATCATCCGAGATATTTTTGAGCATGTTTTAAGTTCCCAATACTTTAACTTCATTTTAGAGCTTTGAAATGGGGTTAACGGGCCTTAAACGTGTCAAAAATGGGCTAAATACAGTTCAGGGACCTAAAGTGTAAATCTGCCAAACTTGCACCATACGATGCGTATGGTATGTATACCATACGATGCGTATGGGGTCTCCAGACCAGGTGCAATGTTTAACAGCCTGTTTTCAGCAGATTTAACCACAACCACATGTTTGCAACTTGCTTAATCACTAAGTTTAGGGGCATATGTGGCTCCATAACCTTTGTGACAAGTGTACGCACGAGATTAAGGCACGATAATCGACAAACGATCCTAACGGTGGTGCATATCCTATAAATACCCACCCCCCATTTGTTCAAAACCCACAAATCTGATCAAGAAAGCTCTAAGTTGGAACCTTCGTTTCATACCTGAGCTATTTCGATCTGGGTTAGCATTCGGGGACCCTTCGTAAGTATTCTTTCGTTCTTTTCCTTATTTTTACTGCTTTTCGAGTCAGAAAGTCAAACTTAGTTTGACTTTCAGCGTTGACCAGTAATGGTCAATGCGAAGTTCGTTTGAACTTCGCAACGTGATTGTAATCACGATGGTTATAGTCCATTGGGACTATGCCTACTGATTACCACGTTGTCTAGGGTCGTAGGGTAGGCGATCTAATAAATCGCCTATACCTTCGAACCCGACCCAGTTTGGTCGATCATTAGGATCCGACCAAACACAGTAGGTGACCATAGTAGGTAGGGAATAACCTTCCGAGGTTATACCTTATGGTCACGACGTTTAAGTAGTTGTATGATAGGTAGTTTATATGCCTTAGGTAAATTACCAGAATACCCTTTTCATGTATAATTGGTAATTAAGCATATGTAACCTAAACCTTTGTCACGTAACTGATTATGTAACATGTTTAGGCATATAATACTTGTCATAGGACTAGTTAGGCGGTCCAAACGCGTTTCACGCGCACGACACGTTAAAGTAGCATAAGCTTCCTAAACGGGTCGTAATGGGTCGTAAACAATTATGTTAAGTTTCATTTAGCATGTAGGCTTTGTTAAACCATATCACGTGAGTTCCGACACTCATTTGGTTTACAAACCCTAATGCTACCCAGTCTTCCGAGATAGGTCCGGTTTATTAACATAGTTACCTATATTAGGTGCCGTTTGATTCCGATATCTCTTGCATTGTTTGGTGGTTATCTTTATACAACTGAGCAATCTCAAGTGAGTACATAGACCCCTCTTTTACTGTTTTCCAAACTGTTTTGGGGTGGAACACATGTGCCTACTTGTTACTTTCATGCTTTCCGTTTTCACATCATATACTGCTATGTTCGTTAGTACATTATAGTACATGATTTCATTACATCTTATGCTAGGTATGCCCATTGTGTGCATTACTTGGTACATTGTTTTACATTACATTTCATGCTAGGTATGCCCATTGCGTGCATTACTTAGTACATCGTTTTATATGACATTTCATGCTAGGTATGCCCATTGTGTGCATTACTTGGTACATTGTTTTACATGACATTTCATGCTAGGTATGCCCATTGTGTGCATTACTTAGTACATCGTTTTACATGACATTTCATGCTAGGTATGCCCATTGTGTGCATTACTTAGTACATCGCTTCACATGACATTTCACGCTATGTATGTTCATTTGATTACATACTTAGTGCATTGTTTTCACATGCTCACATTTTGTTATGACATTTGGTTTGTTTACATGGGACAATATATCCATTAACATTAGCTACGCCGTTCGTTAGTAGGTAGTGGTACCATAGGAATTGACAACTCCCGTTCCGGACATCCCAGGGTAAGGGGACAGAAAGGAATGACCGAATTCGTTGACATTAAGACAGATAGACCTTTAATTTGTTTAAAGGGTTATCACCACAGTCGCCAGGCTTGGATGTATGCATATTCACAATACCGCATAAATGTTCATATTAAATAGTTGCATGCATTTACACAAAACATAGCTTTGATTTAAACCAAGTTTTACTTCAATACTTTGTTTTCGTGCATATGGTTTAGTTGAGACATTTCACTTGCCATACATGACATTTTGACATAGACATTTGACATGGATATTTGACATAGACATTTGACATGAATATTTGACATAGACATTTGACATGGACATTTGACATAGACATTTTGATATGATTTGCATCTTGACATAAACACTTTGACATATCTTTCAATACATTTGACAATTGGTTTGGTTTGATTAAGTGATTAAGTTAACGATGCGTGTGTAATATGATACAAGCATGGTGGATACGCCGCTGGTACTTCCTATATATAAGTGTTTGTATGGTATTACATGGCGTAACGTTATTTGAATCATTTCAGTTTGAGACATAGAACATTTTATACAAATAACATGCTTTTCACAAGACATTGATTTACAAACAACTTATCTTATACAAACACATTTTTACATGGTTATTTATTTAACCTGACAATTACTTATACATATCATCTGACCTTATTGTTTTCAAATGATTTACAAGACAAAGCAAATAACAAGGTTCATGACTAAACATTTTCTCAAACAAAAGTCATGAATCCTATTTTCACAAAACCTATGTATCTCACAGGCATTTTTATGCTGACGTACCTATTTTCACATGTGTTTTCAGGTGCTTTTCCATAGGATGTTGATCATGATACTAGGGCGGACCTGTGCCTTAGAGACTTTAAAAGATGATAGACTATGTTTAATTATGTTCTGAACTCTTTAATTACCTGTTTGAAACAATGTAACACTCTTGTTTAATAAATAAAATACACTTTGTGTGCCATGGTTATGAAACAATTAATTCTGTCGCGATCACTCCCCGGCGTTTCCGCCGCGGTTCGTTGTTTTACGCGGTCGGGGTGTGACAGTTTCAATTGAGTTTTCTTGGGAATTAAACATCAAACCCTAGCTGGAAACAATAATTCTCCGAAAATAGACCCTTCGCGCGATGCCAAGGAGGCCTCGCGTCACGTGGCGCCTCCAAATCCTGATTTTCTTATTTTTTCTCTTTTATTTAATTTCCAGCTTCTCCGACGCGCGTACGAATCCCAGTTTTCTTCTAAACTGCTCGTTTTTACTCGTTTTCATCACTTTAAGCTACGGGACCTGAAATCAAAGCTTAACGTCAGCAGTATCACAATTCTAACCTAAAACAGACTCAAAACGACTGAAAACTGACCAAAATATACACTATAAACATATGTACTTTGCAGTACATCAAACATCCCCACACTTACTCTTTTTTCGTCCTCGAAAAAGAATTATGCAACGGAATCAGAAACGAATAATCACTCGGGTCAAAAGCATAGGTATAATTAATTAAAACCAAGACTTGCGTTAGCCGCGATCGCGAATATACTTGTCCACTTTAAACCTAAATCCAATCCTAAGCCCTTATCATGTGATTTTAATTTAAGTGCGGTCAATCCACCTAGGGTCTCACACCAGAATTTACGGTCCACCTACTCCCACCTCAAGCTTATAGGACTAAAGGAACGATCATTTGACCAATTCCCAACCGTCTTATATCAAAACCAAGAGAGTTTACAATAAATTTTTTTTCTATTTTTTTTCTTTCTCTCGTGAGTCTAGACGATGCTTTCCCTAACCAAGAGGTATTCCGGCTGTAGAGTCGCTATCCCCAACCACAGATTACTTAGGTTTCGGTACTTTTAATCGGCAATTCGATTTCACACATCCCAGAGGCATTCCGGCTGTAGAGTCGCTATCCCCAACTCGGATTACATAGACCTGTGTTACTTTCATTTAGTTTCTAGCTCACTTTTTATTCTTTTTTTTTTCTTTGCTTTTTTTTCCCAAGATCACAAACTCTAACGGTTTTAACTTATAACGGTGCCCCTTATACTATTATTGCCAGTTTTAGTTTCCCATATCTCCCAGGCGAGAACCCACTAGCAGACCGACAATTAAGGTATATTAACTCAAAGGGACTTACAACCAAACCCGGGTCTATCCACATATCCCAAACTAGACGCAAGCTCGATTTATTATAATCTCATATTATTATTATTCGACACCGAGCACAAAAAAATTCATCTTTTCTATCATTTTTCCGCTTTAATTTGCAAACTTCTTTTTTATTCGAAAGACATTTTCTATTTTTTTCAATTTTTTTGGATTTTTCAATTTTTTAATTTTTTTGTGTTTTTTTCATATTTATGACTCAAATATTTACAAGTATCCGATCCCCACACTTAGAGATTGCATTGTCCCTAATGCAAGAACGAAAATACGACTCAACAACTACCTAAAAATAGAAACTGCAAACGAAATAAATAAAAATATACAACAACAACAAAAAGGGAAACGACTTAGCTGAGTATGTGAGACTGTCAAAGTGCCAGTCGCTTCCACATAAGCCCTCCAATACCGAACGTGCTCAGCAAACAATACCAAACTCTCTCTCACACGAACGGAAAGCGGCTCCAAATCATCAACCTAAAACATAAATACCATACCAAACATACGACTACCACATGTTCAACATACCATCATCCAGAGTTCAAATGAAAAATAAGATTATATGTCCTACGGATACAACCAAATCGAACTACTGAAACAACATAAATAAAATAAAACATGAAAGGATATATATGCTGCTGCAGTCTGCTACATCACTCGTCCCCTGAATCTTCCTCCATCTGCTGGGTCCCCGAACCTCCAGCCTGCTGCCACCCGAACTGACCACTATAAGCATAACCCCTTTGCCCTCCCCACTGGTCATACCCCGGGTACTGACCATAAACATATGGGGTCTGCTGCTCACCTCCATAAACTGGTGGAGGTAATAATCCAGCAAAGGGTGGAGGTATCTGAGCATCTAGTGACATACCCGACATCATATACCTGAGCATGTCGTCCTGTCGGTGGTGGCTCTGCATCGTCCACTGGTGGTCAACCCGCATCCTATTTTCAATCTGATCAAACCTATGCTGTGTGTAGTCAAAAGCAGCCTCAGGAGTGAACGGGTCAGGTCTCTACTGTCTAACTGGCTGCTGTGGAAAAGGAGTCTCACGCCTCTGTCGAGGCATCGGCTGTCGTGCCGGAGGAGCGCCCACTTCATAATTCTATTGTGGCGGGTCCGAAGATGTTAAAACACCCGCTAACTGTAGCTCCGCAACACCCTAATAAACCGTTGGAAAACTCTCATGCATCTGTTCCAACTTTTATTTTGTGAGGGCCCGTACATTCCCTGCCAACCTAGCTATGTACGGCCCAAGATCCATTGCAGCCCTTTTTCCTCCCCTACGAGGCCGATTGCACGACTGACGTGATGTCGTGGTCACAATCAAATTTAATCCAAATACAACTAAGTAGATAGCGGTAAGTGGGTATCGAACACAGGGAGTTTGTGGAAAATGTGTTATTTCAAAGTTTATCTAAATTTACTAAATTTATCTAAATGCAAGAAAAGTAAAATCAAGAGTTGGATTGTGTGATTTTAAAACTAAATTTAACTAATTAAATTACAAGGGAAAATTTTTGATTGTAGACAAATTAGAGACAAAGGATCACCCTAGATTTCTAGTTTCAACTGACATTCATGTTATACTTTCTACTAGAAAGAGCTACATAGACATAGCTCGTGTGTGACTACTTGCAGTGATGAAAGGGAACTAAGTACTCAGATTCCTAGAACGTGAGGTTGTTACCCGATGATCAATCAACCCTTACCCAAGCCTAACGATACCCATGATATCTCGATTGCCAACGGCACCAAGAACGTATGGTTTCTAGTTAGTTTAACGCAAGAATTAACAAGTTGCTAACAAGCAATCACACACCATAACAAACAAACCATTAAGATAAAGATTGTTATTCTAGAAATAATGAAATCAAACATGAAATGTCTAAAGTAAACCTTCAATCCAGGATGATCACAAATGTTTAGCCACTCATGGCTTGAATAAACATCATCAAACTTGTTTTAATGTTCAAGCAAATCACCAACATAAAACCCCAAGATTAACTAGTGTTCTCCTTGCCAAAATCTCCCCAAAAGTTCACCAAAATTCGTCCACCAAGAAGTAGTAACCGAAATCCAATGATAAGACTCCATAAATCCCCTCAAAATGACAATTAAATGCGAGAGTTACATTTTTGGATCAGTCGGAGGCGTAACCTACGGCTCCCAGCCGTAGGTTACGGCTGTCAGCAACTCCAAAGTCAACATAGAGTCCCGTAACCTACGGCCCTCAGCCGTAGGTTACGGCTCTGAGTGGTTTCTTACGGCAAGCCTCTCCTGTTTTACGGCATAACTTTTGATGCAAAGGTTGGGGCCGTAACCTACGGCCCTCAGCCGTAGGTTACGGCGCTGAGTGTACTTGACTTCTTATTTCTTCACCACAGCTTGATTTCTTCACCTCTTAACGATGCCATCTTCCCACATCCATTCAAGCATCATAAGTCCCGCATCTTAAGCACTTTAGCACCTGCATAATCAAACATAGAGTGGTTACCAAGTTCAAGCAATTAACTGAATAAAGCATGGAATGTGCGTACATTTAGACCTTTTAAGGGTTGTCCTACGGACCACCCGTCACATCCCCACACTTACCCGTTGCTTGTCCCAAGCAACTCATTCAAAAACCATTTTCAACTAAAGCGATCAATCATGCAAACCGAGCTAAAATATGCCATCCTTCTACTTACTTTTAATCATACCACAAGACACACCCCTCACAAAAATCTCTCGGTGACAAGAATTATTAGCATATAATGCTAATCCACTCAATGCGTGTGTATGTGTGTGCGACGATAAGCTTGTATAAAAATCAAGTCTCCTCCTAACAAATATCTAGCATGCTTATGAATCAAAGGAACTTACGGGTTGTAACGAGGCTAGGTGTAAAGGTAGGAAATAGTGGGAATGTGAAAGTAGCTCATTGATTCGACCCGGTTTTTATTTCTACTACTAAACAAAGCAAACAACAACTAAATACACAACTTCTTCAACATCTTAACTACTATTACAACTAAATACTTCTTTTTGTATTTTTCTCATATTTTTCTCTTTTTTGTTTCTTCTTCTTTTTTTTTTCTTTTTTTTAAGCAAAGAACTCAAAAATATATACAAGAACATCAACAATCACAAACTAAATTCCTAAACCGGGTCATCTCAATAGGTAAAGTTTTTGTAAGAAGTAGGTTTGGGTCGCAACCGAATGGTATAAGGCTCAAACATGGCTTTCTAAAGACCAAACCCCCACCCCTCACAATACCAAGCTCATATATGTAAAGTATGAGGTCCAACCCACCAATCCCGCACTCTCACACATCTAGACGAGGCTTCCTAAAAGTCCCCTATCATTTTCAAAAACATGCTAACTCTAGAATTTAACAAGAATTCGCACACAAGTTCTATTAACACACTACACACACCGCCACTCAAACAAAGAAATATCAATAACACTCTGTAGGATCGAGTTGCGACCCAAACGAGTCGTTCAGAAGAGATTTTATCAGTTTCAGAGGCGGAAACTAAGAAACTGACATCGAAACAGCTTGCGTATCACTTTAAACACTGATTATATTGATTTACTATCGATTACAATCAGTCTTCACACCGGCAGCACCTCGGTATGAAATCCACAAACTTTTCTCTCTCTCTCTAGAGGTTTAGCTTGAATGCCTATTTATAGGTGAGGAGGTTTAGCTTGAAAGTGTTATGTCACTTTCAAGAGAAACCAGGTTTAGCTTGAAACTGTCACACGCCACTTTCAAGGGAAACCTCTCTTGTAGGTTTAGCTTGAAACTGACATGTGTCACTTTCAAAGGAAACCTCTTCATTCAAGCTAAATTCCACAAACAAACCCTAAGATCTCCTATATTCTCGTATATAATGATACAATCTAACATTCTACGCACAAGACTCGATACAAGACGAAGACGACAGATGAATGCACCAACAGACTCCCCCTCAGATGTTGACGAGTCTTAAGTGTCGAGTCTTTGCATCTTCAGTCTTTATCAGTCTTTTTCTTTCTTAGCATATACCGGGATCTTCTCTTTGGATCTAACCTCGTCAGACTCCCCCTCTCATCATGATGGGATCGCTGTCTGGAATTAGCGATCACCTTGAGATCAATCCCTGGCTTTATCTCTGTTTAAGCTCGTATCCTGTACACATTTTCTCACAAACACATAAGTTTTTACCTAAAACAATAACAAAAACTTACTGGAAATAGTTATATCAAGTTCAGATTAATGATCTTGATTAACTAATTAAACTTTCTTAATTCAAAATTTTTCAATTCAACACTCAAACCCAACCCTGTTCATCATGTTCAGCACTTGGAATTTTGAATATCAACTTTCCAACATCAGTTGTCGAAAATCTTTTTGTATTTTTCAAAATTTATGCTAAAACACACTAAAATCTTTTTGGATTTTTGAATGTAAATGAAATGCAGTAAAGAAATATATACAAACAATATTTTTGTGAGTTCGTGCAAGAGGATCATATCAGTTTATGAGACAAATCACCAACACCGTTAAGCTTCATTTCATTTTAAGTTCTAAACGATTCACTTAGATTGTCAGTATACTGGTCCACTTAAATTTTCACACAAAGTTCAACTGCTTCGAAATATGAAATTAATGTCTTAAGTACTTAAACTCAATCGCGTGTCCCACCTCAGAATATACTCCCGTATCCTGATCCCAATATTCAGTCTTACAGGTAATTATGACACCAATGATATCTGTATATAAATTAGGTAATGCGAGGGCCGAGGGATCTCAGGTCGATACTTCCGTATACGCAGAGAGATATCAGCTTCGACTTTGGTATGTCCCCTTTAGAGGATCTTTTAGCTACAACAGCAGCGACTATCAATTTTATTGTTTCATCAGCATGCTGAGGGTTTATGCTATGTTTCAAGCATTTGCGGAAAATATTATCCAAGGAATAGGTCAGAACCATCGTTCAGCAGAAGTCCCGGAATAATACCCAAGACATCATTGAGTATAAAAACCTAGTATATCAGAATATGAGACCTTTCAAACGAGATTTCGGGGGTTACCCATATATCCGAGAGATGTTTCCCCACGATATAAGCAAGTTTGAAATTTAGGTTTATATCTCGTCACAATCTACTAAATGTGCAAAAACCTACTAACACATCATCAGTGAGACCGTTTATCACTTTTTATCTTACCAATTCTTTAGCATGTTGTGACAGTCCACTGATGTACTATCATTTCCTCTTTTATGCAACAAAAACTCATTTTTCATTTTATCATGTTTTTGGCTTTTCAAATTTTCAAATGTTTTTGGATTTTCTAAAAATTTCTTACTCCCCCTAAAATGCAAACACATTTTAGGAAATTTGAAAACAAACTGTACACAAACATGACAACTGATATTGAATTGCCTCAATTCTCCATCCACTTGGCATAAACAATCAGAACTCCCCCTCACAACAAACTATTTTCCCATTATGATTTCAAAACACTTAAGTTTGTTTTAATCAAAATGGTTGTTCCAGAAAATTAGTTTTGTTGATTGATATTAACCATTTGTAGGTAAGGGATTTGGTTCATCACATTGTTTTTCAACCACTTGTAGGAAATCAGATACAACTTAATGTCCTTGATTTACCACTTGTAAGATCAATCTGATTCAAATTCTGAACCACTTGTAAAAATCACAAACATACAACTTAACCCTGTTTTTCAACCAATTTACCATCTGTTGGTTGAATTCTCAAGGTACCGATTCCTACTCCACGCTTACAAACCTGGGAGTTCCGGCAAGTCCTGCAAAACTTCTCAAAAACACATTATACAAACATGATAAAGAATGATGCCGATTCATGATCCACGATTACCAACTAGGGATCTCCGGCAAGTCAGGTTTTTCATTTAAACAGATTCACCCAAGCCTGACGATCCTTGGGTGATTTTGAATTCTTGTTCAACAATGGTGGAAAATTTGCCTCATCCATTGTTAGACTAGAACTCTCAGTTTTTACCTCAACACATGGCTCTTCTGGCTTTACCACACCAGATTCATTGCCTTCAAGTGGCTTGTCTGACTTTGACCTGTCAGATTCATTGCCTGATGGTGGCTTGTCTGACTTTGACACATCAGATTCATCGCCGACCATTTTCTTCTTCTTCTTTTCTTCTTTCGTCCTCAGATTTGTATCTGATGAATGCGTTTTGCTTGATTTGTTGTTCTTTGGTGAGCAAGACGATTTATCAGAGCTTTTATCTGTTTTACCAGTTGTATCCGAGGACAAGATCTTCTCTAGATACTCTCTAGCCTTCTTTCTCTTCTTCCTCAGTCTGTCTTTCTGCCCCTGAGAAAGTTTCACTTTCGCTTCTTGAACTTTAGGTTCTTGAACCTTCTGTTCTTTGGGCTTGACATTGACTGATTTCTTTACCTGCTTCTGAAATTCAGCCCTCGATCTTCTCATTGATCTCATTGAGCAATCTCTAGCAATATGACCTTTGATATTACAGTTAAAGCATCTCCTCATCTCATAACTCCAACCTTGGCAGTTAACAGCAATGTGTCCTTGATAACCACATCGGTAACACACTCTGTTATCGTACCAATCACCATTTTCAGTCCAAACATTCAGATCAAAGCACTGTTTGGCTTGGTGATAATCCTTTCTCCTCTTGTTTGCTGGATTTGGCTTTTGAGCACTGTGGTCCGACCTGCACCACTTATTACCAACAATTTTTGAGTTTTCATTTTTTACTTTTTGTGGTTTTTGATTGCGATTGGATGATTGATCTGATGAACTTTTATTTTCTTTTTGAATATTTTTCAAGATTTTCTCTTTTTGTTTTTGTTCCACTTTCTTCTTCAAAGGTTTTTGCTTAGAGCATTCTCCCTCTTCAGTTGATTGCGGAACAGTTTCTTGAAACTTTCCTTTTAACTTCAAAAATAAATTCTTTTTCTTCATTTTTTCATTTTCATCATCAGATTTCTCATCACAATCTTCAACTTTGACTTTGTCAAAGTTTGTGACATCATCACTTATTGGAACTGAATTTAAAGGTTTTGGGCAAGGAATAGTTGAAGTATTCACAAACACCTTCAACTTTTCTTCCCATTCATTGATTTTCTTTTGAGCACATTCTGCCTCTTTCTCAAGTCGAATAATCTTTTCAAGATGAGAATTGATTGCAATTTGTTTTTCAAGATTGTTTTTACCAAACATATCTCTCTCATCTTCTAAAATTTTTATTTGACTTTGAAAAACTTTTTCAATCTTCGATTTTTCATTTTCAAAATCTTTTTCTTTTTCTTTCAAAATTTTGTTTTCTAATGTCAAACTGTCTAAACCACTCAACAGTTTGACATTTTCAGATTTCAACTTCTCAAAATTTTCATGCAAAACAAGAATTTGTTTATCATCAAATTGCTTCTCATCTTTCAACTTCTTGATTTCCAATGTCAAACTTTCCGCATCCTTCAAAAGTTTGTCATTATCAGCCTTAAAGTTGTCACATTTAGAGCACACTGATTCTGAACTTGAAGATCCAAGCTTCACAGATTCTTCATTCTTTGTAACTTGCTCTATCTCTGTTTTGTATGCTCCTGCACAAAAGATTTTAACAAAGTCAAGAGGATTCATATTCTCATCAATATAACAACCCCTCTTCATATCGTATTTCATAACATCTTTTGCACTAAGACACACACAGACTCTTTTGTTCAATTCTACAACCACATCCAAATTTAATTTTTTCAAATTATTTTCCATCCTATTTAACAATCCTTTCTTTTTCTTTTCATTATCATCCATATGTGTTGTAAGTTTACTGATGAATTTACTTAAAGATAATTTTGAAAAACTAGAATTTTTTCTTAGATTTTCCAAAAAATCATCCCATTCAGCTGGTAATCCATTAGCAAACTTTGATACTATTTCAGATTCTGATATCATTATCTTGTTTTCTTTCAAATGGTCAATCAAACAATCAAATCTCTTCTCCAAATCATCTAATTTCTCATATTTCTTACACAGAAAACATTCGAACCGGTTTTCCCAAACATTCTTGGACAAACCTTGATAATGACTACTGAAATATCCTCGATACCAATCATTTATCCTTACAAGATCATGATTTTCCTTCTCATCAAATACCATTGCCATCTTTCAAACAGTCCCGACAAATTTTACTCAAAACACACTTACAAGCGAAATACCAAGTTTCAATCAAAGTTCCTTCTTCAAGCGAAACCACTATTCAAGCGAAACTTGATACTTTCAAATGAAACCTAATGTTTTCAAATGAAACCAGATGTTTTCAAACGAAACCTGATGATTACAAACGAAACCTGACCAGTTTCAATAGAAACCTCTGATTTCAAGCGAAACCCAGACCAGTTTCAATAGAAACCTCTGATTTCAAACGAAACCTGTCAATTTCAAAAGAAAGCCAGATGATGTCAGCAAATGTCGAACGAATTTCAATATAAACCACCGAAAAAATCAAGTTTTAGATCGATTTTAATGATGAAACTTTCCAGAATTCGTTAAAACATGATTTCGCATAATATGTGTGAATTTGAACCGATTTTAACCGTGAAAATTTTTTAATTTTGAAAAGAATGATGTAGAAATCAGAAAAAGTGACGAAACAGGCTGTTTTGGCAAGATCTCTTCCTCCTGAGCTCTGATACCACTTGTAGGATCGAGTTGCGATCCAAACGAGTCGTTCAGAAGAGATTTTATCAGTTTCAGAGGCGGAAACTAAGAAACTAACGTCGAAACAGCTTGCGTATCACTTTAAACACTGATTATATTGATTTACTATCGATTACAATCAGTCTTCACACCGGCAGCACCTCGGTATGAAATCCACAAACTTTTCTCTCTCTCTCTAGAGGTTTAGCTTGAATGCCTATTTATAGGTGAGGAGGTTTAGCTTGAAAGTGTTATGTCACTTTCAAGAGAAACCAGGTTTAGCTTGAAACTGTCACACGCCACTTTCAAGGGAAACCTCTCTTGTAGGTTTAGCTTGAAACTGACATGTGTCACTTTCAAATGAAACCTCTTCATTCAAGCTAAATTCCACAAACAAACCCTAAGATCTCCTATATTCTCGTATATAATGATACAATCTAACATTCTACGCACAAGACTCGATACAAGACGAAGACGACATATGAATGCACCAACACACTCATATGTGGCTCAATTCTCACCAAGAAAAGACTAGGAATGGGTGTCGATGTGTCAAGTTGAACAATATCAAGCTTTCAAATTTTTACACTTTTCGCTTGAATTTACAAAAATTTTAAAATTCTCAAAAATTCCCCCATCCCCACACTTGGGATACATTGTCCCAATGTGTGGTTTTGAGGAAAAGATCGCTTTAACCAAGAACATCAACAATTGCTTATACTCTCAACCCCAAGTTTTTTTTTATGTTATTTTATTTATTTATTTTTTTAATAAACAAAAACAAACTAATAAACTACGAAATTTCATAGCTAAAAAAAAACATGACAAGTCTAAGGAAAAAGTACATTGACCTGGTGAAGTTTGACACAATAGATATTGTAAATGTTCCAATTTCCTATCACCACCTTCACACAAATCTCCGCACATCTTCCCCACACTTGAGTGTTTCCATAGCCCTGAAACATAGAAAAATAAACATAGCAAGATCAATATAAAACCCCGGGTTGCCTCCCGAGCAGCGCTAAGTTTCAAGTCTTCAGCCAGACCGTGTCACCCCCCATTTATGGTGGCTCAAAGAATCGGTTTCTGCCACTTCCATCACTACATCGTGTCATTTCGTAAAATGCATCCGTACCGCTTCGATTCGGTGGGTAATCAAATACACTCCTACTTGATCCCGTATACATGTCTTCACGATTCGGTGTGTGATTTATTTTCATTCTGTGACACACATTTTTTATACAATCACTAAACTCACCACCCTTCCCCTCAATGGACTCATAACTAATCACTCTAGTTTGAACATCAAAGGACAACTTACGGTTCTTTTCGGTCATGGTAATAATCCCGTCTCTACAATTGATTTGAGCATTTGCTGTGTATAGAAACGGTCGACCTAAAATTACCCTTTGTTGTGCTGCCATTTTGGTGGAAGCATAATCTAGAACTAGAAAATCCACCGGGTATTCGAATTCTCCCAATCGAACCATAACATTCTTAATTATTCCCCGTGGACGCCTCCAAGTTTCATCCGCCAAACTCACCATGGTGTTTGCATCTTGAAGCGGACCGAAATCGTACATGTCATATAGCTCACCCGGTAACACACTCATGCTCACCCCATAATCCAACAATGCATGAGGAATTTTTAGTTTCCCCACTCGGATAGGCACGATTGGCGCTCCATACTCTTTATCATTCTCGATTTCCGCATCTTTTTCCAAACCTGCATTCGCTTGATACGAAGAAGTTAGCAATGTTTCATTAAATTTAGTACTAGGAACGGTGCTTACCACATTGATATTAACACTTTTAATGTTTTTGGGATTTATCACCGTGTCACTTGGTAACTGGCCTTTTGCTTTCTTCAATATCGCCACTTCACTTGCAAGTTGACCCATTTGGGTGGTCAAAGTTTGAATCACTTCACGGGCCTCGTCCTTTTGAATCCGAACCTCATCACGTTGATTCATTCGTTGCATTTCAACTTGCATCGCCTTCAACATCTCCATTCCTTCGTTTCCACCCGAAGAGCTTTGACCCGTTTGATATTGCCTTTGAAATCCTTGGTTTCCTTGGAAATTCGGGTTAGCTTGATTTGAAGGGTTCCCATACCGAAAGTTTGGGTGGTTTCTCAAACCGGGGTGGTAAGTGTTAGAATTCATATTATAGTTTCTACCACCCCCTCCTTGTCCTTGTACCGCATTAACTTCTTCATATTGCCCATCCAACATTCCTTGGCAATTTTCAGCCGCATGACCTATTTCATTACAAATAGCACAAACATCATAAATTTGGTTAGAAGTTTGTACATTACCATCCTCAGCTGCATGCACTTGTGTTCGAGTAACGGTCGGTCGTGCTCTCCTTGATGCTTGGGCTTTTCTCTTTGAAGTAATGGCCATTTGTTCCAAGAACTCCCAATCATCATTCTCATAATTGGTGCCAAAAGTCCCATTTGTGATGGACATCAAATCTCGTGCATCTTCGGCACACAACCCTTCATGAAAGGCGTTCATCAATTCCCAAAGCTCAATTCCATGGTGCGGACAATTTTTGATCATCATATTAAAGCGCTCGAAGGCTTCATGGAACATTTCGCCTTGTTGTTGTTGGAAACTCCTCAACCCCTTCCTAGCATCATTGGTCTTTTGGGCGGTATAAAATTCGTCTAGGAAAATTTGTTGCATTTCCCCCCAAGTGTAAATAGATGCCGAAGGCAAAGTGTAGAACCACTTCTTTGCCTTATCTTCCAAGGAGAATTGAAACAAAACCAGCTTCACATCATCGGCCGAAAAACCTTGACTCCCAAGAGTGTTACAAATTGAGTCATAGGCCTCCAAATGGAAATAGGGTTCCTCCATTGCTAGACCCTTATATTTCGGCAAACTTTGTAGGGAATTAGTCCTTACTTCAAAGGTTCTTCCTTGGTTGTTATGAGGAATAACCACCGGTGAAGGATTGTGAGTAATCACCGGCCTAAAATGCGCTTCAATACCCCTCGCATGCTCTCTAAGATGCCTCCTTGGTACACCAAACCTACCCCTTGGACGAACTCCCATTGGTCTTGGTATATGCCCTTGTGGTACATTTGGTTGTTGAAATTGTTGTTGTGGCATGGGTGGGTTTTGAATTGGCCTTTGGAATTGTTGTTGAACATTCGGTGGACGAACTTGTTGCAATGGTATGGGACGTTGCATTTGTGGCCCTTGTGGCCTTTGCCGAATGCGTTGTGGTATAAGTTGTTGTTGTTGCACCCCACCAACATTTGGCATTACTTGCATTTGGCCTTGCATGTAACCGAATTCCCCTTGATCTCCATCACCCCCATAAGCATACCCGTCTTCATCAAAACCCTCAAACTCCTCAAATCCTTCATCATACCCATCTCCTTGAATTCCCGAAGATTGCCCAAATGGAAGAGTCGAGTATTGGAAACCCGACTGGTTTGACGGGCGAAACGATGTAGCACGAACAATGGTCGAGTTTGGTGCTATGGTATGGCTTGAATATGATGGACCTGCACCCGGGAAGAAATGGGATAATGGTGGTATAGTAGTGGAAGGATTAAAGGTGATGGTTGGTTCTTCTTGGGTAGTAATGGGTTGTGTGGTGTTGGTTGGTGTAACATTTTGAATTATGGTGGGTTCGGTAGTATTTGGTGGAATGGTGGTATTTGGTGAAGGTTGAGTAGATGTTGGTATAAATGGTGGAGTAGGTTCACCCATAGTGGGTAGTGGTGGTGGTGGATCCATGTATCTCAGTGGTGTAATTGGTGTAGTTGGTGTTGTTGGTGAACCGCTAATTGTGTTTTCCCTTAACAAAATTCTGTTTGCTCGCAAAGTTCGTTCGATTTCCGGATCAAATGCTAATGGTGAAAGCTTGTGAGAGCTCCTAGTACGCATGAACCTGTCAATACCTGCACACTAACACACCCAGCGTAAACCAGAAAAAATAACAAACTTAAAACAATAAAAAATAACACACGTTGCGCACTACTCCCCGGCAACGGCGCCAAAACTTGACGTGATGTCGTGGTCACAATCAAATTTAATCCAAATACAACTAAGTAGATAGCGGTAAGTGGGTATCGAACACAGGGAGTTTGTGGAAAATGTGTTATTTCAAAGTTTATCTAAATTTACTAAATTTATCTAAATGCAAGAAAAGTAAAATCAAGAGTTGGATTGTGTGATTTTAAAACTAAATTTAACTAATTAAATTGCAAGAGAAAATTTTTGATTGTAGACAAATTAGAGACAAAGGATCACCCTAGATTTCCAGTTTCAATTGACATTCATGTTATACTTTCTACTAGAAAGAGCTACATAGACATAGCTCATGTGTGAGTACTTGCAGTGATGAAAGGGAACTAAGTACTCAGATTCCTAGAACGTGAGGTTGTTACCCGATGATCAATCAACCCTTACCCAAGCCTAACTATACCCATGATATCTCGATTGCCAACGGCACCAAGAACGAATGGTTTCTAATTAGTTTAACGCAAGAATTAACAAGTTACTAACAAGCAATCACACACCATAACAAACAAACCATTAAGATAAAGATTGTTATTCTAGAAATAATGAAATCAAACATGAAATGTCTAAAGTAAACCTTCAATCCAGGATGATCACAAATGTTTAGCCACTCATGGCTTGAATCAACATCATCAAACTTGTTTTAATATTCAAGCAAATCACCAACATAAAACCCCAAGATTAACTAGTGTTCTCCTTGCCAAAATCTCCCCAAAAGTTCACCAAAATTCGTCCACCAAGAAGAAGTAACCGAAATCCAATGATAAGACTCCATAAATCCCCTCAAAATGACAATTAAATGCGAGAGTTACATTTTTGGATTAGTCAGAGGCGTAACCTACGGCTCCCAGCCGTAGGTTACGGCTGTCAGCAACTCCAAAGTCAAGATAGAGTGCCGTAACCTACGGCCCTCAGCCGTAGGTTACGGCTCTGAGTGGTTTCTTACGGCAAGCCTCTCCTGTTTTACGGCATAACTTTTGATGCAAAGGTTGGGGCCGTAACCTACGGCCCTCAGCCGTAGGTTACGGCGCTGAGTGTACTTGACTTCTTATTTCTACACCACAGCTTGATTTCTTCACCTCTTAACGATGCCATCTTCCCACATCCATTCAAGCATCATAAGTCCCGCATCTTAAGCACTTTAGCACCTGCATAATCAAACATAGAGTGGTTACCAAGTTCAAGCAATTAACTGAATAAAGCATGGAATGTGCGTACATTTAGACCTTTTAAGGGTTGTCCTACGGACCACCCGTTAACGACCATGTGAAAAAGCTTGCCAAGTTCCAATTCCTCTTTTCCACCATACACATCAATGTAAAAATATCCAACCAATTTGCTTTATTCTCACCCGACTTCCTTGCCACAACCGTAGTCGCCAATACCTTCAAAATATACCTATGTTTAGGATCACGAACCGATGTGATAAGGTTCATTTGGGCGAACGGTTGGGTCGCAATCTCCTCCCAAAATCTAGCCAAATCTGCCGAATCCAAACACTTCGGCCGAGGATGATTGTACACACCCCTTAAGCCATTGACAAACTCATCTGTCTTCACCTCATCCTCCGTGTAGAAACCTAAAGCCACTCCAAACTGAGGAATACTCATCTCGTATAAATTCCGGCCCAAAGAAAATGAAACCGCGTTTTTCTCCGCAAAAGTACCCTCTTTATGATGGAAGGTACAATGAAACTCAAGTGTGAGTTCAGTATACTACGGCCATTTACACTCCATTGCCGCTCTCATTCGTGGCCCCAACAACTCCGCCACCTGGTCACTCGCTCCCATACTTTGCAACCACTCCCAATCAATCGTACGATGCTCCAACATATGAGTCACCGCATATTTCTTTAGTTTCACCCTTTCATCACTGTCTTCTTCAAAGTCTAAGACCGGGTGATCAACAATCCTCTCGACACGGGAATACACTCTCCTATCAAACCCCCGATACTTGATCTTCCTTTTTCTTAGGTTTGACGATGAACCTTCACCCGACATGTTTCTGCAAAACAAGAAAGATTTGACAAGAAAAACAATGCAGAATGTTAGTAATCACAAACTATTTTTGGTGTTTTTAAATTTTTTTATTTTTTATTTTTATTTTTTTTATATATAAAAAAAACTAGAATAGCCGTATAGCATTTAATTCGCGGCTAATTCTGAAAATAAAGTTAAAGAAAACCAATGGGTTACCGTTTACAAAAGCGTAAGTTACACATCATTCTACCCGAATGGAGATTGAGTACGGGCAAAATGTTGTGAACTTGTACGTGCATATAAGTAAACCCGACACTAGACTCAAAATACTACTCTAAAAGAACTACTAAACTCAATAACTCGAACGACCTAAGACTCAAGGTACACTATCTCCTCCTGGCACTTTAACTGTCCTCAATTAAGCATAAGTGCAGAAATATCCCCACACTTGAGGCGAAACACGTGAGAGTTTGACTTTTTAAAACTTAACGCAACGTTTGTGGCAACAAAATCCGTTTAGAAAACTAATCACGTTTGCAAAAATCAGTTCAACAACCTATTTTTTTAGCAAAAAATCTTTAGTTATAGCCAAACAAACCCGTAAAGCTCAAACATGTTACCTAGTTGTCCAAACATACCCCACAAGTCTCAAACAACCCCAAGCAAACCAACCCGAATCATCCGCAAACCCCATTGTGTGTAAACATCCCAAACAAAACCACCCGCATACCACTAGCATCACTAAAGGCTCAAAAATCCTAACTTTAGCAACCTACACAAACCCTAGATCTAAAACATAACTGACCCGACACTACAACTATGAAATAAAGTTACCTACTAACAAGAAATCACAGAAACTGTACCTTGGGTTCGGATTTAGCAAGAAAAGTGAAGCCTTGAACTTGTGGTGCACGAGTTTGTCCAAAAACGCGAGAATGTAGCGCGAATTCGGGTGGAATTTATGGTTATTATTGTGGGGAATGTGATTGTGGTGATTTAGGAAGAAGAATGGAGTGATTTGGTGAAAAAATGAGTGAGTTATGGTGATTTTGGTGAAAATCGCGACTAGGGTTTGAGATGTGAAAAGGGAATGAAGTTTCAGCAACATGTTCAATTAAAAACGTTTTAATCCGGTTCAATGAGGCCTCGCGCGACGCCAAGGGGTCAGGGGTGGGCCTCGCGTGACGCGGCGGGTCGAAATTAATTGTTTTTTGGACTGGTGAGGCTCGCGCGACGCTAAGGCCCTTGGCGTTTTTCACATAATGTTTCGTCCAATTTCCTTGTTCATGCCTTAGAAAAATTTTCAACAATTTCCCAAACCATCCAAAACCCATAAAATTTTTTCTAAGTGTCCAAGAAACATACCTAGGACCTCTTTTCTCAAGCTTTTTCCGATCCATAGCGGTGATGAAACCTGCAAAATTCTCAACGACACAAAACAAAAACCGAAAAACTACGAAAATACTCGTTAGAACACGAAAATACTCAAACGATGACTCTTATACAAACAATACAAAATGTACACTTGGGCTTTCACCCAAAACACTAATTGGCGGCTTTAGGTGGGATTTCGAGAGGAGTTACCTCCCTCTCATCCTTGTTTATCGCTCCTCCAATGTAATGCTTCAAACGATGGCCTTTCACCTTCCAACTACGGCCATCCGCCTCATCCAAGATCTCCACCGCTCCATACGGAAACACATAATGAACCATATAAGGTCCCGACCACTTCGATTTCAACTTACCCGCAAAAAGCTTCAACCTCGAGTTATAAAGAAGCACTTTATCGCCTTTACTAAACTCCTTCACTTTCCTCAACCTTCTATCATGCAACAACTTCGTTTTCTGTTTAATCCCCAATGATCGAGCATGCGCCGGATCCCTAAGCTCTTCAAGCTCATGAATTTGAAAGAAACGCTTCCTAGCGGCTTCGGTCATATCTAAATTAACGGCTTTCAAAGCCCAAAGCGCTCTATGCTCTAATTCTACGGGGAGATGACAAGCTTTTCCGTAGACGATCATGAAAGGTGAAGTTCCTAAAGGCGTCTTGTAGGCGGTTCTAAACGCCCACAATGCATCGTCTAGCTTGTCGGACCAATCTTTCCTATTCTTACCAACTGTTTTCTCTAAGATTCGTTTTATACCGCGATTCGCATTCTCCACTTGTCCACTCGTTTGTGGATGATATGCGGTAGATAAACGATGAGTGACACCGTAGCGTGCAAGCAACTTCTCCATCAATGCATTGCAAAAGTGAGTGCCACGGTCACTAATTAAGGCTTTAGGAGTACCGAATCGTGAAAAGAGCTTCTTAAGAAATTTCAACACTACTCGGGCTTCGTTTGTGGGAAGAGCTTGAGCCTCAACCTATTTGGAAACATAGTCAATCGCCACGAGTATGTAATGGTTTCCTTTGGAGTTTGGGAAGGGTCCCATGAAATCGATGCCCCAAACGTCAAAAACCTCTACTACTTGTATGGGGTTTTGAGGCATCTCATCTTTGGCGGAAATATTGCCGGTTCGTTGACATGCATCACACATCTTCACGAACTCCTCGGCATCTCTAAGAACGGTAGGCCAATAAAAGCCACAATCGAATACCTTTTGGGCGGTGGCGTGTGCACCATGATGTCCTCCCGTGAGGCCTTCATGCACATGCTTAATAATGTTCCACCCCTCCTATCTCGACACACAACATCTAAGAACTCTATCTCCTGCTATCCTAAAAAGAAAAGGATCATCCTAAACATACTTTCTCGCCTCACTAATAAATCGCTTCCTTTGTTGTGTGGACATCCCTCTCACAACATTGCCACTAGAGAGATAATTCGCTAAGTCGCAAAACCATGGCAATCCTTCTTTCTCGGCCTCAACAAACTCTATAGACTCGTGAGGGAACGTGTCTCCAATCTCCTCCTCACGAATCTCTTCCCTCTTGGGATCCTCTAACCGCGATAAATGATCGGCCGCCACATTCTCGGCCCCTCTCTTGTCCCTAATCTCAATATCGAACTCGCTAAGCAAAAGAATCCACCGAATGAGTCAGGGTTTAGCGTCTTTCTTTTGAAAAAGAAAACGCAACGCGGAATGGTCGGTGAAAACAATTGTCTTGGATAAAACGAGGTACGAGCGGAATTTATCAAAAGCGAAAACTACAGCTAAAAGCTCTTTCTCCGTGGTAGTGTAGTTTTCTTGAGCATCATTGAGCGTTTTGCTCGCGTAGTAGATGGGGTGGAAGTGCTTATCCTTTCTTTGTCCTAATACCGCTCCAACAGCATAGTCACTCGCATCACACATGAGCTCAAAGGGCAAGCTCCAGTCGGGCGAGATAAGAATAGGTGCACTAACCAACTGTTCCTTCAAGAAGTTGAAGGCCTTAAGACACTCCTCGTCAAAGACGAATGGAACGTCTTTCTCTAGCAAACGGGTCATGGGGCGGGTGATTTTTGAGAAATCCCTAATAAAGCGTCTATAGAAGCCCGCATGCCCTAGAAAACTCCTAATCGACTTAACACTCGTGGGTGGAGGTAACCTACTAATGGTATCTATTTTCGCACGATCTACCTCAATACCCTCTCTCGATATCTTATGCCCTAACACTATACCTTCCGTCACCATGAAGTGACACTTCTCCCAATTTAGCATAAGCTTCGTCTCTACACACCGCTTCAACATCCTTTCCAAATTCTTCAAACACACCTCGAAAGAATCACCATAAACTGAAAAATCATCCATGAAAACCTACCATGGAAGTCTCTATCATATCCTGAAATATGGCGACCATGCAACGCTGAAAAGTAGATGGAGCGTTACATAACCAGAATGGCATGCGTCGGTACACATAGGTTCCATAGGGGCATGTGAAGGTGGTCTTATCCTAATCCTCTGGTGCTATGGGGATCTGGAAGTAACCGGAAAAGCCGTCTAGGAAACAGTAGAATTATTGACCGGCTAAACGCTCCAACATTTGATCTATGAAAGGCAATGGGAAGTGGTCTTTACGGGTGGCATCATTCAACTTTCGGTAGTCAATGCACACGCGCCAACCCGTGACCGTACGTGAAGGGATAAGCTCGTTCTTTTCGTTCATGACAACGGTCACCCCCCCCCCCCTTATTGGGGACAAGCTGTGTGGGACTAACCCAAGGTGAATCTGAAAATGGGATATATCATCCCCGCATCTAAGAGTTTAAGAACCTCCTTTTTCACTACATCTTGCATGTTGGGGTTAAGCCTCCTTTGGGGTTGCACCACCGGTTTATAATCATCCTCCATGAGTATCCGGTGGGTGCAATAGGAAGGGCTTATGCCCTTGATGTCGGACAACCTCCATGCAATGGCCTCTTTGTTGGCCCTCAACACATCTAACAACCTCAATTTCTCACTTTCCTCTAACTCGGATGAAATAATAACGGGTAGCTCGGAACCCTCCCCTAAGAAAGCATACTCTAGATGAGATGGAAGTACCTTAAGTTCTAAGGGTGGGGGTTGGGTGGTGTTATCACTAACCGCTAACACATCGGGGATTAAAGGAATCCCCTCCTCTTCAACCTTACCTACACTCTCCAACTCCTCTTCTACCTTCTCTCCTACCTTCTCTCCTACCACTAGGTCCGCTCCACTAATGTACTCTAAGCAATGGTTGACACACGAGATAAACGAGTTCAAAAAGTAGACAGAATGGCAAGGACCACTATAGTCATCCGAACCACTCGGGTGGTTCATGGAACGGTCTATCTCAAAAGTAACTCTCTCCTCACCGACCCTAAGGGTGATCTTACCATCGTAAACGTCTATGAGGGCCTTAGCGGTACGTAAGAAGGGACGACCTAGTATAATGGGGACTCTCTCATCCGCTTCCATATCAAGAATTACGAAATCGGCGGGAAACACGAATTTGTCTACCTTAACTAGCAAGTTCTCAACTATACCCCTAGGGTACTTAACGGACCGATCGGCTAAAGACAATGTCATTTGGGTAGGTGCAAGCTCTCCTAAGTCTAGCTTCTCATAAAGAGAAAAGGGCATCAAGTTGATGCTAGCACCTAAGTCGGCTAAGGCTCTAGTGTTGGTATTACTACCGAATAGACAAGGAATGGTAAAAATACCCGGATCGGTATGCATTTTGGGAAGCTTATTTAACACAACGGCGGAACATCCCCCATTCAACGGGACGTTAGACAACTCTCCTAATTTCTCTTTGTTCCTAAGGAGATCTTTCAAGAATTTAGAGTATTTAGGCATTGATTGGAGTGCCTCTATAAATGGAAGTTTAATCTTCAATTGCTTGAAGATGTCTAAAAACTGCCCGTATTCCCTTGAGTATTTTTGGTTCTTAAGGCGTGAGGGAAATGGAACATACGCATGGTTCACTAAGGGTGAAGGTCTAACGTCTATTGGGGTTTTCTCAACTTTCTTCTCACTTTGAGACTCACCGGGCTGTGCGGTACTTGCTGGGCTTAGCCTCTTTTGCACTTTGCCGGGAGCCTCCATCTCGATTTCTTCATCTATGATATCTCCCTCTTCATCGACTACTCTCTCCTCGACTCTAGGGTTTCCTACGGTCTTGCCACTACGAGTGGTAATGGCTTTAGCATGGGCATTAGGGTTCGGTAGGGTGTTACCCGCAAACTGACCGGGTAATCTCTCTTCTAGCTTCCTAGACATATCACCTACGACCCTTTGGAGGTCTTGGAAGGAGGCTTGACGGTTCTTAAGCATTAGGTCATGTTCACTAAGGGTCTTTTGAGTGGTTTGGTCCTTAACAACTAGTTGACTCATCATGGACTCCATTCTCTCTATGCTACCCCCTAAATCAAAACTTGGACCTTGACCTGTTTGACCTTGGTTATTTGACCCCCCATCCTTGACCTGCCCATTGAACCCTTTGTTGAACTGCCCACTTGAACCCCCACCAAAAAGTGAATTTGGCCCCTATTTGGGTTTTGAGCCATTTGAAAGCCAGGGGGTCCATTTGGGCGAAAAGTGTTATTATTAAAGTTATTATTATTATTACGCCAACCCGACCCAAAATTATTATTGCCCCTAAAACCGCTAGGTTGACCTCGACCAAACCCTCCTCCTACAAAATCGACCTGCTCCTCACCAACAAGTAATGGACACGCACTCGTGTCGTGACCCCCTCGGCAAAACTCACATTTGTCTACCTTAGCCTTAATTTCTTTAAGTTCCCTAGTCACGTTTTCCAAAACAACGGCTAAACTAGGATCCATGGTGACATGGTTCACCCCTCGAGTGGGTGCACTAGTAGTGGTATTAGAATTACCACTTTGATATCGCTGATCGGATCGTGATTGTGATTGAGACTGAGCAAATGCCTCAAAACATTCTAAACACTCAGCAACCGTAAGAATACCCATCATATGCCCCCCTCGCGTTAGTATCGAACCTATCTCGAGTCTCTTGGGCGAGACCATTATAAAATTTCTCACATAAAGCCCAATCGGAAAGACCATGCTGGGAGCAACGAGCACAAAGGTTTTGGAAACGCTCCCAAGCAAGGTAGTAAGGCTCGTCGGGCTCCATGCGAAAGGAGTGGATTTGGTCCCTAAGACGTGAGGCTTTAGCGGGCGGGAAATATTTGTTCAAAAAGGCTTGACGAAGCCCCGCCCATGTGGTGAAGGTGTCGGTTGGTTGAGAGTCCAACCAGGTAGCCGCACGGCCGGCTAATGAGAATGGGAAAAGCTGTAGGTAGGTGGCATCATTGGGTGCACCGTGAAGGTTAAAGGTAGCTAGCATACGAGAGAAACGGTTTATGTGGGCCGGGGCGTCCTCATCGTCTCGGCCATGGAATTGGATGGTATTGGTGATAGCCTGCATGGCATAGGATGGAATCTGCCATGAATTGTCATTAACTATGGGTGGGACGGTGATGGGTGAAGCAAGGCCGGTGAAATCCTGAGTGGCTTGCTGATGGACGGTTTGCCTAGGGTTTGCCATTGGTTCTAAGTTTGCTGGATTGCTAGAGGTACTAGAAGTAGGGCTATTGGGTGGGGAAACCTTAGGTGAGGTTTTAGGTGAATGGTTAGGCGAAGGTGGTGGTGTAGGAGGTGGGGTGGGTAACGGGGTGGAATCAAAGTTGGGGAAACGAGAAGAGGATGTAGAAGTAACCTGTGGGCCTTGGCCCAATTGAGATGATGACTGCTTGACTGGTGGTGGTGGTCCGTGCGAGTGCAGATGTGACATCCACTACAAGCAAAAAACCTGAACACAAGAAAAGCAAACAATAGTCACTACGACTCAAGATGAAAATAAAAGACACAAAAAAAAGTTAACACGTAGCACGTATTTGTCAAGTAAATCTATCAAAGCTAATGAACGCAATTACCAAGAGTCCCCGGCAACGGCACCAAAAACTTGATGTGTGCTAAACAGACTATAAAATTAACTAAATTAGACTCTCTAAATTAGACACTAAAAAGCTTTAATTCTAGACTCGACCTAAAACCACACAATCGGCAAGTGTACCGATCAATGTAGTATAACCTAGGAAGTCCGGATATCGAACCACGAGACTCTATGAACCACGTAAACTAGACTCTGACAGACGCTGACATACACGACTAAAACTTGTTTATTTGTTTGGGGGGTTACGGAAACTAAGGAAATCTATATTAAACTACTAAGTAGACTAAAGCTAGACTAAAAACGAATAAAGACTGAGGACTTTTCTTATATGAGAACACGACCACCTAGACAAGAATCCTGGATTGTTTTTAAGAGATTACCGATTAAGTTAAGTGCATGAGTTATGGAACCGGGATCTTAAAATACTAAACCTATTAAGAACCAACGAGGCCCCTCGACCCTTCTCAAGGAGAAACCTGTGGAGCTACCTAGGCCGTTAATCCTACCGGTTATTAGACTCCTTTCCAGTTGTCTAATTATTGTGCAAGTACCCTAATGTTGACCTATTCTTTTCCAATCCTAGATCTAGGGTAGTTTGAAGTAATTAATTTGACTTGATAGACTAATAAAACCGACAGGTAAACCAAGACATGACCTTTTCCAAGGACTATGTAAAGCAATTCGCTGGGTAAGACCTACCAAAAGCCCCTCACTTTCCAGGTATTAGGACTAGTAGAACACTAAGACTTAGCAAATTATTACCAGTTACTTCTAGGGGTTATTGCGCAATTCTCCCTAAAGAGTGAAGGTTTTCTAACGTGATATAGACACTCACCGAAACCCTAAACCCTAATATGACTCTACGTTGTAATATAGACCGTCACTAAGAATCATATGAAGCAAATAATAACAATAAACCAAATCAGAGTACGCATACACATCAAATCATTAAATCAAACCGCTTACTAAACACAATCACCCATAACAATCATGCAATTAACAAAAACGGTAAAAATCTTTATTCAATCCATTCATCAAGTCTAGGCGGTTTATGAAATTATCCAAGCATACTAAAATGTGTCATCAATCCAAAGAAATCTAGAACAGAATTCATTGTAACAAAGTTTCAAAACAAATAACCGACAAAATAAGGGATTAGAAAACCCGATATAATCTTCGATTCTTCGCCCTCGACTCGTACCAATGATTCCTACGCCTTCAAATCTCCGATTGCTTGCCAAGAATGCTCCCAAAGTCGCCCAAAAGAAGTCTGAATTCGTAATTAGGGTTTCAATTGAGTTTTCTTGGGAATTAAACATCAAACCCTAGCTGGAAACAATAATTCTCCGAAAATAGTCCCTTCGTGCGACGCCAAGGAGGCCTCGCATCACGCGGCGCCTCCAAATCCTGATTTTCTTATTTTTTATCTTTTATTTAATTTCCAGCTTCTCCGACGCGCGTACGAATCCCGGTTTTCTTCTAAACTGCTTGTTTTTACTCGTTTTTCATCACTTTAAGCTACGGGACCTGAAATCAAAGCTTAACATCAGTAGTATCACAATTCTAACCTAAAACAGACTCAAAACGACTGAAAACTGACCAAAATATACACTATAAACATATGTACTTTGCAGTACATCAGGGCTCTGGATTGGTGGACTTCCGAAAGGAACAAATGAGGGAATGATGTAGCCTATGGGCTTACGTGGGATGAGTTAACGGACATCATGATGAAGGAGATCTGCCCTCCCCATGAGCTTCAGAAGCTGGAGGACGAATTTTGGCACATAAAGCAAGAGGGGGGCGACAACTCTGGTCTAACCGCCCGTTTCAAGCAGTTGAGTATCATTTACCCCGGCCAAGTTACTACTCCCGAAATCACCATCAAGAAATACATCTGTGCTCTACCGGATTGTGTGGCTGATTTCGTGCAAGCTGCGAAGACGGCAACTATTGAAGAAACTTTCTTGCTCATCGCCCAGATTAATGACAAGCGAGTTCGAGCTGGATTCTTTGATAAAGTCTCCAAGAATCTTCATCAAGTTACCGTTGCTCCCACCGCTGAAACCAACGCCGCATCATCTCAGGGTTCAAAGTCCTCCCGCCGCAAGAGAAAGAATAACAAGAACTGTGCTGTCACAAACGCCGCACCGCTCAATGCTGTACCCGCTCCACCTCAAAATCAGCACCGTCAAGTTACAGCAACTGCGACCAATGCACCTCCTGCTAAGCATGCATACACTAGTCCGCACCGTCTCTGCCTAACCTGTACTTATCATCATGCTGTGGGAATCGCATGCAGATTCTGTCCCAACTGCAACATCTATGGCCACTTTACTGCAAACTGCCACACTGGTCCTCGCCAAGCCCCTGCTCAAGCCCAAGCTCCTGCACCACAAGCTCTCCTTCCTACTCCACAGGGTCCATAAGCAGCTCCTGCCCCCGCAACTAATGCACGAGCCTGCTATGCGTGTGGTGATCCCAACCATTTCGCAAATAGGTGCCCGAATAGGATTGTGAAGCAAGAGCCCCAGCATCAGCCTTAACAGCAACAACAGCAGCAGCAACAACAAGCACCTCGCGGACGCGCTTTCAACATCAACGCCCGCCAGGCTCAAGCAGATAACAACGTGGTTAATGGTATGTTTCTTGTGAATGGTATATATGCTCCGTGTTTGTTTAATACTAGAGCAGATAACTGTTTTGTATCGTTTGAATTCGAAAAGCTCCTTAATCATAAGCACGCCCATCTCCCCACGACGTTCGATGTTGAAGTTGCCACTGGAAGAACCATCGCTGTTAACTCCGTACTACGTGATTGTACGCTTGAACTCAACAATCACGTCTTTCTTATCGACCTTATTCCGATGCAACTCGGTAGTTTTGACATCATAGTAGGCATGGATTTCCTTCGGGAGAATCATGCTGAAGTTGTGTGCTTCGATAAAATGATTCATTTCATTCTCGCGAACGGTGATCAATTATGTGTCTACGGTGAAGTCGCATCAAAGAAACTCCAACTCATGTCATGTGTCCAGGCTAGCAAGTATCTCCACAAGGAATACCAAGCTTTCTTGGCACACATTGTAGTAGCGGAGAAAAAGGAAGTTAAGGCACTGGATAAGGTGCCTGTGGATCGTGATTTTCCTAATGTTTTCCCTGATGATCTACCTGGTTTACCTCCGAGTCGCGATATCAACTTTCATATCGACCTCATTCCTGGAGCAAATCCTATCGCTAAATCCCCCTACCGACTCTCCCCGTAAAAAATGCGAGAACTCTCGAGTCAGCTCCAGGAATTGCTTGAAAAAGGCTTTATTCGCCCTAACACCTCTCCTTGGGGCGCACCTGTTCTTTTTGTCAAAAAGAAGGATGGATCGTTCCGGATGTGCATCGACTACGGGGAGTTAAATAAGCTAACTATCAAGAATAGCTATCCCTTGCCGTGTATCGATGATTTGTTTGATCAGTTACAAGGTGTTACGTGCTTCTCGAAAATTGATTTACGCTCAGGCTATCACCAGTTATGCATTCAAGAAGAAGACATTCCTAAAACTGCCTTTCGCACTCGATTCGGCCAATACGAGTTTGTCGTGATGCCCTTTGGTTTAACCAACACACCTGTGGTTTTCATGGATCTGATGAATCGTGTGTGTAAACCTTATCTAGACCGCTTCGTCATCGTGTTTATCGACGATATCCTGATCTATTCCAAGTCAAAAGCCGAACACGCGCATCATCTACGTTTGGGTCTTGAACTACTCCAAGGGAATCGACTCTATGCTAAGTTCTCCAAGTCCGAATTCTGGTTAGAGGAGGTTCAATTCCTCGGTCACATTGTCAATAGACAAGGTATTCATGTCGACCCCGCGAAGATTGAAGCTGTTAAGAGCTGGGTTACACCAAAGAACCCATCTAAAGTCCGTTCTTTTCTCGGACTAGCGGGCTATTACCGCCGATTTATCGAAGGATTCTCAAAAATCGCTATGCCGCTTACATCGCTCACACATAAAGATAAGCCTTTTGTTTGGGAAACTAAACAAGAGGCTGCCTTCCAAACTCTTAAGCATATGCTCTGCAATGCTCCCGTTCTTGCTTTACCTGACGGAAGTGATGACTTCATAGTCTACTGGGATGCCTCAAACCTTGGTCTCGGTTGTGTGCTTATGCAATGGGACAAGGTTATCGCTTACGCGTCTCGACAGCTCAAGATCCATGAGAAGAACTATACAACCCACGATCTCGAGCTTGGTGCAGTCATTTTTGCGTTAAAGATCTGGCGACACTACCTTTACGGTACTAAGTGTACGGTCTTCACAGACCACAAGAGCCTACAACACATCTTGAGCCAAAAGGAACTAAAGATGCGCCAACGCCGATGGGTTGAACTTCTTAACGATTATGACTGTGAGATTCGTTATCATCCTGGCAAAGCAAATGTTGTTGCCGACGCTCAGTCGACGAAGCTATCTGCATAGCGTTCGTAATACTCGCACCCAGCATAACCTCGAAGCTCTTATCTGTGACGCCCAACATGCTTGTTTTACCGAACACACTTTGAAGAAGGAAAGAATTACAAATGATGGCGCTCAATTTGTGAATAAATCGAATGGTATATTCCATTATCTAGACAGAATTTGGGTTCCTAAGCGCATCAACTTACGACAAATCCTGCTAGACGAAGCCCACAAGTCTCGCTATTCTATTCATCCGGGTGCCGACAAGATGTATCACGACCTTCGTCAACGGTACTGGCGGCCTGGAATGAAGAGGGATATCGCTATCTACGTTTCGAAGTGACTGACTTGCTCAAAAGTCAAGGCCGAACAGTAAAGACCCTCTGGCTTACTCGTTCAACCCAAGATCCCTATGTGGAAATGGGAGAGTATAGCTATGGATTTCATAACAAAACTCCCGCGCACGCCATCAGGTCATGATATCATCTGGGTTATCGTTGATCGTCTTACCAAATCTGCTCACTTTCTGCCAATACGAGAAGACTTTAAGGTAGAACGATTAGCACGGATCTACACCGACGAAATAATCTGTCGACATGGGACGCCTCGTGACATCATCTCTGACCGCGATGGTCGGTTGACCTCGCGTCTATGGGAAACGTTTCCATCTGCTCTCGGTACTACTCTAAATCTAAGTACCGCTTTCCATCCCCAAATCGACGGTCAGACCGAAAGAACGATTCGTACCGTTGAAGACATGCTTCGCTCGTGTGTCATAGATTTCGGTGGTAATTGGGATACGCACTTACCTTTGGTTGAATTCTCGTACAATAACAGTTATCATTCGAGTATTCAAATGGCACCTTTTGAGGCATTATACGGAAGAAAATGTCGATCGCCTATTGTATGACACGAGATCAGAGATGGACAAATTACCTGTCCTGAACTATTGCAAGAAACGACTGACAAAATCCTCCAAATTCGAGACAATCTACTGAAAGCTCGGAGTCATCAGAAAAGTTACGCCAATAGACGCCGCAATCCCCTTGAATTTGACGTTGGCGATCACGTACTCCTAAAGGTATCACCTTGGAAGGGTGTGATCAGATTCGGCAAGAAAGGAAAGCTCACGACTCGATATGTTGGACCCTTTAAGATTCTGGAAAGGATCGGCAAAGTGGCCTACAGACTCGAAGTACCGAAGGAACTTAGCAACGTCCACCCGACTTTCCACGTTTCGAACCTCAAAAAGTGTCTGGCCGAGCAGAATTTGCAAGTACCAATTGAGGATCTGCAAGTGGACGAAACATTACACTTCATAGAAAAGCCTGTCGAGATCATGGACCAGGAAACCAAGAAACTCAGGCGCTCACGCATTCCCATTGTGAAGGTTCGCTGGGAAGGCAAACGCGGCGCATAGTTCACCTGGGAACTCGAAAGTGACATGAAGGAGAAGTACCCATAATTGTTTGTTACGCCTGCACCTTAATTTCGGGACGAAACTCCCTAAACTAGGGGAGGCTGTAACACCCCGTGTTTCAAAATTCAAAGTACAAGTCAAAGTCAAAGGAAGAAAAGATTGCTAATTGCGAGCTGTCACTCCTTGCTTAACTATTAATTTGACTTTCTTGAGTTGCAATTTAGTCTCTTTTTAATTTGAAAGTTAGTTGTATTATGTGGAGTATTGATAATAATCATAGTTTAATCGATGACTATTTATCACCGGTAATCGCTTTACGACTGTGAATAATAGGAAGTAACAATGCGATAAAGTTAACTAAACGCTAATCTACTTAACGCTAATCTCATCGCTAACGCATCGCAATACGAATCGCAGTGAATTATGGGTTCTGGATATTGTTTTACATGTGTGTGCTAATTATATGTTAAATGTGTGTGCTTATGTTTATGTTTGAGGTATAAACGCAATCGCAACTCTATCTCATCGCAATCTCAATCGCAACACGGAACGCAGAATGGTTTGTTTAAGTTTATGACTGTATGTTAATTAGGTTATTTGTATAACTATTGGTTAATCTATCGCATCGCTTAATCTACGCTCGCTTAAACGCATCGCAACGCCCAACACACGAAACAAAACGCCGAAACCGAACTCACCGAGCCACTTCGATCGAATGACCATTCGATCGAATGACCATCCGATCGGATGGCCATCCGATCAGATAGTCATCCGATCCATGGTTTTTGCTCCCCTTTCCTCTTTTGGAAACCCTATAAATACCCCTTATCACATCACAAACCTTGATGTGATAGCTCTCTGCGCGACCAACTCGTTCCAGCCCACTTTTCCTTCGATTTCTCCCGATTCTTGTAAGTTTCTACCTTAATCCTTGTACTTTCTTGATCTATGCATGTTTCTTCATCATTTTCACCTTTGAATCTTAACTTTTAACCATGAAATCACTGGATTTGAGGTGTTCTAGGGTGATGTCATCATGGAGTTCTTATGAACTTCAAGTTTTGGCCTCATTCCACCAAGAACAACCCAGATCTAAAGGATTTCAACATGATTTAACAATGATTTCATCCAGATCTAAATGTTTTCAAAGTTAAAAGGATTGAAAGATACTTCTTCAACTTTCTTTCAACTCTTTTACACTCAATGTACTCAAAACTGATAGAAACGGAGCTCATTCAGGTCTTCTACTCAATTCGTAGTGAAGTGTCGGTCTGAGATATGAGTTCTATCAAAAAGACAACCGACTCCGGGCTAAACATGAATAACCGTCACGAACCAGTCAACTAGTCGAACTAGGGTGATTCCTGTTCGGTCGGACGACTTGGGACTTGACGAGGTTCCATTGTTTAGTACGTTGCTAAACCGTCTCGATTAAAACTTTTCAAAATAATCAAGTTCAAGACGATCGGACCATCGGGACGGATTGCCGTCCGATTGGATTGCCATCCGATCGAACGACCATCCGATCGGATTGCACTTGGGGTTCAACACTTAAACATTTCAAGTTTTCAAGAGATCTGAATGTCGAACGGATTGCCGTCCGATCGGATTGCCATCTGATCGAACGACCAACCGATCGGATTGACATTTGGGACTTCAACGATTTCCAAAGATCATTAGTTTCTAACTGGACGGATCGCCATCCGATCGAACGACTTCGTTCGAACGACCTAAAAGGTAGAGATACTTCTCTGATCATGAAATACTACAACGAAAACTTCAAAGCCACCATACACAAACACATCCATCTCAAACGAGTGGCCCACCGATCGAATGGCCAACCGATCGGATGACCATCCGATCGGATAGCCATCCGTTCGGATGACACTTCGACACTTTCTCACTTATATCGTTTTACGTGTCACTTACCACTAATACTATCGTTCTGTAACTAGGCTGACTCTCTACCACTCCCTTCAATCCATTAGCTACCATCACTGTGAGTATACTCGAACCCTTTTTCGCTTAACGCACTTTTGGGTGTTACATACGTTACTTATATCAAATCACATCAACACACAACGCAAACACTTTTTATACGCTAAACGCTCTGCATGTTATACGTGACTCGCAGAATGCTATGTTTGTTATGTTTACACATTGATTACTGTCTACCTACCTTAGCAACGATAGTACTATAGTTTGGACTCAGCACCTGTTTATTCAGGGGTTGTTAAGGATTTTACTTCACGTGTTCGCAGTGGCGAACATGTTTTGCACACTCTACAACTCGCAGTTATTGGTATTGATAGGATCTATGTCGATAACTTACGTGCTTTCACTTTTAATGTACTACATGCTGGTTATGCGTAAATCGCTTTCGCTACTATTATTACTATCAAACTTGTATGCTCACCTTTACACTATGTGTATTGACTTTTACTTTAAGGTATGTGACAGGTGTTAAGGATGCTTCGCTATCTGCTATGTGAATCAAGACTAGGAAGAGTCTAGAAACGAACAATAATTTGAAATCTGAGTTGTCGGAACAATTACTTGTTTTTTAGATATTTGGTCTGTAATAACTTGGTTGCTTAATATATTACGGTATGGGACGTAATGCTAAATATTCGGTAATAATAGTTGTTACGGATTTGTCATGAACAATTTGTTTCGCTCAGTGCCATGGCCCGATGTTTCCGCCATCGGTTGGGGTGTGACATATATACTATGAATGGGTGTAAGTTTTACTTACCTTGTATCCGGTTGTGCTCTTTTCCGCGTACTTGATCCGTTTGATCCGCTTATTTCCCAAGCCTTCACCTAGCTTGTCTAGAGTCAAACTATCATCATAATTCGTAAGATGGTTAGATTAGTCATCATTAATTATGACTATTCCGTCTTACGGATTTTACATCCAAATTCACCATTTGATTTCATTTTGGTCAATTTGACTTTTAAAGGTCAAACTGCCTATTAGCATACATGATTATACTATGAAACTCGACAATTCATTTAAGAAGTTGTCAAGTATCCGATAGGCATTATTCTTACGCCACCGTTTTAACTACTTTTCAAGTCTAAGTTCATGCTATTAATAACACCAAATTAACTTAGCTCTAGATTATCAAAGCTAATTATTCATTCGTTAAGCAAGAACTAAAGGTTTCCGTTTTCATGTAAAAAACCCGTTTCACCATACCATTAGACATTCATCCGAACATCTAATAAAATCAAGTTTTACATATTAATTAGTAGGCATCATGATTCCGAAACCTACTTACATGAACAAAATCTCTAATTTCATCATAATATACAAAACCCATTTCAAGTTATATATGAGCATTCACTTAAACTTATAAATTGTTCAAGTATTTAGCTCCAACTATCAAATATGATGATTCTAAGCACATACATATCATCATTTTTACTATTTAGTCAAAACCCCACTCAGCTCATACTTGATTAATTGACTAATCACTAGTTTATGGTACAATCCTATAAGTTTGCATCTAGGGTTTGTTCCTAGACATAGATTCAACCCAATATCACTCATATATACAACATTCATCACAGAATCTTCAATTTTGGGTGTTCATCATAAATTCAAAATATCACCAAACATTAAAATTCAACATACCTCATGATTCCCATGATTAGGTGATTATTTATATATATTCGTATCTGAATTTGGTCTTCGATTTCCCTTTCAATTTGAAGATTAATTGAACTAGGGTTCTTGGCTCCTTGGAGCTCCTTCTGCTCGATTCCAGAACACACACCTGGTGTGTGTTTATTTTTATTTTTTTATTAAATAGAACTTGTCTCCTTTTAAACGATTTTGGTCCCTCAAGTTTAATTTTAATTGGTAGCGACTAGAACTCCATGTTTTATTACTTATTTAGACCTCATTAACTAGGTTAATTATTCCTAGTTAACTTAATGGGTTCTGGAAGTTATAACCCGTTATATTTTAAGTCTCGTTAACTCGGGAATTTTTATATACTTTGTTTTCTCAAAGTATTTATCCTCTTTCCAATTAATATTAGGTTTATTTATTTAAATTCCTAATATTTACCGGGTTAATTTTTACCACTAACGGTATTTTACCCGTCATTACTATTAACGTGGTTTGATTACCAAACCCGTTTTTGGGGTGTTACAAGTCTACCCCCTTAAAGAGGTTTCGTCCCCGAAACCTTATTTACGTAGCTCATTAATTTAGACTAAACGAACTTAGTTTTATTTTCAAGGCATTCATTCATTCTTTTTGATCTAACGTTTTCATTTATATTGACACGTACGTCTTTCATGTGTAAGGCCTCGTGGGCCATTACTTTCAGCTTATATCCTTTATCTTTATTGATTATTTATTTTGGTGGTTAGACTTGTTTGTCACCGGTTACCTTATACTCCGTCGCTTGGGTATATCCACTTTGCCTTCTCGAGGCTTACAAACTTTTATCGTCCCCATTTCTTAGTTCACGCTATAACGTGGCTATATTCCATATTACTTTTCTTAACCATGATCGTATTACGTCATGTTTAAGTTTAGATAATCTTCTCATTTTCGAAAATCTTCTTTTTGAATGTGTCTTCATGCACCCATTCTTTTAGTGCTATCCAATTCCTCTCATAATATTTATATTTGTTAAAACGTTATTTTTCACTAAAACCGAATTTTAGTTTAACGTTTTCTCTTTAAATCATGTCAATCTCTCATATCAAGGAATTTACGCCCAAGTATTTATTCCTTTCCGTTGTCATTTCGGTTCTGTCTTCGCCCTTTTTGTGAAATAACACAATTTAAATGATTGTGAATTCTTTTATCATTCCTGCCCGTTTAGATGTTTTTAGTGACATCCTTCACTTTTGTCAACCAGACTTTTCATGATCTCTTAGTTTTAACCCATTCGGTTAACTTAGCGAAACTCATCGCTTTTATACAAATTTTACCATCCGTTATTATTTTACGCGGGGAGTTACAACTAGTTTCCTCGCTTTACATTACTGACCCGTAGGTTCTTTCACTTAGCCTCACAGGCTTTTTCCTTTGATTTTCACCTTTTTAAGGTGAGACCCCAACAATTCGTTTCTTTCTATTCGTGACCCAAAGGTCTTTTTGGTCCCGTAGACCTTAACATTACTTATAATCCTGTAGGTTATGATGATCCCGTAGATCATACTTTATTCGAGTTTTTATTCAAACGTACATATGTTTATATATGTATATGGCGTCAAGGCTCCCCTTTTTATGTTTAGAATTATTTACTTTTGCCTTTTGGATTTCATTTGACAAGGCTACATTTGTTTTCTTTCGAGTTATCTTTCCGACTTTATGACTTCTAACGTCATTTACACGTCGGTTTGTCCTACACTTATCGTTACCCGGTTCTTACCTATACTTCTTAACGACCCATTACCCGGGTTCTTTTATCTTAATGTTTTTAACGCCTATAACCCTTTACATAGGTTTATTAATATTTCACACTTTTATTTATTCGGTTCGCGCTTACTTAATTTAGCAAGCGTCATCCTTTATTAAATTCGTTTGACTTGTTCGTGTGAAAATTCATCACTTATGAATGTCAAACTTCATTCTTTGTTCGACCCTTTCAACTTTAAAATAGTTGAACGTGATTTATCAATCTTATCGTCTTTTAGTCATGACTCGAAACCCGAGTCTTTTGACTTTCCCTCCGCGTTCCCGTTTCTCGGTCTACGCATGTGTTTAAATCCTTACCCATCAACCGGGTGTTTTACCGAAGTTGTTATCATTGCAATCCTTTCGGTATGCATTAAGACTTCGCTTCGATTTATTTGGTCGTCTTAGCGAAATCCATCGCTTTTATTCAACCATGTCTTTTATTCTTTATGTGACCATCCCTGACAACCTTATAGATTCTAAGTGATGATTATCATCGTCGTCCTCTCTTTACTACGACCAAATTTAACAACATTGATTATCTTTTTCGTGTGGGCAATACCTTCGTTTTTATGACCCTGTGGATCATCTATACTTTGGTTTTACTTGCCCATTCTGTCAACCATGGCTCTTTCGTCCAAAATGACTTATTTTTGCGAATTTTTTCCTTAGGTCCTTCATTTATATCTTCATTTACATTAATCCTTGTCCCTTCTCTCGGGCTCGTTATCCTAATGTAATACACTTCCGTCGCCCGGCTATGCGTTTACATTATTATTAAGGGGTAACTTCGTAGAAATGTAACCAACTTTGACAAGTGTTCCAATTAAGTCATTGAAAGTTTTTTTTGTCTCTATAAAATAACTCAAGTTTCATTTGATGTTCTAATACTATGTAATTATTAGGTTACCAAGGTTACCAGGTTAGTAATGATGATGTGTTAGGTTTTATTATCTTTTTTAATTTTTAATATGATATGGAAAATAAAATTAATGACATGGATTTTTCTCTAAAAAATTGAAAAATCATTTTTATTCTAAAATTAATAAAACATATACTATTACGATATTGCTTTTTTTTGTTATGATAAAATTCATGTCGCCTAGGGTTTTGGGAGGATATTTCTTTTTTTTTTATGAATAGAAAATAAAAAAAAAAAACTTGTGTTAATTATGAATAAGAAAAGCAATATTCATGTTGCACGTCTTGCAAAATAACCTGATCATCAAAGGTTATAATATGTTTTTATTTTATAATTCCACCTAATATAAATAATATCCATGTAAGCACTAAAAAGAAAAAAAATAAAAGAAAAACATGGTAACCTGATGACCTGGTAATTACACAGTATTGGAACACAAAATTAAAGTTTAGTGACTTTAGAGAGACAAAAAAAGTTTGGATGACTTAATTGAGACACTTGACAAACTTAGTTACATTTTATATTTTTCTCATGTGATTCATTTGAGTACTTTTTAATTTGTCCCACTCACCCCGCCCTTACTACATCAGATGTAAATGTGTCCACTACAAGAAGTTCATGGTATCATATGCCACTACTTACTTGGCCAGAGTAAGCGATTAACATATGATACACATGACCTTTTTATAGTTTTCACATCATGCCCTATGTAAGTAACGCCTCTATTTATTTCATGTCTCTGATTTCATTTAGTAAAACTTTATTCAATTGCAAAACAACAATCATTAGTTTTACTAGTTTTACATTTTGAACATATAAAATGTTTTCCTTTCTATCGAGCTATTATATAATCACATTCATTAATGTGATCGCTACTTTTCTCAATAGCATTGTATTGAGAGTTTCCCACTTGGATAATTACCCCCGTTCAAGTTTCCATATGAACTAATCCTATTATTCTTTGTTATTCATCATCGTGAATAACACATGTTTCTATTAAATTTCTCTTGGAAATATCATCCTGAATAGATATCCTATTCAGGTTTTCCAAGTTCTATCATATATATGCAACCGTCATTCCTTACGTGTTTGTTGCATATTACTACTTGTGTGATTAAATTTACAACGTACACCTGGTAATGCTTGCCCTAACGAGATTTCCATACCTTTATCCTTGTTCGTGATCATTACACGATTTAGGTCCTTGATGAGTATGCTCTGCTCGTCATACTTCAGACCATTCCACCGTCATATCCGCAATTCATTCAACTCTCGTCATCTTCAGATGCGAGTGTCCTCCAACTAAACATTAATAAAAGTTAGTAATTTCGACCTTAATGAACGCCCGTATTATAATACAAGGCTTTTCTACTATACGTGTCAACACATGTAATTTCATTGACTATATTGATCCTTGATCGATTTAATTGGGGTAACATGTATTACACGATAATCCTATGTGTTATTCACAACACTTTAATCATACTAAACCATTACTATATACATGTACTTACCGGATTTGCGATCAAGCCTTGAACCGAACACACTTTACTCTTTAACCATGAGCTCTGATTACCATCTTGTAAGACCCTTACTATTATTTAACGATTTACGTATAAATATCGACAATTAAATGTGTATTAACAACTACACATACTTCTCAAAATAGGGGTTTATTAAAACTTTTACATGTTTAAAGAAAGTACAACATAATGTAATTGAGTTCGTCATTTTAATGTAATGATGAAGCGCCGTGTGGAAGCTTCTTTTTCGTGTGTTCGGTTCTTGTATGACGCTTGATCTTCATCCGGGAACCCTTGACAATTACCTGTGATCAAAACCAACTTATAAGTTAGTTTTGATGGCTTATAAACGAGTTTAAACAAGTCTAGAGTTCAGAATAAACAAAACAAAAATTTTTGACAGCCCTGTAGTCTGTCGCGGGCCGCGACAGACTGAGCTTAATCCCTTGCGGGCCGCCACCACCCGTGGTGGGGCGCGACCTCTTCCAACTTATCCGTCGTGGGGCGCGACAGACTCATTTCGACATAAGGTTTGTTTTGATGAGCTGCATGTTCCCAACTCCAAGTTTTAACCAATTTTTAACTTTAAAACTTCATAACTTTCAATCTAGATGTCCGTTTTACGCGATTCTTTTTCCTACGCATTCGTAATTTAATTCTCCATCATATGGAGTTATAGCCTGACATCTGTATTTATAAAATGTAGGATTTCAAGCCTTCGGCTTGAAATTGGTTTACTATGACTTTTGACCCGTTTTGGTTTAAAACCACCAACTTATTTTTAACTAATCAAAATACATGCTCCAATGTATTTAACACAAAATCCTTAGCTCAGGTTTGTAATATTTTATGAATTATGCGAATAGTACGCAAGCTATATGCATAAATCCATTTTGACCCGTTTAGTTGATTTAAACAACTTAGTCTAAAACTGGCTCTTTTCTTTTCATGCTTCGTAATTCCACATCTAAAATATCTGCTTATATTCCAGCACGACTATTTTTGTGGTGGATTTAGCATAACTAACCCATTATCCTAAATTTACCCTTCGTTAGTCATTTTACATAACTGACACATTTTTAGGCATTTGATCCATGAATGTTTATACCTATAACTTATATTCATATTTAATGATTCCCTGATCATAATGCAAGTTCTTAACAACCCATATGGGTCGTTTGCCCCATTTACCCTTCAAGGGCGTTTTAGTCAACTTTAGTCCCTCATTTTACGACGAAGAACTTTCTCTAATGATTTGACCAAATCCGCATGTTTGACTAAAAACTTATTTATGCGTACCTGGCTCGGGTCAAAGTATTGACCCGTTTAATACCTTGCCATAATGATTTGCTAATTCATAGCAATGAAATTTCCATAAGCCTATTTACCCTGTGAGCATTGTACTCGATAAATACTTGTTAGTCGTTAATTGTCAAATGGTGTTGAAATCACCATTTGACCCATTTCGGCTTTCTCACCATGTGATTATATCTTAAAATTTCATTTCTTTTGCGTTTGACCCAACATGGCTTATGCCATATGGTGTCCTTCAAACTTCGGCTTTTATCCAACTATATGTGACCAAATCACCATTTTACCCTTATTGTTCGATTAGGCTTATCTTACTAAGTAGCCATTTCAAAAACTCTTTTGTATATGTCATTTCATGACTATTTACCATTTCAACTCCCTTATTACCATTAACATGGTTTTCATCATTTTATTCGTTCCGACGCATATCATTTCGCGTCGGGACTCATATTTCGGATACAACCCGTTATTATGTTTATATCCTCTAGAATGGATATATATATATATATATATATATATATATATATATATATATACTATGAACGGGTGTAAGTTTTACTTACCTTGCATCCGGTTGTGCTCTTTTCCACGTACTTGATCCGTTTGACCTGCTTCTTTCCCAATCCTTCATCTAGCTTGTCTAGAGTCAAACTATCATCATAATTCGTAAGACGGTTAAATTAGTCATCATTAATTATGAATATTCCGTCTTACAGATTTTACATCCAAATTCACCATTTGATTTCATTTTGGTCAATTTGACTTTTAAAGGTCAAACTGCCTATTAGCATACATGATTATACTATGAAACTCGAAAATTCATCTAAGCACTTGTCAAGTATCTGATAGGCATTATTATTACGCCACCGTTTTAACTACATTTCAAGTCTAAGTTCATTATATTAATAACACCAAATTAACTTAGCTCTAGATTATCAAAGCTAATTATTCATTCATTAAGCAAGAACTAAAGGTCTCCATTTTCATGTAAAAACCCGTTTCACCATACCATTAGACATTCATCCGAACATCTAATACAATCAAGTTTTACATATTAATTAGTAGGCATCATGATTCCGACACCTACTTACATGAACAAAATCTCTAATTTCATCATAATATACAAAACCCATTTCAAGTCATATATGAGCATTCACTCAAACTTATAAATTGTTCAAGTATTTAGCTCCAACTATCAAATATGATGATTCTAAGCACATGCATATCATCAATTTTACTATTTAAGTATTTAGTCAAAAACCCACTTAGCTCATACTTGATTAATTGACTAATCACTTGTTTATGGCACAATCCTACAAGTTTGCATCTAGGGTTTGTTCCTAGACATAGATTCAACCCAATATCACTCATATATACAACATTCATCACAGAATCTTCGATTTTGGGTGTTCATCATAAATTCAAAATATCACCAAACATTAAAATTCAACATACCTCATGATTCCCATGATTAGGTGATTGTTTATGTATATTCGTATCTGAATTTGGTCTTCGATTTCCCTTTCAATTTGAAGATTAATTGAACTAGGGTTCTTGGCTCCTTGGAGCTCCTTCTGCTCGATTCCAGAACACACACCTGGTGTGTGTTTATTTTTTTTAATAAATAGAACTTGTCTCCTTTTAAACGATTTTGGTCCCTCAAGTTTAATTTTAATTGTTATGGACTAGAACTCCATGTTTTATTACTTATTTAGACCTCATTAACTAGGTTAATTATTCCTAGTTAACTTAATGGGTTCGGAAAGTTATAACCCGTTATATTTTAAGTCCTGTTTACTCGGGCATTTTTATATACTTTGTTTTCTCAAAGTATTTATCCTCTTTCCAATTAATATTAGGTTTATTTATTTAAATTCCTAATATTTACCGGGTTAATTTTTACCACTAACGGTATTTTACCCGTTATTACTATTAACGTGGTTTGATTACCAAACCCATTTTTGGGGTGTTACAGATCTACAGAATTCCTCCATAGCATGATTCTTAAACTCAGGTCCATTGTCGTTGCGTATGCGTCCCACTTTCAAAGTATACAAATTCTCAATCATAGTGATCAAGTTTTTGATAATTTCGAAAGTTTCACTCTTGTGTGCCATAAACGCCACCCAAGAAAATCTTGAATAATCATCTGTCACCACGAGGCAGTACGAGTCATTGCTAACGCCTTTATGCTTTACAGGACCGAACAAATCCATGTGCAAACGTTCAAGCGGCACTTCTACCATGTTGATCTTCTTTATCAGGTGCGATTTCTTACTTTGCTTTCCTTTTTGGCATGAAACACAGACGTCTTGCAGGTGAAAGTTTTTAACAGGAACACCATTCACTAACTCATTCTTCACCAGATGATTCATTTTTTTAAGTGAATATATCCCATCCGTCTCTGCCAAGAGATTGATTCATTTTCTGTGGCTTTAGAAACAAAACAGGTTACTTGAGCAGACCTTGTAATTACTTGGCTCATATCAAGGACATATAAATCATTAATCCTTGGTGCAGATAAGAGAATCCAGTCTTTTGGAATCTTGAAACCGGGCTTCAGCACATAACATCCATTTGCATCAAAGTACACTGAAAACTTCTTATCATAGATTTGAGAAACACTGAGAAGATTGTGATCAAGTTGTTGCACAAAGTTGATCTTGTAAAAACTTACAACCCCGTTGGATACCATTCCTTCACAAGTAATATATCTGCCTTTATCTCCAGCAAAAGCAATATAACCTCCTCTAATAGATTTAACGTCGTAGAGAAGTTTCATGTCACCTGTCGTGTGCCTGGATGCCCCACTATCAACAATCTAAAGACTACTGATAGTTCCACCTGGAACACCCTGCACAAGTACTCAAATGATCAGTTGGAGATGGGGACCAAGCCTTCGTGGACTTGGGTATTCCATTTTCATCGACAAAAGTTATTTCAACTTCGCGATGGTTTGGAAATAGTGATGCTCCCCTTGAATTTGTGAATAATTTAGGTTTCCAAGTTTGTTGAGTTTTACAGTTTGATTGTTTTAAATTTTAACTTCGTGATTGTTTGAAGTGTTTGAAATTTCTGGTCTGACTGAAACAGGTTGTTTTTGAACCACATCGGTTTTAAGAGCCTTTTCAATTACCTTGATTTGGTTGCGTTTCTGTTTCTTCTCCCTTTCTTTCACAAGACGGGGATCTTGTTTTGGAGAAACAGATCGCTTTTCGTAATTTTACTCACGGGGAAGATCAGCTTTAGCCTTTAACTTATGAAGATATGGGCAATTTCGAATGATATGTCCAAATTCACCACACTCGAAACATGATCTTCGTTCAACAAACCCCGAAGTATCATGTTAATGTCTCGTTGAGGAACTTTGTGATTTCGAAGTACTTGGTCCTGAATTTTTTTGACCATCTCTTTTCAAAATTTTAACATGACTAACAAAATCTACATTAGATTTGTTTTCAAAAAATTCAAGTTTATCGGTTCCCTTCGACTTCACAAAGTTCATCTTTTAGTTCTTTCTTTTGTTTTGTTCCTTTCGACCTTGAGTTGTCGATTTTCCTTTTGGTTTAGTGTGGTTTTGCTGATTTTTCTCAGTTGGTAATTTCTGATTGCTATATTGTTTTCGACTTCAGCTTTTGGAATCGGAGGACATTGTGTTACCACAACTCGTGAACTCGACTCTCCCAAAAACTTACTTGTCGAATCCTTAAAAACTTTACTGATTAAAGATTGATTTAGATTCTTAATCGGAAAATCTTTGTTTGAATAAATTTTATCATCACCAACCAGAGTGTACAACAAATTCACACTCTCAGAGTCTTGTGCAGAAGCGGACTCAACCAGAACAGTCTTAGCAGGTTTTGCGGGATGATCACATAGAATATGATCCTCAAGAGGTATGTCCTATTCTTTGGTCACTGCATCAGACTGTGCTGGGTTAGTATCATCGGATTCATCATCTGAAGAATCAGCATCCTCAACAATGACTGGAGGATCCTGATTTTGTTCAGCTTTTGACACTTTCGCATCTGCTGACTCATCCGAATCTGAGGATACTTCATTTTTGTAACCAAGTCCAGCTGCGAATTCCTCAACGTCTAATGGAACTGATGGCTCAAAGTGAGGCTTATCCTCCTCATCAGGCATTGCGGTATAATTGTGTCTAACAGGTGGAGGACACTCCTTATATCCAATGCACGTGACATCATTCTTCTTTTTCTGTATGTCAGTGATGTGATCTAGCACATACCTAGAGTTTAAGTAACTAGTTAACTTAAGCTGGATCGCCTCGTTTTCACAGTTAGCACATGCCAACTCCTTTTGTGTTTCCTCAAGCCTATTGATGTAATTGTTTATAGCAGTTTGTTTTCTTGAAGCTATTTTTGTTAACTTGGACTTATCTTCTTTTAATGTGTCAATTATCCTTTTAAAGTCCTTTTCATGATTTTTATGAAACATATTGGCCTCTGTGCATTTTGAAAGATCCACGACTAAATTTTGATTGTGGATAAATGTCACGTTATACTTGCTTTGCAACTCATCATATTTTCTTTGCAAGTCAGACAATTTACCACCTAAATCAACATAATTATCACATTTATCAGGTTTTGGTTCATCGAAATATACCTGACTTGACGAACCACCAACATTAGCCATGAAGGCTGAATGATGAGAAGAAGAAGAAGAAGAATAAGCAGCTTGATCCACCAGAATTGATCTTCTGTCATTCACTTCTTTAGCTTCACCCAAAAATTTCTCGACATCTGCATCAATGGTCTCATGTGACACTTCATCCATACCGTCTTCACCTGAAGTTGAGGTTTCAGCTTGCACTATAACCAGAACTGTCTTCATCTTCTGAAGATTCTCCACCACTGTCACACCCCAACCGATGGCGGAAACATCAGGGCGCGACACTGAGCGAAACAGATTGTCCAAGAGAAATTCCATAACAACTAAATTACCGGATAGTTAATATTATGTCCCATACCATAACCCATCAAGCAAATCAATTATTACAGACATAGATATCTCTAGGCAAATCATTGTTTCGACAACTCATATTTAAATAAGTAAATTGTCTTTGTTTCTAGACTCCATCCTAGCTCAATTCCATCAAATAGCAAACAAGCATCCTAAGCACCTGTCACATACGTTAAAGTAAAAGTCAATACACATAGTGTAAATGTGAGCATATAAGTTTGATAGCATAATAGTAGTGAAAGCGATTTACGCATAACCATCATGTAGTATGTTAAAAGTGAAAGCACGTAAGTTATCAACATAGATCCTATCAATACCAATGACTGCGAGTTGTAGAGTGCGCAACATATGTTCACCACTGCGAACACGTGAAGTAAAATCCTTAACAAGCCCTGAATAAACAGGTGTTGAGTCCAAACTATAGTACTATCGTTACTAAGGCAGGTAGACAGCAATCAATGTGTTAACATAACAAACAGGCATTCATCGAGTCACGTATAACATGCAAGAGCGGTTAGCGTATAAAAAGTGTTTGCGTTGTGTGTTGATGTGATTTGATATAGATAACGTATGTAACACCCAAAAGTGCGTTAAGCGAAAAAAAGGTTCGAGTATACTCATAGTGATAGTAGTTAATGGATTGAAGGGAGCGCTAGAGAGTCAGCCTAGTTACAGAACAATAGTATAAGCAATAAGTGGCACGTAAAACGATGCAAGTGAGAAAGTGTCGAAGTGTCATCCGAACGGATGGCTATCTGATTGGAAGGTCATCCGATCGGTTGGCCATTCGATCGTTAGGCCACTCGATTGAGATGGATGTGTTTGTGTATGATGGCTTTGATGTTTTCATTGTAGCATTTCAAGATCAGAGAAGTAACTCTACCTTTCAGGTCGTTCGATCGATCGGTCGTTCGATCGATCGATCGTTCGATCGGATGGCGATCCGTCCAGTTAGAAACTAATGATCTTTGAAAATTGTTGAGGTCCCAAATGTCAATCCGATCAGACGGCAATCCATTCGACATTCAGATCTCTTGAAAACTTGAAATGTTTAAGTGTTGGACCTCAAGTGCAATCCGATCGGATGGTCGTTCGATCGGATGGCAATCTGATCGGACGGCAATCCGTCCCGATGGTCTGATCGTCTTGAACTTGATTATTTTGAAAAGTTTTGCAGTTTGCTCGAGATGGTATGACAACGTACTAAACAATGGAACCTCGTCAAGTCCCAAGTCATTCGATCGAATAGGAATCACCCAAGTCCGATCAGTTTACCGGTTCATGACGGTTGTTCATGTTTAACCCGAAATTGGTTGTCTCTTTGATAGAACTCAGATCTCAGACCGACACTTCACTAAGAATTGAGTAGAAGATCTGAATGAGCTCCGTTTCTATCGGGTTTGAGTGTATTGAGTGTAAAAGAGTTGAAAGAAAGTTAGAAAACCATCTTTTAATCCTTTTAGCCTTGAAAGTGTTTAGATCTCGATGAAATCAGTGTTAATTTATGTTGAAATCCTTTAGATCTGAGGGGTTCCTGGTGGAATGAGGCCAAAACTTGAAGTTCATAAGAACTCCATGATGACATCACCCTAGAACACGTCAAATCCGGTGATTTCATGGTTAAAAGTCAAGATTCAAAGGTGAAAATGATGAAGAAACATGTGTAGATCAAGAAAGTACAAGGATTAAGGTAGAAACTTACAAGAATCGGAAGAAATCGAAGGAAAAGTGGACTGGAACGAGCTGGTCGCGCAGAGAGTTGTCATATCAAGGTTTGTGATGTGATAGGGTTTCCAAAAGAGGAAAGGGGAGCAAAGGCCACGGATCGGATGACTATCCGATCGGATGGCCATTCGATCGAATGGTCATTCGATCGAAGTGGCTCGGCGAGTTCGGTTTCGGCGTTTCGTTTCGTGTGTTCGAGCGTTGTGATGCGTTTAAGCGAGTGTAGATTAAACGATGCGATAGATTAACCAATAGCCTAACTAACACACAGTCATAACTTAAACAAACCATTATACGTTCCGTGTTGCGATTGAGATTGCGATGAGATAGGCTTGCGATTGCGTTTATACCTCAAACATAAAAATAAGCACACACATTTAACACATAATTAGCACACTGTAATTCACTACGATTCGTATTGCGATGCGTTAGCGATGAGATTAGCACTAAGTAGATTAGCGTTTAGTTAACTTTATCGCATTGTTACTTCCTATTATTCACAGTCGTAAATATACATCGATTTCACTGCGATTATTATCATTTACTCCACATAATACAACTAAGACAAACAAATACTAGAATTTGATTACAAGTCAAGAAGCGCAATCAGTAGTTAAGTAAGGAATGGCAGATCGCAATTAGCAATCTTTTCTTCCTTTGACTTTGACTTTGACTTGTACTTTGACTTCCGGAACAAGGGGTGTTACAGCCTCCCCTAGTTTAGGGAATTTCGTCCCGAAATTAAGGCGCAGGCGTAACAAACAACTATGGGTATTTCGACTTCATGTCACTTTCGAGTTCCCAGGTGAACTCCGCGCCGCATTTGCCTTCCCAGCGAACCTTCACAATGGGAATGCGTGAGCGCCTGAGTTTCTTGGTTTCCCGGTCCATGATCTCGACAGGCTTTTCCACGAAGTGTATTGTTTCGTCTACTTGCAGATCCTCAAGTGGTACTTGCAAATTCTGCTCAGCCAGACACTTTCTGAGGTTCGAAACGTGGAAAGTCGGGTGGACATTGCTAAGTTCATCCGGTAGTTCGAGTCTGTAGCCACTTTGCCGATCCTTTCCAGAATCTTAAAGGGTCCAACATATCAAGGCACGAGCTTTCCTTTCTTGCCGAATCTGATCACACCCTTCCAAGGTGATACCTTTAGGAGTACGTGATCGCCAACGTCAAATTCAAGGGGCTTGCGGCGTCTATCGACGTAACTTTTCTGACGACTCCAAGCTTTTAGTAGGTTGTCTCGAATTTGGAGGATTTTGTCAGTCGTTTCTTGCAATGGCTCAGGACCGGTAATTTGTGCATCTCCGATCTCGTGCCATACAATAGGCGATCGACATTTTCTTCCGTATAACACCTCAAAAGGTGCCATTTCGATACTCGAATGATAACTGTTATTGTACGAGAATTCGACCAAGGGTAAGTGCGCGTCCCAATTGCCACCGAAATCTATGATACACGAGCGAAGCATGTCTTCAAGGGTACGAATTGTTCTTTCAGTCTGACCGTCGGTTTGGGGATGGAAAGCGGTACTTAGATTAAGAGTAGTATCGAGAGCAGATTGAAACGTTTCCCAAAGATGCGAGGTAAACTGACCATCACGATCAGAGATGATGTCACGAGGCGTCCCATGTCGACAGATGATTTCGTCGGTGTAGATCCGTGCTAATCATTCTACCTTAAAGTCTTCTCGTATTGGCAGAAAGTGAGCAGATTTGGTGAGACGATCAACAATAACCCAGATGCTATCGTGACCAGATGGCGTGCGCGGGAGTTTCGTTATGAAATCCATAGCTATACTCTCCCATTTCCACATGGGGTTCTCAGGTTAAACGAGTAAGCCAGAGGGTCTTTGCTGTTCGGCCTTGACTTTCGAGCAAGTTAGGAACTTCGAAACGTAGATAGCGATATCCCTCTTCATTCCAGGCCACCAGTACCGTTGACGAAGGTCGTGGTACATCTTGTCGGCACCCGGATGAATAGAATAGCGAGACTTGTGGGCTTCGTCTAGCAGTATTTGTCGTAAGTTGGTACGCTTAGGAATCCAAATTCGGTCTAGATAATGGAATATACCATTCGATTTATTCACAAATTGAGCGCCATCATTCGTAATTCTTTCCTTCTTCAAAGTATGCTCGGTAAAACAAGCATGTTGGGCGTCACGAATAAGAACTTTGAGATTGTGCTGGGCGTGAGTATTACGAATGCTATGCAGATAGCTTCGTCGGCTGAGAGCGTCGGCAACAATGTTAGCCTTGCCAGGGTGATAACGAATCTCACAGTCATAATCGTTAAGAAGTTCAACCCATCGGCATTGGCGCATATTCAGTTCTTTTTGGCTCAAGATGTGTTGTAGGCTCTTATGGTCTGTGAAGAGCGTACACTTGGTACCGTAAAGGTAGTGTCGCCAAATCTTTAACGCAAAAACAACTGCACCGAGCTCGAGATCGTGGGTTGTATAGTTCTTCCCATGTATCTTGAGCTGTCGAGACGCGTAAGCGATAACCTTATCTCGTTGCATAAGTACACTGCCGAGGCCAAGGTTCGAGGCATCACAGTAGACTTAGAAGTCATCGTTTCCGTCAGGTAAAGCAAGAATGGGCGCATTGCAGAGCATGAGCTTGAGAGTTTGAAAGGCAGTCTCTTGTTCAGTTTCCCAAACAAAAGGCTTGTCTTTATGCGTGAGCGATGTAAGCAGCATAGCGATTTTTGAGAATCCTTCGATAAATCGGTGGTAATAGCCCGCTAGTCCGAGAAAATAACGGACTTCTGACGGGTTCTTTGGAGTAACCCAGCTCTTAGCAGCTTCGATCTTCGCGGGGTCGACGTGAATACCTTGACTATTGACAATGTGACTGTAACACCTGTGCCTTCACGGCCATCAAAAAAATACCGAACCAATGAAATATTATATTTCATACTTGGGATTTGTAAAAATATGTGTATCATTTGCACATATCAATTTTTGTTCAATTCCAAACTCTAAATCGCTTTCTGGAAGGTTATACGCGCACCGATGCGTAAATATAACCAGTTTAATGCAACAAACACTCCGGAATAGTGACATAGGCTTAACATACCTTAAATAACCTTTACATAACTTAGAAATAAGTTTTGAAGGCTTTGGTATGGCAAAATCAAGTTAAATCGCTTACAGGGACTAAAGTTGACAAACTGCGAAAGTAAGCCAATTTGAACTGTAACAGACATTCCGGAACATGACCATAAGTTAAACACACCATAAATATCCTTTACATAGCTTAGAAATAGGCTTTAAGGGGTTCGGTGTGCTAAAATAAACTTTTGGGTCATTCAGGGACTAAAAGTGTCAAAAAGTGCACAAGTTTGCATTTTCGCGCATAACTTACGTTCTGAATACATCCGGACATCCAAAAATTTATGTAAGCATGACTATATTATGCTTTAGTGTTTGGCTTGCCAAAAATCCATTCGTCGCGTCATTTGGATCGTTTTTCGCGCTTATGCGCATTCCGTCGTAATTAACCGAACAACGCAACCGTACGGCTAAAGGAACCGACATCCGAGATATTTTTGAACACATTTTAAGTTCCCTATACTTTAACTTCATTTTAGAGCTTTTAAATGGGGTTAACGGGCCTTAAACGTGTCGAAAATGGGCTGAATGCATGACAGGGACCAAAAGTGTAAATCTGCCAAACTAAGGCCTAGCGCACCTCTACACTTTTAATGTAACGGTGCGCTAGCCTAGGTCAGACAGCAGAAAACTTGCAGAAACATTGAATCAAGTCCCTTCCTCATGTGCACATGGTATTGGGTAATACTAGGGGCTCCAATGGTTTTCAAAAACCACCATCTTGATGTGTATGGCCAAGATCGAATCGCGTTTTCCAAGAAACGATCCTAACGTTTCGGGAAACACTATAAATACCCCATGCCATCCATTGCTAAACTTACAAGAATTTTGATTTGAGAAAATCTAAGTTGAAACCATTGTTTCATACCTGAGATTCTTGAATCGAGATTAGCATTCGGGGACCCTTCGTAAGTATTCTTTCGTTCTTTTATTGCTTTTCGAGTCTTTCGAGTCTGAAAGTCAAACTTTGTTTGACTTTCTGCGTTGACCAGAAATGGTCAATGCGAAGTTCGTTTGAACTTCGCAACGTGAGTGTAATCACGTTGGTTATAGTCCCTTGGGACTATGCCTACTGATTACCACGTTGTCTAGGGTCGTAGGGTAAGCGATCTAATAAATCGCTTATACCTTCGAACCCGACCCAGTTTGGTCGATCATTAGGATCCGACCAAATACATTAGGTGACCATAGTATATAGGGAATAACCTTCCGAGGTTATACCTTATGGTCACATCGTTTAAGTAGTTGTATGATAGGTAGTTTATATGCCTTAGGTAAATTACCAGAATACCCTTTTCATGTATAATTGGTAATTAAGCATATGTAACCTAAACTTTTGTCACATAACTGATTACGTAACATGTTTAGGCATATAACACTTGTCATAGGACTAGTTAGGTGGTCCGAACGCGTTTCACGCGAACGACACGTTAAAGTAGCATAAGCTACCTAAACGGGTCGAAATGGGTCGAAAGCACTTAGATTAAGGTTTCATTTAGTATGTAGACTTTGTTAAACCATATGACATGAGTCTCTATACTTGTTTGGTTTACGAACCCTCATTCTATCAGATCTTCCGATTTAGGTCCGGTTTATTAACATAGTTACCTATATTAGGTGCCGTTTGATATCCGCGATCTCTAGCATTGTTTGGTTGTTACTCAAGGACTACTGAGCAATCTCAAGTGAGTACATAGAACCCCTCTTTTACTATTTTCCAAACTGTTTTGGGGTGAAACACATGTGCCTACTTGTTACTTTCGTGCTTTTCTGTTTTCACATCATATACTTGTTATGTTCATTAGTACACTATTAGTACATGATTTACATTACATTTCTACTAGGTATGTTGACTGATAGCATGCTAGCACATTGATTTACATGACTTTTCTACTTTGTATGTTAACTTAGCATACTTAGTACATCATTTTACAATGCATCTCTGTTGCATATGTTCGAGTAACATATGGACACATTGTTTTACAGCTCTACCTTGTATGTTTACTCTAGCATACTAGGTACATTATCTTCATCACATGCTTACATTTTGGTATGACATTTGGTTTGTTTAAATGAGACAATGTACATTCATTAACACCGATCATGCCGCTCGGTAGTAGGTAGTGGTACCATAGAACTTGACAAATCCCATTCCTGAAATCTCGGGTTTGTTTGGACGTAAGGAATGACCGAATCCGAATACATATTCTTTTGATAACTCACTTTTACATAGTTATCCGACTGTCTCAAGGCTTGGATGTATGAATTTTCATAATACCGCAAAAATGTTCATATTCAGTATAGCATGCATATATTTTACAAAACATAACTTTGATTTAAACCAAGTTTTACTTCAATACTTTGTTTTGTACATTTTTACTTATGGTTTAAGTAGTCTTAATTTTACTTACCATACATATCATTTTGGTTATACATTACTTGACTACTTTTGGATTATAAACATTTGACATGGTATATACAAGGACTTTTGACTATTGGTTTAAACATAGACTTATTACATTGTTGGTTTGGTTTGAGTAAGTGATTAATTAACGAGGCGGGTGTAATATGATACAAACATGGTGGATACGCCGCTGGTACTTCCTATATATAAGTGTTTGTATGATATCACATATTGTAGCGTTATTTGAATCATTTCAATTTGAGACATATAACATTTTATACAAATAACATACTTTTCACAAGACATTGTTTTACAAAACAACTTATCTTTTACAAATTCATTTTACTTGGTTATTCATTTAACCATACATTATTCACTTATTTATACATATCATCTGATCTTATCGTTTTTCAAATGATTTACAAAACAAAGCAAATAACAAGGTTCATGACTAAACATTTTCTCAAACATAAGTCATGAAACCTATTTTCACAAAACCTATGTATCTCACAGGCATTTTTATGCTGACGTACCTATTTTCACATGTGTTTTCAGGAGATGATGCATAGGACTTATCAAGACATACTTAGGCGGACCCGTGCCTTAGTGACTTAAAACGAGACAAGAACTAGTTAATTTATGTTATGTACTCTTTACTTCTTGTTTAAAGACAATGTAACTCGCTTGTTTGATGAATAAAACGAAACTTTAATATCCATGGTTGTGAAACATTAATTCTGTTACAACACTCCCCGATGTTTCCGCCACGTTTTGTATGTTCTACGTGGTCGGGGTGTGACAGAAAAGATGGTATCAGAGCTAATGGTTATAGGGTGTTAGGTTATTAGTAATGCTTTGACCTAGTCTATAACCTTCTTAGGACCCTAACGCGAGTTTACTTGCGTTTAGTCATAAAACAATACTGTCACCTATCCTTAGGCGACAACCACAACAAGAACATAAATTTCAAAAACCGCTTTGAAAACTAATCATCTGTTCTAGGATGATTGATTACTAGGTTTTGAACCCTCTATTGTAAGGTTTTGAACTCTCTATTATATGGTTTTGAACCCCTTTGAATTTTCAAAATCTCGTCAAGGTTTTGGGTTTTAAATAATGTGAACACGTGCAAACTGGAAGGGTGAATGCCTGTATTCTGGGTTTTCTGTCTAGGCAAGCACTTCGTATACATCTCATCAGACGCGAGACCAGTTGTGCTTACCTGGGAATTCTTGGGATGAGTGTTCACTTATAGGCGAGCATGTCTTCGCGATACATTATTTTTGACCCATTTACTTTGATTAGTCACCGTCTCATTTGTTTGCCTTAGGTAACAAACAAATGATCACAATTTTCATTCGTTACCATTCTGTATTGATTATCCAATAACCTTTCACTTGCTTCTTCCTCTGTCTTTCATTTTCTTCTATAATGTCTATTCCTCTCAGCACTGGTCAAATGTCCGAGCAAACAGCCAAATTTGCCCAGCAAATAGGCGAGGTGATACTGAAGTCTGTGGATCTAGGCATTGCCATGTCTCGTGTCAATAATGAAGCCTCTCGTCTCGACAATGAAGCCACTCAAGAGCCACCAAAGGAAGCAGAAGTCAAGCCAGCACCACCGGCTAAGAAACCAATCGAGGAATCAAAGACCATGGATGAACGATCCCCTAAGAAGTCAAAGAAGCGAAAGGCTTCTCAGAACTTCGCCGAGGTCGCTCACATTGGTCAAGCCATCCCTAACCAACCAGCTCAACCCCCTACTAGGAAGCCATACAATGGAACTGCACCCTTGTGCAACCAATGTAGCCTTCATCATCATGCTAGTGTGAGGTGCCGCAAATGCCAGATTTGTGGACTTATAGGTCATACAGCAAGGGTTTGCCCAACTGCAGCTGTACCAAATCAAGCTGGTGACAATCCTGCTCAAGCTCGTTTCTCACGAGGGTCTTGCTACAACTGTGGCGAGATGGGCCATTTCCAAAGGGATTGCCCAAAGCTTTCTAATGCAAATCCAACCCTTGGATGAGCATTCGGCTGAACAAAGGATGTTGCTGTCTTATGCCTTTGTTTCTTTTGTTTTCATGTATTGTGAAACAATATGTCTTGTTCATAAATAAAAGTTGTTGATCACAATTATGATATACAAGTATAATAACAAGTGTTTATGGCATTTCCCTATAATACCTGCATTAAGGAACTATGTTCCTTACAAACTACTCTTGTGATTCTCTCTTTCAAATGATCGCTCATGAGTCCCTCGAAAATTTTAAGTACTCGTTTCATTCTAAGAAACAAAGTACAGAAAATAAAGTGACATTATGAGTGATCATGCTTCTGCACATCTGTGCCTTTGGATCCTTGGTTAGATAACTAAGGGTATCTTCAAATCTCATACCCATTACGTTTTGATTTTTTTTTTCAACATACACAGTACAAGTATTTCAACACAATCTTCATGATCTCAAAACATTTCATATAGTTTGAAAACAATTTTTCTTGATGCATTGTCTATGTTATTTCAAAAACATTGGCCATGTTATCAAAACAACCTTCCTAATTTCAAAATATTTCAAATAGTCAGAAGGCAATATTAACACAATACATTTTCTTATCAAGTGCATGATTTCGAAAAGCACCATTCATGTCTTTCAAAAAACCTTATACATAATTTCAAAATTCATCTCGCATGTTTTTAAAACATTTTTGTAAATATATCTATCTAATACACCTACGTTATGATTTCAAAAGTATTATATATAAGGTTTCAAAAACGTTAAACACATTTTTCTTAAAAGAACCCCATGCATAGTTTTCAAAAATATTTTCCTCATACATTGACTTAACCTTCAAATTCTGCTTCATATGTCGCCTTGACATATCAAGCATCACAACTTCATAAGCATTTTACATCATGTTTTGACCTAAGCACATCCAGTGCAAGGTTTCAAAACATCTTCAACTTTTAAATCCATATGGGATCTTTTTATTTTCACAATTAGATCCTTGTGGATAATTGTCATACAAATCAGAGTCCTTAATTGGATTCCTTGCGTACCTAAATTCGAACATTTCGGTTTCTTATAATCAAAGTCGATTTCTCTCTTCAAAAATCTTTCTATCTTTATAGTTAGATTCTTGATAATGTTTAAAGTACCAAATGAAATCCAAGAAATGGATTCCTAGTGTGCTTTAAATACATGTGCTCTGTTAGCAGAACAAATTAACAAACGATTTTGTGGTTATGTGACTATGTGTTTATTTATCTTATGTTTCTTTTATGCATTTTTTTGTGTTTTTGTATACTCTAGATATTCGTTATCCAAATCCTCGTAGAATCTTTCATATCTTCATATGATGGATTGTAGCAGGATATTCAAAAGGCGTTACCTTAAATCCTTAATGGGCTTCTATGTAATAGTTAAGACCCATTGGATTATATAGTACCACTCCATGATTCATAAGAGATCCTTTTAGTGGTCTAGTCTAAAAGATTGATTCACAATTTGGTTAAAGAACGACATCTAGTGAAGTAGCTGAACAGACTCCTTGATAGTCTATTTAGATCATTTATTGATTTAATTAAAAGGATTCTATGGCGGTCTAGTCACACTCATCACAGGATTGTTCATTTGGTTTTCCCCTACACATTATAAAATAGACTGTGTGAACTATGCAAGGAATTGTCTAATTATGGACGCGTACATAATTATGAGATTCAGTGCACGGTAACCACAGTAAGATTTATTATGTATAAGAACCGATAGTGACAACAATAACGAAATGAGAACGATGTAATGGAGGTACGGTGGATGCACCAATGACGCTTCATATAATTGTATATAAGTATCCCTCTTACATTGCAATCATGATGTTATTAAAGGTTACTAGAAGTTCGGAACCCTAACCAATATTGTTCGATCTTTTCAACTTCATGTTTTCAAGCTCTCACAAGTTTCCTCTAAATAAATTTCGGGACGAAATTTCCTAAAGTAGGGGAGACTGTAACACCTGTGCCTTCACAGCCATCAAACAAATACCGAACCAATGAAATATTATATTTCATACTTGGGATTTGTAAAAATATGTGTATCATTTGCACATATCAATTTTTGTTCAATTCCAAACTCTAAATCGCTTTCTGGAAGGTTATACGCGCACCGATGCGTAAATATAACCAGTTTAATGCAACAAACACTCCGGAATAGTGACATAGGCTTAACATACCTTAAATAACCTTTACATAACTTAGAAATAAGTTTTGAAGGCTTTGGTATGGCAAAATCAAGTTAAATCGCTTACAGGGACTAAAGTTGACAAACTGTGAAAGTATGCCAATTTGAACTGTAACAGACATTCCGGAACATGACCATAAGTTAAACACACCATAAATATCCTTTACATAGCTTAGAAATAGGCTTTAAGGGTTTCGGTGTGCTAAAATAAACTTTTGGGTCATTCAGGGACTAAAAGTGTCAAAAAGTGCACAAGTTTGCATTTTCGCGCATAACTTACGTTCTGAATACATCCGGACATCCAAAAATTTATGTAAGCATGAATATATTATTCTTTAGTGTTTGGCTTGCCAAAAATCCATTCGTCGCGTCATTTGGATCGTTTTTCGCGCTTATGCGCATTCCGTCGTAATTAACCGAACAACGCAACCGTACGGCTAAAGGAACCGACATCCGAGATATTTTTGAACACATTTTAAGTTCCCTATACTTTAAATTCATTTTAGAGCTTTGAAATGGGGTTAACGGGCCTTAAACGTGTCGAAAATGGGCTGAATGCATGACAGGGACCAAAAGTGTAAATCTGCCAAACTAAGGCCTAGCGCACCTCTACACTTTTAATGTAACGGTGCGCTAGCCTAGGTCAGACAGCAGAAAACTTGCAGAAACATTGAATCAAGTCCCTTCCTCATGTGCACATGGTATTGGGTAATACTAGGGGCTCCAATGGTTTTCAAAAACCACCATCTTGATGTGTATGGCCAAGATCGAATCGCGTTTTCCAAGAAACGATCCTAACGGTTCGGGAAACACTATAAATACCCCATGCCATCCATTGCTAAACTTACAAGAATTTTGATTTGAGAAACTCTAAGTTGAAACCATTGTTTCATACCTGAGATTCTTGAATCGAGATTAGCATTCGGGGACCCTTCGTAAGTATTCTTTCGTTTTTTATTGCTTTTCGAGTCTTTCGAGTCTGAAAGTCAAACTTTGTTTGACTTTCTGCGTTGACCAGTAATGGTCAATGCGAAGTTCGTTTGAACTTCGCAACGTGAGTGTAATCACGTTGGTTATAGTCCCTTGGGACTATGCCTACTGATTACCACGTTGTCTAGGGTCGTAGGGTAAGCGATCTAATAAATCGCTTATACCTTCGAACCCGACCCAGTTTGGTCGATCATTAGGATCCGACCAAATACATTAGGTGACCATAGTATATAGGGAATAACCTTCCGAGGTTATACCTTATGGTCACATCGTTTAAGTAGTTGTATGATAGGTAGTTTATATGCCTTAGGTAAATTACCAGAATACCCTTTTCATGTATAATTGGTAATTAAGCATATGTAACCTAAACTTTTGTCACATAACTGATTACGTAACATGTTTAGGCATATAACACTTGTCATAGGACTAGTTAGGCGGTCCGAACGCGTTTCACGCGAACGACACGTTAAAGTAGCATAAGCTACCTAAACGGGTCGAAATGGGTCGAAAGCACTTAGATTAAGGTTTCATTTAGTATGTAGGCTTTGTTAAACCATATGACACGAGTCTTTATACTCGTTTGGTTTACGAACCCTCATTCTATCAGATCTTCCGATTTAGGTCCGGTTTATTAACATAGTTACCTATATTAGGTGCCGTTTGATATCCGCGATCTCTAGCATTGTTTGGTTGTTACTCAAGGACTACTGAGCAATCTCAAGTGAGTACATAGAACCCCTCTTTTACTGTTTTCCAAACTGTTTTGGGGTGAAACACATGTGCCTACTTGTTACTTTCGTGCTTTTCTGTTTTCACATCATATACTTGTTATGTTCATTAGTACACTATTAGTACATGATTTACATTACATTTTTGCTAGGTATGTTGACTGATAGCATGCTAGCACATTGATTTACATGACTTTTCTACTTTGTATGTTAACTTAGCATACTTAGTACATCATTTTACATTGCATCTCTGTTGCATATGTTCCAGTAACATATGGACACATTGTTTTACAGCTCTACCTTGTATGTTTACTCTAGCATACTAGGTACATTATCTTCATCACATGCTTACATTTTGGTATGACATTTGGTTTGTTTAAATGAGACAATGTACATTCATTAACACCGATCATGCCGCTCGGTAGTAGGTAGTGGTACCATAGGACTTGACAAATCCCATTCCTGAAATCTCGGGTTTGTTTGGACGTAAGGAATGACCGAATCCGAATACATATTCTTTTGATAACTCACTTTTACATAGTTATCCGACTGTCTCAAGGCTTGGATGTATGAATTTTCACAATACCGCATAAATGTTCATATTCAGTATAGCATGCATATATTTTACAAAACATAACTTTGATTTAAACCAAGTTTTACTTCAATACTTTGTTTTGTACATTTTTACTTATGGTTTAAGTAGTCTTAATTTTACTTACCATACATATCATTTTGGTTATACATTACTTGACTACTTTTGGATTATAAACATTTGACATGGTATATACAAGGACTTTTGACTATTGGTTTAAACATAGACTTATTACATTATTGGTTTGGTTTGAGTAAGTGATTAATTAACGAGGCGGGTGTAATATGATACAAACATGGTGGATACGCCGCTGGTACTTCCTATATATAAGTGTTTGTATGATATCACATATTGTAGCGTTATTTGAATCATTTCAATTTGAGACATATAACATTTTATACAAATAACATACTTTTCACAAGACATTGTTTTACAAAACAACTTATCTTTTACAAATTCATTTTACTTGGTTATTCATTTAACCATACATTATTCACTTATTTGTACATATCATCTGATCTTATCGTTTTTCAAATGATTTACAAAACAAAGCAAATAACAAGGTTCATGACTAAACATTTTCTCAACATAAGTCATGAAACCTATTTTCACAAAACCTATGTATCTCACAGGCATTTTTATGCTGACGTACCAATTTTCACATGTGTTTTCAGGAGATGATGCATAGGACTTATCAAGACATACTTAGGCGGACCCGTGCCTTAGTGACTTAAAACGAGACAAGAACTAGTTAATTTATGTTATGTACTCTTTACTTCTTGTTTAAAGACAATGTAACTCGCTTGTTTGATGAATAAAATGAAACTTTAATATCCATGGTTGTGAAACATTAATTCTGTTACAACACTCCCCGATGTTTCCGCCACGTTTTGTATGTTCTACGTGGTCGGGGTGTGACAGTGACCGAGGAATTGAACCTCCTCTAGCAAGAATTCGCGCTTGGAGAACTTGGCATAGAGTCGATTCCCTTGGAGTAGTTCAAGAACCAAACGTAGATGATGCGCGTGTTCGGCTTTTGACTTGGAATAGATCAGGATATCGTCGATAAACACGATGACGAAGCGGTCCAGATAGGGTTTACACATGCGATTCATCAGATCCATGAAAACCGCGGGTGCATTGGTTAAACCAAAGGGCATAACAACAAACTCGTAATGGCCGTATCGAGTGCGAAAAGCGGTCTTGGGTATATCCTCCTCTTGGATGCGCAACTGATGATAGCCTGAGCGTAAATCGATTTTCGAGAAACATGTAGCACCTTGTAACTGATCAAACAAGTCATCAATTCGAGGCAGGGGATAGCGGTTCTTGATAGTCAGCTTATTCAACTCTCTATAGTCGATGCACATCCGGAACAATCCATCCTTCTTTTTGACAAAAAGAACAGGCGCGCCCCAAGGAGAGGTGCTAGGGTGAATAAAGCCTTTATCAAGCAATTCTGAGAGTTGACTCGAGAGTTCCCGCATTTCTGACGGGGCGAGTCGGTAGGGAGCTTTAGCAACAGGATTGGCTCCAGGAATGAGGTCGATACGAAAGTCGATATCACGACTTGGAGGTAAACCAGGTAAATAATCAGGGAAAATGTTAGGAAAATCACGAACCACAGGCATCTTATCCTGTGCCTTAACTTCCTTTTTCACCGCTACTACAATGTGTGCCAAGAAAGCTTGGTATTCCTTGTGGAGATACTTGCTAGCCTGGACACATGACATGAGTTGGAGTTTCTTCGATTTGACTTCTCCGTAAACACACAATTGATCCCCGTTCGCGAGAAGGAAACGAATCATTTTATCGAAGCACACAACTTCAGCATGATTCTCCCGAAGGAAATCCATGCCTACTATGAAGTCAAAACTACCGAGCTGCATCGGAATAAGTTCGATAGGGAAGACATGATTGTTGAGTTCAAGCGTACAATCACGCAGAACAGAGTTAACGGCGATGGTTTTCCAGTGGCAACCTCAACATCGAACGTCGTGGGGAGATGGGCGTGCTTACTATTAAGGAGCTTTTCGAATTCAAACGATACAAAACAGTTATCTGCTCCAGTATCAAACAAACATGAAGCATATATACCATTCACAAGAAACGTACCATTAACCACGTTGTTATCTGCTTGAGCCTGGCGGACATTGATGTTGAAAGCACATCCGCAAGGTGCTTGTTGTTGCTACTGTTGTTGCTGTTGAGGCTGCTGTTGGGGCTCTTGCTTCACAACCCTGTTCGGGCACATGTTTGCGAAATGGTTGGGATCACCACACGCACAGCAGGCTCGTGCGTTAGCTGCGGGGGTAGGAGCTGCTTGTGGACACTGTGGAGCAGGAAGGAGAGCTTGTGGTGCAGGAGCTTGAGCTTGAGCAGGGGCTTGGCGAGGACCGGTACGACAGTTGGCAGTAAAGTGGCCGTACAGGTTACAGTGAGCACAAAATCTACAAGCGATTCCCACTGGGTGATGTAGGTATAGGTAGGGCAGAGCGGATGAGGACCAGTATATGCACGCTTAGCCGGCGGTGCATTGGCCACCGGTGCCGCTACTTGGCGGTTCAGCAGTTGCGGTTGAGCGGGGATTGCTTGGAGTGGAGCGGCGGTTATGGCAGCATAATTCTTATTGTTGTTGTTGTTGCCCTTGCGCTTGCGGCGGCTTGACTTCGAACCCTGATATGCTGAGGTTTCGGTAGCAGGAGCGGGAGTAGCAGTTGCTTGGTGCAGATTCTTGGTGGCTTTGTCGAAGTAACCGGCACGAACTCGCTTGTCATTGATCTCAGCAGCGAGCAGGAAGGTTTCTTCAATGGTTGTTGTCTTCGTGGCTTGCACGAAGTCAGCCACACAGTCTGGCAGAGCATAGATATACTTCTTGATGGTAACATCCGGGGTAGCAACTTTGCCGGGGCAAATGATACTCAACTGCTTGAAGCGGGCGGTTAGACCAGAGTTGTCGCCACCCTCTTGCTTTAGGTGCCAAAATTCGTCCTCCAGCTTCTGAAGCTCGTGGGGAGGGCAGAACTCCTTCATCATGATGTTCTTCAACTCATCCCACGTAAGCCCATAGGCTGCATCATTCCCTCGCTTGTTCCTCTCGGCAGTCCACTAATCCAAAGCCCTGGATTGGAAAACGCCGGTAGCGTTAACAGTACGTAGGTTTTCCGGACAGCCACCTTGGCGTAGGGTGACTTTAATAAAATCAAACCATTGAAACATAGCAGTAGGTCCATCTGTTCCGGTGAATTCTTTGGGTCCGCAAGCTTTAAACTGTTTGAAGCTGAATGTCGCTCTTTGCGTGTCAGTCCTAGATTCCTTCGAGGACTTGCTAGCGTTTTCATGTAGTTCGCTGACTATCTACGGAAGAACTTTAATGATCTACTTTGTGACTAGAGCAACGATGCGTTTGTCTTCGTGGTTTCGGCGAGCGGCTAGGGAATGACGCGATCTAAATGACGACATTGTCTGCAATAGACATCGTCACAGGATTCAAACACGGTTCGATTAATCCTAGCATAGTCTAGCGTACTATCACTTAGTCACGTAGGTACAGAAGTACTTAATCACAGAAACATGTTGACACACAAGCACACGATCACATGTCATCCCATACTAACATGTGGCCCGTGTAAGCACGTAAGCAAGCAGGCACTTAGTCCACATAGGCATATAATCCACGTAAGCACATCCTTTGCTATATTTTACACGTATTCACCTACATATTTTGCACGTATTCACCTATCCTTCGAGTTGCGATTGCGATTGCGATCGAGAGTAGCGGGTGCGAGTAGCGAGTAGCGATTACCAACGATTTGTTAGTGTTTTGAGGTAAATGTGCAGTGCGAGTAGTGCGTGTTGATCGTAGCGAAGAGCGAGAAGCGTAAAATCATAAAATCCAAACATAAAATCACAGGAAACCACGTAAAATCACATAAAATTACAAAGTTGGCGAAAGCGAGCTCAGAATCGAAACACATAAAAATATGTAAAATCAGTGACTGCGAGCTTGAACTCGAGAAATAGATTGTCTTGGCGTATATAGACATCGACTACCCAAAGTGGTTTGACTATTCACAGCGACCTCGTGTATGCACTTTGGCCTTCAAGACTGTGCTCTTATACCGTATCACGACGACTGGCATGCATCCTTCTGGTTACTACGCGAAGTTGGGTCGTCGGAGTCCGTCGAGACTTTGGTGAGAGTGTTTGTAAAAATGAAAACGGAGTATGGAACACGTCATCAAGATTCGGGTTTCACCCCTAACTTAACGACTGTATCCTGATTTGTATAGTGTGGGATTTGCGTCGAAGTATGGATCTCACTCCTGATTCAAAGCAAATTCTAGTGTTTAATAGTAAAAATCGTGCGTCGTGCGAGTGATTCAATCGAGAGTTTGCGGTTTTCACACCTAGTCTCGACTAAACCACGTGACTGTGCTGTGCTAAGCCTTAGGAAAGGCTAAAACGACTCAGACAATCTTAGGAAATATTGTCGAGCGTTTGGAGATTGAGTCAGAATACTTTGTACGAAATGCACAACTCGATCAATGTGACCTACTTCATACGAGATCTTTCACTCGAGCGAAGCAACTTACTTTGTGCAAGTTGTCCCAATTCATACTGATATTCCTAGTATAACAACCCTCGAAAAATATTTTTGACACCCCTAATATATTTAAAATGACCCTATATGTCTTAAAATATACCCCATATGCGAAAACCGAGCCCAAAATATGTTATATAATTAAAAATAAAATTAAAACAAGATTTTGGGGTTGCTCGTGGGCCGCGAAGGCCTGGCCTTCAGGCGACGCGGGGCGCGACAACCAGTCATCAGGGCGAGCCCCCAGGCTGCCACGTGTCATGATCATGTAGAACCTAACATCAATGAATCAGCAACCCTAGAGCCTACAACCCTACGTCGCGGGCCGCGAAAGAGTATCCTTCGGCTTACGCGGGCCGCGAGGGAGTCCGAGATCAGCACTATAAATAGAAGGTATCAGCAGTTCAAATTCGTCGTTCATCACACAAACTTTCTCTCAATTCTGTAGTGTAGAAGCTATACCCGGGCATAATACCCCCCTAAATAGCGAAGTTCTGCCTCGTTGTAAGTATCATAACCCCGGTTACGTATTAGATACGCTGCCCGATTGATCCAGGGTTCCGTAACGGCTGTCGTGGTTCTGCCCGACGTAGTCGTTGGAATACCGTCTCGGGGAGGGTATTACTAATATAAATATTGGGTTATTATACTAACGCGTGTGCATTTGTGTAATTAATAGATAATCACCTGGAAATCCTTAAGGAAAACCCTAAGACAACAATGTGAGTTTATCCTCTTTTTATAACTGCTTTTCATAAACTGTTTTACAAAACCTCAATTAAATTATAACATATTAAACAGTGATTGAGTATTTGTATTCTACAATTATCGTCGGTATGTTGGGGTTTTTGTTTTGGTCAAAAATTACCGAAGTAACTTAGTGATCAAATTAGTAAAGTGAGGTAGTGTGCTAGAAAGTGTGTTGAAAATATGCTTGTTAGGTTATTTAGAAAATCAGTATTCAGGATACGGCTCAGGATATTGAGCTGTATCTATGATCAAACAATGAGCAAAAGTAAAGTAAACGACACGAGATGTACGAGGAAAGCCCTTGATCAATCTAGATCGCCGGCATAAAACCTCGGGAGCTGACAATCGTAGCTGCCTTGTTCTTCTATTGCTTCAAAAATCAGGATACAGTGCAGGATGTGGTACGGATCGACTAAGTGTTACAACGAAACTTGAATACAAGTGTGGTGTTTGCAATGAGCTAGAGAGTGAAAGTGTACGAGAGTGTTAGTGAAAATTGTGTGCCTTAAACTGATCCGCCCCCATCTATTTATAGTAAAGATAAAATAACAAACTATCCTAAACTTGCGGGATCCACCGAATATTCCTTCTTCGAACGTTGTAGACCTAGTCTTTCGGGCTCAACGTCTCTCCTTCAACAAATTCGTCCGAGTCTTGAGGAGAAGAAGTCCTCTTGACCGTTAGCAAGTCTCAGCCTTTAACCTGCACGTGGTTAATTCAATAAGCTTCAGGATATCGCCCAAGATGTTAGCAATATCCTCTTCCAGCATCCTGGTCACAAATAAACAAACAAAGGCAGGATATTGGTCAGGATACGTATGTTAAGAAAATGAGCCCTAACAATTGTCCCCAAATATATCAGTTGGGATACCAATCCAACGGATATATTTCAAAAGTTTCACCTCATAACTTAAGGTAATTAATACGACCAGACCCTTGAAATGACAGTGGTGCAACTTCCAAAGCATTATTTACTCTTTACCCCCCTATATTCATCCTATATTAACCGAGGGACTCCTTATCATGATTATCCTTATCTTCAAACGGACATCAGGTATTTTCCTTTCTATCCTTCTTTCTTGAATCTCTCTCAGTTTGTTCAATATTTTTCATGGCACCACGGACGAAATCCCGATCGGACCGACCAGCCTCAAGCCTCGTAAGTCAGAACTTCATTGTTGATCCAGCGAAGGAGATCTGCTGCTTTAACAATGCCGACATCGCTGCTCTTAAAGATTCCGGCGCCTTCCCCACCGGAACGGTCTTTCGCCCTTTTGATCGGGAAGCCCGATCAGATGCAATATCTGATGAGTGGGTTTGTTTCTTTGCCTACCCCTTCTCTCTTGGACTCCGGTACCCGTTTCCACCCTTTATTTCTAGCTTTTTCAACCTCACCGGCCTTAGTTACGCCCAAGTTATGCCAATGGTTTGGCGAGTTTTAATAGTGCTAGATCAAATCAAATCTCGTCATTTTCCTAACCTACTTGTTGAGGACCTTCCTATAGCATACCGGTTGAGATCCCACGGCAATCATCGTTTTCTTCTGTTTTCTACCTCCAAGAACCCTCTGGTTCTTAAAGCCACTAAGAACGAGGATCGATGGCGACGAAAATTCTTCTTCGTAAAAAGAGACTCTATTGATAAGGGTTTTGATCTACCAGTTAAATGGTTAACCAAGGGTAGGATTTAGGGTTTTAGGAATATCCCCAATTATATCTTCAAACTGTATCCCAGATTTATATCCTGATGTTTTTATGCAGCAAATTTCAGAGATTTAGTGCCTCCCAGTGCAGAATCCGAATCCAAGATCGAGGAAATCTACCGTCTTCCTGTCAGCGAAAGAACTTTCTCCCTGTCTCTTACAGATTCAAGCCAGAAATCAAGCTCAGCAATGTCTGGTAAGCACATTCTCAATATATATAAATTACTTTTCAAAAGTATGATGAGTTTAAGAACATCTTCCCTTGTGTAGTACCAGTCGTTAACCTTGAAGGTTTTGAACTTGACGAGTTGGATTGCTACTCCAGCCTTGAACCCATCAAACAAGAATCCAAGCCAAAGCCGTCTGCTACACCAAAGCCTACCTCCTCGAAGACTGTTTCTGCTCCCAAAGACCCTCCGGCATCCAGGACCCGGGCATCCAGCTCTCGGAAGAGAAAGGGGATGGACTCCCCAGTTGTTTCTGAAACGTTCTCTCTCGAGAACCATGGGTTCAACGAAGCCACCTCATTCCTCAAACAGGTAGAATTTTCTTTTCGATATCCTGCACAAGTATGTCAGCCCTTATCCTGCTTATTTTTTACATCAATACCTGTGTCTTTATTGATAGGGTCTGGATCGTCTTATGCACTTGTATGAAGACGCTTGCGGGCTTAACAAGATGTTGGAGATTAATCTGGAGAAAGCTGAAGCCACCATAGCCGACCAGGGAACCATTGCAGCTGCTAAATCCCAGCATTATGAAGACAAATACAAGGCAATGATCCGGGATCACCAGGCTACTCTCCACAAAGCCAACGAGGATGCTCAAGCCAAACTAGATGCCGCTCTTCTCCAATATCAGCAGAATATGAGCTCATATCGGGATAGCCTCAAAGCGTCCGTGGTCGTCTCTCTTCTCCAAGCCAGGATAAGGATGGCTTATGAGGCCATGGATTTGGGTTTTGAGTGCCCCTCCTGGAATGTAAAGGCTTGGGAGGAGAAACTACAGGGCCTCGGAGGTCATCCCGTTGCTCATCCTGCAAAGCATACTGGTGAAGAGCCTTCCAAGACGGCAGAGGAAGCGGCCAATGCTGGTGATGATGCTGAGAAGAATCCTGAGGCTGATGCTGGTGCGAACGCTGGGAAGGAGGTTGCTGTTCAAGAGGGTGCTGCCCCTTAGGCAGCGGAGTGGGCGATGATGGATATACGTGCCAAGGCCAGAGCCCACTTTTTTTTAAATTTCATGGTTGTGGTTGTATAAACAATTTACTTTTCCTGTCTTCGAACAATTTACATTTCCTGCACTAGAACAATGTGATGACCAAAGGTGGATGGGTCCTTGGTTTTAGGACGAAGCCCTTGGTCATCAATTAGTATAACTTGTTTTGGATGTGATAACGGTTGTAGGCGGACAGGTCCTGTTTTGAGATATATCCTGCAACCGTTACACAAGTATGGTAAAAACTAATTGTGCTTTTGGCGGATGGGCCTCGGTTTGTGGTGAAACCAAAAGCACAACTTTTAACTTATTTGTTGTTGTCTTGCATTACTTAGTGTAATTCTTATCTTTGTAAAAATTTTGTATTACTATCTTATGAAAATATCCTGATCAGTATGCTCAGCGGTATACTGTAAAAACCTTTTATTAGATAGAACTTCCAAACGTTCCTTCAACTTTGTAAAAATTTCTTTAGAAAGTGAAAAACAGTCTATCTTTTCAAAACCAAGTTTTGATAATATTTAAATGATCAAAGTTCCAAACTAATACTAGTTTCAAACACCCTAATCAAATATCCTTAAAAGGACTTTGAGGATATATATCAGGATACTTAACATAATGTCACTAAAAACTTAAACGAGGCTTACAAAGGAAAGATCATACCCGGAGTAGCATATAACCCTTTTATCAAACCTCAATCTTCTTGCAACTCTTCCAATGAAGATGTCCCCTGTGTGAGATATTTAGCATACTAGTTCCGAATTTTAGCCTTTGAGCTTTTCATCACTGCCCTGGTAAGAATGTCCCCTGTGTACAATGTCTTCAAACACTTAGAAATCTTCTGAATGTCAAGTTCCATTGTATAGGCAATTTTTTAGGTCCCAAGGGTAAAACCCAAGGATGTACTGGAGATAAATCCCTTGTATCCTGGGGAAAATCCCAAATTTTCATGCGCTACAGGCGGGAGTGTATAAACTCCAAGACTTAGAAAGGTGAAAACCTTTAAACCTTAGAGAGTATGAAAATACCCTTTCGTGAGAGAGGGTGATCAATCCTCATATACCTTTAGGATTCAGGATATAGCCAACAGTAACGAAATTGTCAGCCACTTTTACATGGACTGGTCCCGCCACCTTGAACTATCCCTGAATAACTTGCGCTCCAGGCGGGGTGTTTAAACCCAATTCGGAAGAAAGGTGAATACCTTTAAACCTGTGAAGGGATCAGTATCCCTTAAACGTGAGAGAGGGGGCCAATCCTCTAATCTTTCGAGTTATCCTGAGTACATATCCTGGAGCTATATCCTGAAACATATCTTGCAAAACAATTGTAAACTAAGGTGGGTGTTAGCTTGGCTAACACCCCTCCGATGCTTAAGTTAGTATTGAGTTTCAAAGAATAAATTAAACCAAAACATATTTAAAAAAGATAGAATTCATACCATTCTGAGTTAGAAATTGAATTCTAAACTCACTTGAAATAGAGCTTAAGGTGTATAGCATTCCAAGACCTCGGTAGCATATCTCCCTCCATATTATTGAGTCTGTATGCTCCCTTTCCTGCTTCTGATTCAACTTCATATGGTCCTTCCCATTTTGGAGCTAACTTGCCATCGGCAGGATTAGTAGTATTCTGAAAAGCCTTTCTTAACACCCAATCTCCAATCTTAAATCTTCTGGTCCTAATATTCTTGTTATATGCCCTGGATATTCTCTGTTGATATGCTGCCATCCTTAGCCTTGCCGCATCTCTCTTCTCATCTATAGTGTCTAAATCCTGACTCAAGGCTTCAGGATTCTGCTCAGGATCACCCAAGGTAGATCTTGCAATAGGTATTGTCATTTCCATTGGAATCATTGCTTCTGCTCCAAACACCAAGGAAAATGGGGTTTGGCCTGTTGCATTCTTTACCGTTGTCCTATCAGCCCATAAAACAAAAGGTAATTCTTCTGCCCATCTTCCTTTTTTGGCTCCAAGTCTCTTTTTTAAGTTATTGACAATTATCTTGTTTGAGGATTCTGCTTGTCCATTTGCTTGAGGATGTACCGGAGTAGATGTAATCATTTTGATTCCCCAACTTTTGCAAAAGTCAGTAGTTCTCTTGCTTATAAATTGAGAACCATTGTCGCAGATTATCTCGGCTAGTACTCCGAATCTGGTTAAGATATTCCTTTTTATAAAGGATACTACTTCTTGATCTCTTACTTGAACAAATGCTTCTGCTTCAACCCACTTAGAGAAATAATCCGTCATTGCTAGCATAAAGACTTTTCCTCCCGGAGCTTTTGGTAGCTTTCCCACTATATCCATACCCCACTTCATAAACGGCCAAGGGGAAACAATAGGATATAATGGTTCAGCAGGTTGATGCAGTATGTTACTATGTCTTTGACATGCGTCACATCTTCGAGCATATTCTGCTGCATCCTTTCTCATTGTTGGCCAATAATATTCTGTCCTTAACACTTTTGAGAATAACGATCTGCCCCCAGCATGGTTACCACAATCCCCTTCATGTATATCCTGAAGTACTTCTTTGGCTTCAGGATCCTCCAAGCATCTCAAATACGGTCCTGCAAGAGATTTCTTGTATAAAATATTATTTATAATAGTGAATCGTGATACCTTCATCCTAAATGCCTTAGGATTCTCGTTTCCAGGGATGTGTCCTTCTTTGAGATATCTCATGATTGGAGCCGTCCAGGATTTAGGATCCTCTTCAGGATGTTCTGTTCCAGAATCCTGAATACCAGCTACTTCTTTATCCTGAGGATTCGTTGCAGGATATAAGACATGTAATATTGGTATTTGCGTCCCTTCAGGTATCCTGATCGATGATCCCAAATTTGCTAAGGCATCCGCTTCAGCATTATCCTCCCTTGGTACCTGTTCAAGTATAAAAACATCAAAATATCCTGCTAATTTTTTGAGAATATCGAGATATTCGATTAATTTCTCACCCTTAACTGCATAGGATCCATTAAAATGGTTAGTAATTAACAAAGAGTCAACATATACTTGCAAATTTTTGATACTCATGCTCTTAGCCAACTCTAATCCTGCAATTAAAGCCTCATATTCTGCTTCATTATTAGTAGCAGGAAATTCACACCTAATAGCCTGGGGTAATATGTCCCCCTGTGGCGATTTTAGTAGTATTCCTAATCCTACTCCTCTTACATTAGATGCACCATCAGTATATAATGTCCAGGATCCTGAAGATTCTCCTAACTGTTGAACTTCTAGGTCTGCCTCGTCCTGAATGTCACTACTAAAGTCAGCCACAAAGTCAGCTAAAGCCTGGGATTTTATGGCATTTCTAGGTTCATATACTAGATCATAAGCACTTAACTTTACTGACCACTTGGCCATTCTGCCTGACATCTCTGGTTTCCTAAGCACATTTTTGACAGGATAATTTGTTTTAACATGTATCCTATGTGTCTCGAAATAATGCCTAAGTTTCGTTGATGCCATGACTAATGCTAGTATCAATTTTTCTAAATGAGAATACCTAGTTTCAGCATCTAGCAAACTTTTACTAACATAATAAACAGGATATTGCTGTCCTACATGATCCTTTACGAGAACGGCACTTACAGCATTCCCTGATACAGCGAGGTACAGGGATAGTGGTTCACCATTTTCAGGCTTCATTAATAGAGGTGCGGTTGAGAGATATCGTTTCAAATCCTGCAAGGCTGCTTCATGCTTCTCCCCCCATTCGAATCTTTTATTCTTCTTTAGGATATCATAAAAATCTTTGCACTTCTCTGAGGATCTCGAGATAAACCTGTTTAAAGCTGCTACTCGCCCTGTCAATCTTTGTACATCCTTCATATTTGAGGGTGATTTTATATCTAGGATAGCTTTGATCTACTCTGGGCTTGCTTCTATCCCCCTTTTTGTCACCATATATCCAAGAAACTTTCCTGCCCCCACTCCGAAATGGCATTTAGCAGGATTCAGCTTCATGTTGTACTGATCTAGGATATCAAATGCTCCCTTAATATCCTGAAGGTGATCCTCAGCCTTTTTAGATTTCACCACCATATCATCGATATATACTTCCATGGTGTCCCCCAGTTTGTCTTTGAACATCATGTTTACCAATCTTTGATATGTTGCACCTGCATTTTTCAAACCAAAAGGCATAGCTGTATAACAATAAATACCTGTTGGTGTCATGAAGGCAGTATCCTCCTGGTCAGAAGGCTCCATTTGGATCTGTTGAAATCCTGAGGATGCGTCCATGAAGGTCAGCATTTCATGCCCGGTAGTGGCATCTACCATTGCATCAATGTGGGGAAGAGGAAATGGGTCTTTAGGACAGGCTTTGTTCAAGTCTGTGTAGTCTACACAAACTCTCCATTTCCCATTTTTCTTTTGTACTACCACCACGTTTGCTAGCCATCTTGGGAACTTAACCTCTCTGATCATTCTAGACTTTAATAGTCTTTCAACTTCCTCCTGGATAATAGTGTTCCGCTCAGGAGCAAACTTCCTTCTTTTTTGTTGCACAGGCTTGAATGATTCATCAATTCCAAGCTTGTGAGTGATGATATCTTTGGATATGCCTGTCATATCCTCGTGCTTCCATGCAAACGTTGACATCCTGCATTTCAAAAAGTTAATTAATTGTTCTTCAATATCCTGAGGGATATTGGTCCCTACGAGCACCGAAATATCGGGATTATCCTGGTCCAGGATAATTTTCTTCACATCCTGCTCCGGATCATCCACGATATCCTGGGCCCGCGTCTTTAATTGCTATGCTGCACTAGGTTTAGTTGAGGATTTCATCGAGGATGAGTAGCATTCTTTCGCCTCCTGCTGATCACTATCAACTTTGACCACTCCCCAAGGGGTAGGTATCTTGATGCATTGGTGATATGTTGATGGCACGGCCTTCATATCATGAATCCACGGTCTTCCCAGTATGATGTTATAGCAGGATAGAGAATCCATCACACAGAAACGTTGTATCGAATTGACTCCTTCAACGTATACTGGCAACTTTATCTCTCCCACTATGTTTCTAGCCTCTCCACTGAACCCAACAAGCACGGTAGACTTTGAAGTGATATCCATTGGAGATACATTCATTCTCTTCAGAGTTTCTAGTTGGATTATGTTGACGGAGCTGCCATTATCAACCAGTATCCTGCGTACAAAATGGTTAGCCACATATAACGTTATTACCAGAGCATCATGGTGAGGATCTTGGACAGTATCCCTGTCATCAGCATCAAAAGTGATCACTTTGTCAGTTGTGAGGGTAGTCATCCTGACAGGTTTGTCTCCCCTTTCGGCCTTGGCTTCCTTTGCATGTCTCTTTGCTGCCGAATACGAAGTTCCACAAATGTCGGATCCTCCCGAAATGAAGTTGATTATCTTGGCATACGCGGGAGGTGATGCTGCTCGCTCAGGATCCTTCTCAGTATCCTGACCCTTATTCTTCTTTCTTCCTAAGAGATCTTTCAGATATCCCTTGCTTAGAAGATAGCTTATTTCTTTCCTTAGAGCAATGCAATCCTCAGTCACATGTCCGAAATCTTCGTGGAAAGCACACCATTTTGACTTATCTTTCCAGTCAGCCTTTTGTTGATTCTTTCGAGGCCACCTAGCCTTGTCTCCTAGACCCTGCATAGCATACATCAATTCAGGAATATTAACAGAAAAGCAATATTCGGACAACTCAGGATACTCTTCAGGATCCTCATCTTCGACAGCATTCACTCTGTTGTTTTCATTTCTACTATACGGCTTAGGCCGATATGACTTGAACGAGGATTCTGACTTCCTATTAGTTGACTCATAAGTGTTGGATGAGTTCATCCTTTCTTGCATCTTCCTGTCATCTTCCAAACGGATATATCTCAAAGCCCTGTTACGAGCTTCGTCGAGATTCCTGCAGGGATTCATTACAAGATCCTGATAAAACTAAGAATCCTTTTGTAATCGCATCTTAAAAGCTTGCACAGCTTTTGCAACATCAAGATGTGGGATATCCAAGGATTCTCGACTGAATTTGTTCACATAATCCCTCAAGGATTCCTGAGGCCCTTGAGTTATCCTGTAAAGATCACCGGTTAGTTTTTCAAAACTCCGACTACAAGAAAATTGACTGTTAAATAAATTAACCAAATGAGCAAATGAAGTAATTGAGTGAGGAGGAATGTTTAACAGCCATTTTAAGGCTGATCCTGTTAGAGTAGAACCAAATCCCTTGCACAAGCACGCTTCCTTGAGCTCCGGAGGGATAGGGTTAATCTCCATTCTTTCCCTATACTGAGCAATATGCTCCTCAGGATCCGTAGTCCCATCATAAAGCTTCATGTTGGGGGTTTGGAATCTCTTTGGGATCTCAGCATCACAGATAGGATATGCAAAACGAGATATCTTGTGGCTGTCTTGGGACACTTCCGGGATCGGCTGGACCACCCCAGGTACACTAGATATCATGTCCTTCAACTTCTGAAGTTCCTTGGTAAGTGCTGATGTTACACCTGTATCCTGCAAAGATCCACCATTGTTAGTAGCATGAGTATTATTATTATTCGACACGTTACCCGTTGGAGGATTTTGCCCATATCCTGAAGCATATCCTGAGCTCCTCATGGTTGACATCCTGACCGAGGAGGGTATTTCAGGAGTATAATTCTGAGGAAGACTGGGCACAATATTCCCCCTGTTATCCTCAGTATACACAGCTGAACTGAAGTTCAACGTTCTGGGATGTAATGGAGTGACAATATCCTCAGCAGATCTGCTCGAGCCAGACTTCAGGAGTTGTATTTCCCTTAAAAGCATCTGGTTTGTTTCCTGTTGCTGCCTCATTTGTTCCTGTACACTTCCAAATAAGGTTAAAATTTCATCATTTGAAGCTAAAACGGGAGCAGATCCCTGGACACTCCGAGTAGGGATAACATCTTGAGATTGTGTAGAGGCTGGCATCCTTGGAGGAGGTGGTGGAAGCACCGAACCGGTAGTAGCAGAAGTCATAGCAGACACAGTAGAGGAACTCATGTTTGATCTTGAGGCCATTATGGACAATGTGGCAAAAAGTTTTGAAAATAGAAAACCGATTAGCGATTTGACAAAAAATTTTAGTAAAGAGAGCACCACTTGCCCCACGGTGGGCGCCAAATTGTTTTAGTCAAAAATTACCGAAGTAACTTAGTGATCAAATTAGTAAAGTGAGGTAGTGTGCTAGAACGTGTGTTGAAAATATGCTTGTTAGGTTATTTAGAAAATCAGTATTCAGGATACGGCTCAGGATATTGAGCTGTATCTATGATCAAACAATGAGCAAAAGTAAAGTAAACGACACGAGATGTACGAGGAAAGCCCTTGATCAATCTAGATCGCCGGCATAAAACCTCGGGAGCTGACAATCGCAGCTGCCTTGTTCTTCTATTGCTTCAAAAATCAGGATACAGTGCAGGATGTGGTACGGATCGACTAAGTGTTACAACGAAACTTGAATACAAGTGTGGTGTTTGCAATGAGCTAGAGAGTGAAAGTGTACGAGAGTGTTAGTGAAAATTGTGTGCCTTAAACTGATCCGCCCCCATCTATTTATAGTAAAGATAAAATAACAAACTATCCTAAACTTGCGGTATCCACCGAATATTCCTTCTTCGAACGTTGTAGGGCTCAACGTCTCTCCTTCAACAAATTCGTCCGAGTCTTGAGGAGAAGAAGTCCTCTTGACCGTTAGCAAGTCTCAGCCTTTAACCTGCACGTGGTTAATTCAATAAGCTTCAGGATATCGCCCAAGATGTTAGCAATATCCTCTTCCAGCATCCTGGTCACAAATAAACAAACAAAGGCAGGATATTGGTCAGGATACGTATGTTAAGAAAATGAGCCCTAACAGTTTTGTATACAAAATTTGTTACTACATTGTGAGTAGTAACATGACCACAAGTCGGGTTGACAGTACCGTGGGTGGTAATTAAAGTATATGGAAACAAATGTAATTGCGCGACCGCCCTCAATGCTGTAGACTGATAAAACCTGTTTTGATTAAACTGGAATTCACTCACCAGTATTTCCCACTGACAAAATGTTTTTAAACGCGTTTCATGTAACAAAATGTGAAAGCCAAATACAAGCCAGCTGGACAACACAGAAGGCTTGGAAAAGTGGCTATAAAAGTTACCTAAATAAAGAGATGTTTTATTTCAATAAAATAGGGTTTATCTCTATGAGAATGTGTGTAATGAAAACTTCGGATTTTCCCATGTGTTTAACATTATAAAAGCGTGGTATTTTACTCTGATAAAATATTTCCTAACTACGATCCTGATTTAAATTCCGCTGCCAAAATGATTAAATACCCGATACCACCGAAACTGGCTCGCGGCCGCCCGTTCCTGGGAGATAGGGATCGGGGGTTGCGACAGAAGGTGGTATCAGAGCTAAGCCACTGATTCAGCCACAGAAGTGTTCTGCTAACACCAAAATGTTATTCAATATGTTAGGAAATTTTCTATGGAAATACGTGCATATCTGTATATTATTGTTGTGTGTTATTTGACTATTTGTATGTTTACAGTATGAGTGATCAAGGACCATCGGACGCTTAACGTCAGTTGTCCAACTCTCCTAGGAACGAAGGAACCTCTTCACTGCCATCCCCCTCGGGTTATTCAGCTGATAACGAAGAAGGGATTTTTGAGTTTAGAGCACAATCTGAAGAACCATTCCCTACCAAAAAGAGAGGATGGTTCAGCAGAGGAGCATACGAACGTAGAAAGAGGATGAAAAAGTTACAACAGCAGTGAGCTTTAGCAGCTGCTAAGAGAGAAACAGATGCTCACACCCAGGATATGCTCAATAGGAGTCTAGCAAATTTCCATATCTTAACCACTACAGCTGCAGACCCTAATCTAGAGCAACTCATAACACCCCAGCCCTTACCACTGTTTCCCACACAGCCAATGGAAATTGAAGCTAACCCAGAAAATCAAATCCCAATGCCTGAATTTGACCCAGCTGAAATACCTAGAGTACCAGCACCCAATCCCTTAGACCCAGACTATGACCCATGGTTTGACGACCATAGGGATTACCAGCAACGCCAACCAATACCAGAAGACGAACCCATGCCAAACCTAGCAGCCTACCCAAACTTGGACCCTCTAGACCCCTATTATGATAACGACTAATACATTAGGGAAATTCTAGAAAATCCTTACCCTTACGAAGAATCAATACCACAATACCCAGACCCAATACCAGCACCCGCACCACCCATGAGCACTGAGAACTTACGAGAACTCCGCACCTTTGGTGAGGATATAATAGAAGGAAGTGAAAGTGTAGGATCATTTGCTGACCCGAACGAGTCGTTCAGAGGTTGTCTCTTGCGTTTCAGATGCGGAATAATAAGAAATGCAAGTAGATATAGCTTGTTCTTCTTCCTAACTGCTTGTTTTATTGATATTAAACGTTTTACAGCTCGATCTTCACACCGGCAGAGCTTCGGTGTGGAATTTCACATACACGTTATGAGATCCGCTCATGATATTCCTATATATAGAGTTTCTGGTTCGCTTATGTGTCACATGACCATAAAAGCGGACCAGACATGTACACATAAGCGGACCACAATGACAAATAAGCTGACCAGCATGCCTATGTCCCTATGAGCGGACCAGACATGTAACACCTATACAGACTCCTGTTTTCTCGTAAAACATGCCCTATGCTATACAATATGACGTAAGACCTGATCCTAGACACCTAGACGAAATCAACAGATGTAGTGCACCAACAGAAAGGATGAAACGAATAGGAGAACGACTCGTCTGGTAGTATGACGAGCGTAGTATGGAGTTCTGGATGAACCAATACCAGTAATAGTAATAATAAAATAATAATAATAATAATAATATAATATATATATGTGTGTAAGTTGATATATATATATATATATATATATATATATATATATATATATCTTAGATAACCCTATAGTTACTGATGCATATTAATATTGTGTTTTAAATTCCAGTACCGTTTGTAATAGATGCATATTATATAAAATAGAGTAAGTCGAAATGTTCGACGATTTTGATCAACATGTGTGTTTGTGTGATCAGTTGCATTAAATATTATTTTGTGACATTAATACTTGGTAAATATTTATAATTCAGATGGCTGACCAAGTGAACCAGGAATACCAGAATAACGATAACCAGAATAACAATAATAACGGAAACCAAGTGAATAACAGTGCCATCCAAAACCTAGTGGCACAAGGAATCATAAATGCTATGCCTAATATTGTTCAAGCTGTTAGAGAAGCTGAAAATAATAAGAGTAACAGTGGAAGTAAGCGACCAACTAATGAACTCAGTCACAGCGTAAACAATGGACCATTACTTCGAGTGCCCATTCCAAAAAGAAGAAGAACCATGTCTTATGGTTGTTCTTACAAAGATTTATGGTCTTGTAAACCAATAGAATTCTCTGGCAATGAAGGAGCCATTGCAGCTCTACGCTGGATAGAAAAGACTGAGGCAGTCTTAAAAATAAGCAAGTGTGCAGAGGAAGACAAGATAATGTTTGTGACACACCCCCAATTTCCACACGCGGAGTATCACCGCAGGGAGCGTGACATGACCAGGATCTAGCCACCAATCATATTGAACAAATTATTAAAGTAAATGTAAAAACCAACCATCAATATAATTGGTGTCTAAAACAAATTAACCAAGTTCAAGTTATCAGCGAAAGCAAAAAGTTTAAAACCAAAACATAAGTTTAAAAGTTCCAATGTTTAGCATGGAACTCAACAGTCCATGTCCCACAACGACTCCTGCTCCCATGCAATCTCCAGCTAAGTACCTAACGACCTGCAAGGCATGTAACAACGAGTCAACAACAAAGTTGAGCGAGTTCACAGTTGGGTGTTCATTTTAAGTTGTTCAAAACATAAGTTTCCTTTAGCTGGCTTACTTGCTGTGGGGGTTACCCCATAGTTTAAAAACATAGTCATTCATTTCCTTTTACCTTGGCTCCCAGCCGTGGGGGCTACCCCATAAATATCCCACTAGACCCGTTACCATATCGACTACTGACTGAGAAAGTTGGGTGCCCTAAGTCAATGTCTATCATCATTAACGTGCCCAGATCCATTAGTCCACGCCCGTCCTCTACGGCATGGTGTGAGCCTTGTCAGACCTAATAGCGCTATTTAACTACTGACCCGTTCGCCATTGGCCCGGCGATTAAGTCGATATAAAAATGAGGGACTTAATGATAGAGTTTTTGGTCTAGTTACAATGTTGTCACCCTTCAATTAAGAGGGTGGTAGTACGTGTCCCATATAAGGAGATCACGCAGGTTCCAATGTTGTCACCCTACAGTTAAGAGGGTGGAGTACGTATTCTACCCAAAGAGAATACGCATGTTTCCTTATCAAACTTTAACCCATTCCCAAACCACCGGGAATCCCACGCCTTGTAGAAAGTGTGAACTCACCTTGGTTTGCTCGGTATGACTAGATATTCGTTCACACTTATTCAGTCAAAGCCTATGGTATTCATGTATACGTAATCAGTTTATGTTCGCATTGCTTTCGTGTAAATTATAATCATGGAGTGCATTCAAAGCAACGATCATTGAATAACACATAGCAGTCATCCCAACTCTTACAATCCCAAAATTTACATGCATGTTTCGTGATAGTACTTAATAGTTAACTGAGCTATTCCTCATAAGCAAATCATGTTTTCCTCAATCCTAATTAACATAATTAACAGGCAGGTAATAATCATTCAAATTTCACAAACATGGTTAACCATAGTCTGCTGATGGGTTTCCTTCAGAGTGACGAAACCTCAAAGTCTTTCGTCGATCAGTTGGGTGACGAAACACCAAGTGTTTCGTCGACATAAGGTTGATAAAATATTAAGTGTTTCGTCAACAATGTAAATGACGAAACATCAAGTGTTTCATCGACAATGTGAGTGACGAAACTCCCTGGTCATTCGTCGAGATGTTAACAGTTTCATAGATTGACCTTAACTACTCCCGTAATTCCCGTAAACACTTCCCAAATTCCAAAACTGATCAAACAAGCAACCCTAGACATGAACCCTAGATTACCAGATCATCATCATGCACGTATCCATATCACAGATTCATTTAATATACATAAACAACTGATAACATATAATGTAAACATCAAACAAGAACTTCAACTATGAGCAGTGAATCATGAATGAATACAAATCATAGAGGTCTCAACCTGTAAGTTCTAATCCAATCGATACGCTATAAAGCATCAAGACCCTAACTGATAAAGTATGAGAGCACAGCCTCTAACAAGACCCTAAATCCACAGTGACCCTCAATCATCACACAAAACAATCAATGGAACAAGCAGGTCTTAATTAGATAACCACACACTAACCAGTTATGAGATGAAACAAGCAAGAGCTTCAAGATGAATGGTGATTGCCGTCGGATGCAAGGGAGAGATCTAGGGTTTCGTAAACTATCATGTTACGCACAGTTATGCGGATATAGGGTTCTTATATAACTGTTTCGTGCTTGGGCCTCACCTGGGCCAAAATCCCATACGACGAAATACTCTCTCGGCGAATCATGGTGATGGAGAAACACCCGTGTTTCGTCGAGTATGGATTATGGCGAAACACCCCTGTTTCGCCGAGTAAAGGTTTGTGACGAGGGCACCGTGTTTCGTCAGATGTGAGAGTGCAAGGGTTAAGTCTATCTAGTCATAAACAGTTCATAAGTTTTCATTATTTAACCACATAATATAACAAATTATTAATCAAATAACAAGGTGCGCATATTACAACGCAACGAATTATGAAGACACCGTTGTGAAACAAGTAACGTGCCGAGGAAAGACCTTGAAAACTCGAGTTGTCACGTCATCCCAAACTTGAAAGAAATTTCATCCCGAAATTTAGCACGTAGTTACTGAAGAAGCTAGTTAGGTCGCGTGATTTCCTGGTTTTCCTGGGGTGTCACATCTTCCCCCCGTTGGTTTGGAATTTCGTCCCAAAATTTCGCAGTAGCTTCAGCCTCAGCAGTGGTTTCACTTTTCTCGAACAACTGGGGATACTTGTGTTTCATTAGGTCTTCTCGTTCCCAGGTAAACTCTGGGGCACGACGGGAGTTCCAATGAACTCGAACTATGGGTATCCTGGTGCGTTTGAGAACCTTAACTTGTCGGTCCGTAATTTCTACCGGTTCCTCGATAAATCACAGCTGATCGTCGATAGTGAGTTCCTTGAAAGGAACTATGAGGGTCTCATCTGACAGACACTTCTTCAGATTTGACACATGGAATACGTTGTGAACACTACTGAGCTCTTCTGGCAGGTTCAATCTATACGCCACTTTGCCGATTTTCTCAGTGATTTCGAAAGGCCCAACATAACGCGGATTAAGCTTGCCCCGCTTAACAAAACGAACCACATCTTTCCAAGGTGAGACCTTAAGTAGCACTCGATCCCCAACCTGGAACTCGAGTAGGGTAGCAATCTTCTCCGTTGTCTTTACGACAAGTTCTGGGCCAGTGATTTGGGTGTCGCCAACCACTGCCCAACAAAGAGGTGATCGGCACTTCCATCCGTACAATGCCTCGAACGGAGCAGCCTGGATGCTGGTGTAGTAACTGTTGTTATACGAAAACTCCACTAAAGGGAGGTGTCTTTCCCAGCCGTTGCCAAAGTCGATTACACATGCTCGAAGCATGTATTCAAGAGTTTGGATGGTGCGTTCAGTCTACCCATCCGTCTGCGGATGATATGTTGTGCTCATGTCTAGACGCGAGCCAAAGGATTTGTGCATCGTTTGCCACAGCTCAGAGGTAAAACGCGGATCACGGTTGGAGATGATTGAAGTTGGCACCCCGTGCCTCGCGATTACTTCCTTTAGATAGATGTCTGCTAGAGTAGAAAACTTATCCGTTTCCTTGATTGCCAGGAAGTGTACAAACTTGGTTAGTCGATCCACTATCACCCAAATGGTATCGTTTCCTCGTTGAGATCTAGGTAAGCCAGTAACGAAGTCCATGGAAATTTGCTCCCATTTCCATGTCGGGATCTCTGGTTGTTGAAGCTGATGGCTTCTGGTATTCAACCTTGACCCTAGCACAGGTCAAACATTTACTAACATAGGTCGCTATGTTAGCTTTCATATGGGGCCACCAGTATGTAGCTTTTAGATCTTGGTACATCTTATCAGAACCAGGATGTACTGAGTAACGAGACTTGTGTGCTTCATCCATCACAAGCTCGCGCAGATTACCATAAAATGGAACCCAGATACGCCCCGCTAAGTAGTAAGCACCGTCTTCCTTTAGTTCCAATCGTTTCTCCAATCCCCATAGAGACTCTGCTTTAAGGTTTCCTTCTTTCAATGCTTCAATCTGAGCATCTCGTATCTGAGTAGGAAGACTAGAGTGGATGGTAAGTTGTAACGCACGTACACGCTTAGGTTTAGTCTCCTTTCGACTGAGGGCGTCGGCCACAACATTGGCTTTGCCCGGATGGTACTTGATCGCGCACTCATAATCATTCAGAAGTTCGACCCATCGACGCTGTCGCATGTTCAACTCCTTCTGATCAAAGATATGCTGGAGACTCCTGTGATCGGTGTAAATGGTGCACTTGGTACCGTACAGGTAATGCCTCCATATCTTGAGTGCGAAAACAACAGCTCCCCGCTCCAGATCGTGGGTAGTGTAGTTCCTTTCGTGAACCTTAAGTTGGCGTGATGCATAAGCAATGACTTTCTCACGTTGCATCAACACACAACCAAGTCCTTGGATTGACGCATCGCAATAAACTACAAAATCGTCTGTGCCTTTAGGTAACGAGAGAATAGGTGCGCTACAAAGTTTCTTCTTTAGTTGCTGAAACGCGGATTCCTGTGCATCACCCCAACGATAGGTGACACCCTTCTAAGTTAGTGAAGTGAGAGGTTGCGCAATCTTTGAGAAATCCTTGATAAACCTTCTGTAGTAACCCGCCAAACCCAAGAATTGGCAGATTGCAGTTGGTGTTCGAGGTGCAGGCCAATTCTTGATCGAGTCAACCTTGGATGGATCCACATGAATCCCATCCTCGTTTACCACATGGCCTTGGAAATGGACTTCACGAAACCAAAAGTCGCATTTCGAAAACTTAGCATAAAGCTGCTCTGCTCGAAGAAGTTCCAGAATGAGTCGCAGGTGACGCTCATGTTCCTCCTGACTCTTAGAATAGATCAGGATGTCGTCGATGAAAACAATAACGAACTTATCCAGGTATGGTTTGCACACTCGGTTCATGAGGTCCATGAAGACCGCAGGTGCATTTGTCAACCCAAAGGGCATGACCAGGAACTCGTAGTGTCCGTAACGAGTCCTGAATGCTATCTTGGAGATGTCCTCATCTCGGACTCTTAGCTGATGATAGCCCGATCTCAGATCAATCTTAGAGTAGAAGCTCGACCCTTGCAGCTGGTCGAACAGGTCATCGATACGAGGAAGAGGATAACGATTCTTCACGGTCACCTTGTTGAGTTCGCCATAGTCAATACACATTCGGAAGGTACCATCTTTCTTCTTCACAAACAAGACTAGGGCTCCCCAGGGGGAAGAGCTAGGACGAATGAAACCCTTGTCCAAGAGCTCTTGTAGTTGTTCGAACAGTTCTTCTAGTTCTGATGGGGCTAATCGATAAGGTGCACGAGCTATGGGTGCTGCTCCAGGAGCTAGCTCGATTTGAAATTCTACCTGACGATGAGGCGAAAGACCAAGTAATTCCTCAGGAAATACCTCAGGAAAATCGCGTACGATCGGAATATCTTCTATCTTCTTTTCCTTCATTGAGGTGTTAGTAACGAGGGCTAGAATAGATGTGTGGCCTTTTCGTAAACATTTATGGGCCTTAAGGAAAGAGATGATGCCCACCACAGCACCACTCTTGTCACCACGAATAAAGAGGGGTTCTTCACCAGAACGAGGGATGCGGACAATTTTCTCCTTGCAGAGTATTCCGCTCGATGCCGAGAAAACCAATCCATCCCAATAACAACGTCGAAGCTACCAAGAACAATGGGGATAAGGTCGATAGAGAAGGTCTGACCAGCTAGAACGAGATTACAACCCTTAACTAGGTGTGTGGCCTCAAGACTTTTACCGTTTGCTAGTTCTACAATATGCTTGGTGTTCAAGAGAATTGGGGTACGCTTAAGCATCTGACTAACTTTTGAGGACACGTAACTAGTATCGGCACCTGAATCAAATAGTACTGAAACAAAGAAATCATCCAGTAGGAACTTACCCGTTACAACGTTGGGATCGTTCCTCGCATCACCCTGACCAATCACGAAAGCACGTCCCCTGGCACCAATGCCGTCATTATTATCCCTGTTTTTTCCATTCCCCTGGTTGTTGTTGTTGTTCTGGTTCGGGTTCAGCTAGGGGCAGTCTCTTTTGAAGTGGCCTTCAGCACCACACTGAAAACATCCTTTGTTGTTGCCCTGCTGTTGCTGTTGCTGCTGGCGCTGATTCTGTGGAGTCTGCTGATGTTGCTGTCGCCTCTGATTCGTAGGATATAGACTCCTACAATCTTTAGCTGTATGACCTGGTTTGTTACATCTCTGACAGTTTCCCTTGCTACGTGACCCGCTATGGTGCAAGTTACATCGATTGCACTTAGGGTGGTTCCCATTGTACCCACCCTGTCCTTGATTACCAGCAGACTGCTGACTGGGGCTCTTATAGTCGTCAGTCCTTCGCTGCTGAGATTGAGACTGAACAGGAACTGAACCCTTGTTTGAATTTCCATCCCATTTGCGTTTGTTGTCACTTAGAGCATCAGAAGTAGTGGCACTAATACGCTTAGGCAGCTTGTTCTGCTCAACTGCCTGATCAGTGAGACGATGGGATAGTCGTATGACTTGCTGGATTGTAGGGAGGTTAGCTGAAGTTACCATACTCTGAATCTCTGGCACTAAACCCTTGAGGTACAGCTCGATACATTTGTAGGGAGAATCCACCATGGTGGGACACAAAGCAGCTAATTCGTTCGATCTCTTAGTATACGCTTCAATCTCTGACCCCGTCAACTTCAAATTGTAAAACTCGACCTCTAGCTTGTGAATGTCATCGCGATGACAATACTCTTCTTTGATTAGATCCTTGAAGTCGTTCCATAGGGTGGCATTAGCAGCTGCCAGCCCTAGCATTTGCACCTGTGCGTTCCACCAAGTTAACGCACTGCCCTCAAGTGTTCCCGTAGCAAACTTCGCCCTACTGCCTACGGGGCATTCATACATCTCAAAAAAAGATTCGATCTTCTCGAACCAGTGGAGAAGACCTACAGCTCCCTCCGTGCCACTGAACGCACTAGGTCGACAATCCATGAAGGTCTTGAACGTACACACTCGAGGCTGAGCATTTTGACCTGTTACGCGAGAAAGAAAGGATAAGGTTAAGCACGAGAGTAGGATCACAAAAGTAGGATCCAAACATCCTAGGATAGGTCGAAATGGCAGGTTATACCTCCTGCTTGGGCTGCTGCGAGTGCCTCAGCAACTCGTTCATTGATTAGAGCCGCCAGCTGGGCTTGAGTCAAGTTGAGACGTCCACTCATGATCTTCACATTGAAGCAAACATAAGTGAGAAGGGTGTCGCGAAAGTGCGTAAGTATGGGATGACAGAAGAGAGTAAGCACACAGGGTTTTAAACAACAGTTGTTACGTTAACTAAGCATACTCTGAACAATGCACTATGAACTAATAGGCAGGCAATACAAACATAAACCATATCCCTTATAGTGTTGAGTCTTGCAAGTGGAGTGAAGCGTCGTTGTGGATCGTTGAACACTGTACAGGTTATAGTCTGGTTTTGTCAAAAAGATTTTCCCTTTTTAAGACCAAGTTCACTCTAACCAATGGCTCTGATACCAATCTGTCACACCCCCAAATTCCACACACGAAGTATCACCGTAGGGAGCGTGACGTGACATGACCAGGATCTAGCCACCAATCATATTGAACAAATTATTAAAGTAAATGTAAAAACCAACCATCAATATAATTGGTGTCTAAAACAAATTAACCAAGTTTAAGTTATCAGCGGAAGCATAAAGTTTAAAACCAAAACATAAGTTTAAAAGTTCCAATGTTTAGCATGGAACTCAACAGTCCATGTCCCACAACGACTCCTTCTCCCATGCAATCTCCAGCTAAGTACCTAACGACCTGCAAGGCATGTAACAACGAGTCAACAACAAAGTTGAGCGAGTTCACAGTTGGGTGTTTGTTTTAAGTTGTTTAAAACATAAGTGTCCTTTAGCTGGCTTACTTGCCGTGGGGGTTACCCATAGTTTAAAAACATAGTCATTCATTTCCTTTTACCCTGGCTCCCAGCCGTGGGGGCTACCCCACGAATATCCCACTAGACCCGTTACCATATCGACTACTGACTGAGAAAGTTGGGTGCCCTAAGTCAAAGTCTATCATCATTGACGTGCCCAGATCCATTAGTCCGCGCCCGTCCTCTGCGGCATGGTGTGAGGCCTGTCAGACCTAATAGCGCTATTTAACTAATGACCCGTTCGCCATTGGCCTGGCGATTAAGTCGATATAAAAATGAGGGACTTAATGATAGAGTTTTTGCTCTAGTTAAAATGTTGTCACCCATCAATTAAGAGGGTGGAAGTACGTGTCCCATACAAGGAGATCACGCAGGTTCCAATGTTGTCACCCTTCAGTTAAGAGGGTGGAGTATGTATTCTACCCAAAGAGAATACGCATGTTTCCTTATCAAACTTTAACCCGTTCCCAAACCACCGGGAATCCCATGCCTTGTAGAAAGTGTGAACTCACCTTGGTTTGCTCGGTATGACTAGATATTCGTTACACTTATTCAGTCAAAGCCTTTGGTATTCATGTATACGTAATCAGTTTATGTTCGCATTACTTTCGCGTAAATTATGATCATGGAGTGCATTCAAAGCAACGATCATTGAATAACACATACCAGTCATCCCAACTCTTACAATCCCAAAATTTACATGCATGTTTCGTGATAGTACTTAACAGTTAGGTGAGCTATTCCTCATAAGCAAATCGTGTTTTCCTCAATCCTAATTAACATCACTAACAGGCAGGTAATAATCATTCAAATTTCACAAACATGGTAAACCACAGTCTGTTGATGGGTTTCCTTCAGAGTGACGAAACCTCAAAGTCTTTCGTCGATCAGTTGGGTGACGAAACACCAAGTGTTTCGTCGACATAAGGGTGATAAAATATTAAGTGTTTCATCGACAATGTAAATGACGAAACATCAAGTGTTTCGTCGACAATGTGAGTGACGAAACTCCCTGGTCATTCGTCAAGATGTTAATAGTTTCATACATTGACCTTAACTACTCCCATAATTCCCGTAAACACTTCCCAAATTCCAAAACTGATCAAACAAGCAACCCTAGACATGAACCCTAGATTACCAGATCATCATCATGCACGTATCCATATCACCGATTCATTTAATATACATAAACAACTGATAACATATAATGTAAACATCAAATAGGAGCATCAACTCTGAGCAGTGAATCATGAATGAATACAAATCATAGAGGTCTCAACTTGCAAGTTCTAATCCAATTGATACGCTATAAAGCAACAAAACCCTAACTGATAAAGTATGAGAGCACAACCTCTAAGAAGACCCTAAATCCATAGTGACCCTAAATCATCACACAAAACAATCAATGGAACAAGCAGGTCTTAATTAGATAACCACATACTAACCGGTTACGAGATGAAACTAGCAAGAGCTTCAAGAGGAATGGTGATTGCCGTCGGATGCAAGGGAGAGATCTAGGGTTTCGTAAACTATCACGTTACGCATAGTTATGCGGATATAGGGTTCTTATATAACTGTTTCGTGCTTGGGCCTCACCTGGGCCAAAAGCCCATACGACGAAATACTCTCTCGGCGAATCATGGTGATGGCGAAACACCTGTGTTTCGTCGAGTATGGATTATGGCGAAACACCCCTGTTTCGCCGAGTAAAGGTTTGTGACGAGGGCCCAGTGTTTCGTCAGATGTGAGAGTGCAAGGGTTAAGTCTATCTAATCATAAACAGTTCATAAGTTTTCATTATTTAACCACACAATATAACAAATTATTAATCAAATAACAAGGTGCACATATTACAACGCAACGAATTATGAAGACACCGTTGTGAAACAAGTAACGTGTCAAGGAAAGGCCGAGTTGTCACAGTTTGCCTCCAATCTATTTAAGAACTCAGCACTAGAATGGTGGAACACTATCCTCCAGTCTAGGGGAAGTGATAGGATTTATAATATGGAATGGGAGGAATTTAAGAATATGGTGGAAAGGAAATTCTGCCCTCCCAATGAAAAAGAACAGATAGCAAATAAGTTCTTAAACCTTAGAATGACTGGAGTGGATAGTAAGGGTTACATTATGTTATTCATTGAATATGCTAGAATAGTGCCGACCCTTGCATCACCTGAACCAGTATTAATCTCCCGTTACATATGGGGATTAATCAGTGAAATTAGGCATGTAGTCAAGGCAGCTAGACCTCAAACCATAGAAGAAGCTGGAGAACTAGCAAACACCTTGACTGATGAGTTAGTACGTACACGAGAAGAGGACCAGAGGAAGAACTTAGCTCAAAGGCTTACCCAAGAATTTCGTTATGGAAATTCCAACCATGGGAAAAATGTAGGTTCTACCTCTACACCTTATTGTAAGGCTTGCAAGAAAAAGCATTCAGGAAGATGCTCCACCTACTGTAATTTCTGCAAACTACCAGGACACAAGGAAGAAGATTGTAGGAAGAAACCTAATAATGGAATGTGCTTCAACTGTGGAGAAAAAGGTCACATCAAACCGAACTGTCCAAAACTAGCTCCAACCATGAACAACAAGAATACTAAAAATGCTAGAGCATTTGTTCTGACTACAGAAGAAGCAAAGATGATTCCGGACATGATAGCCGGTACGTTTTTAGTTAATGATGTTTTTGCTAAACTATTATTTGACTCTGGTGCGAACCAAAGTTTTATTAATACTTCATTTTCCAAACTTCTCAATCAACCATTAACTAAACTTCCACAAAAATGTCTAGTAGAGACAGCAAATGGAGAAACCACTATGATTTCTGAAATCTTGCAGGAAGCAAGAATAGAATTTTTAAATCAAAAGTTTATTGCAAACCTTTATCCAATGAATCTGGCAGGATTTGATGTTGTATTAGGAATGGATTGGTTAGTAACCAATAAAGCTAGTATTCTATGTGATCAAAAGTCAATCCAGGTAAATTCACCAAGAGGTGAAAAGATCCCAATTAATGGAGATAAGCCATCTAGATCCACAAAATTCATCTCTGTGATGAAAACAGCACGTTATGTAAGAAAAGGATCATTAGTGTATTTGATTTCCATAATCATTAACACTAAAGAAAAAGAACTGAAAGATATTCCTGTAGTATCTCAGTTTCCAGATGTGTTTCCCGAAGAATTACCAGGACTACCGCCAGACAGAGAAGTCGAATTCAGAATCCACCTGCTACCAGGAACAGCACCAATTGCCAAAGCACCCTACTGTTTGGCACCCGCCGAAATGCAGGAACTGAAGAAGCAATTAGACGAATTGTTGGAAAAGGGATTCATACAGCCAAGCTTATCACCATGGGGAGCACCAATATTGTTTGTTAAGAAGAAAGACGGGTCAATGCGTATGTGCATTGATTACCGTGAATTGAACAAAGTCACGATTAAAAACCGGTACCCATTGCCAAGAATCGATGATCTGTTTGATCAGTTGCAAGGAGCTCGATTTTTCTCTAAAATCGATTTACGCTCAGGATATCATCAATTAAAGGTACAGGAAGAGGATATTCCTAAGACTGCTTTTAGAACAAGGTATGGCCATTATGAATTTACTATCATGCCATTTGGTTTAACCAATGCCCCAGCCGCATTTATGGACATGATGAACCGAATATGCAAGCCTTATTTAGATAAATTCATAATTGTCTTCATAGATGATATTCTCATTTACTCTAAGAGTAAAGAGGAACACGCAGCGCATCTGCATGCACTTCTAAATTTGCTAAGAAAAGAAAAGCTATATGCTAAATTTTCAAAGTGCGAATTTTGGTTAGAACAGGTACAGTTTCTTGGACATTTAGTTAACCATGAAGGAATTCATGTTGATCCCACAAAGATTGAGGCAATTACCAAATGGAAAACCCCTGAGTCGGCAACCGAGGTTAGAAGTTTCTTAGGATTGGCCGGTTATTATAGGAGATTTATTCGAGATTTTTGTAGAATAACCATTCCCTTAACTAAGCTAACCTGTAAATATGTTAAGTTTGAATGGGGATCAAAACAAGAAGAAGCCTTTAGAATTCTTAAGCAAAGATTAACCAACGCACCCATACTAGCATTACCAGAAGGAACTAAAGACTTTGTAGTCTATTGTGACGCTTCTAAGTTAGGTTATGGATGTGTATTAATGCAACGTCAAAAGGTTATAGCCTATGCGTCTAGACAACTTAAGAATCATGAAGAGAATTATTCAACCCATGATCTAGAACTAGGAGCCATAATTTTTCCCTGAAAATTTGGAGACATTACCTTTACGGTAGTAAGTTTACCATTTTCACCGATCATAAGAGTTTAAGGTATGTTTTCGGGCAAAAGGAGTTGAATATGAGACAAAGACGTTGGATGGAGATACTTAGTGATTATGATTGTCTTATCCAATATCATGCAGGAAAGGCTAATGTAGTAGCCGATGCTTTAAGCCGAAAGTATCATGAAAAGCCAAAAAGTGTACGTTCTCTTAAATTAAATCTACAGGTAGATTTAATTGAACAAATTAGAAAATCACAAGAATCAGTAATCAAGGATGATACTGAAAAGTTAAAAGGAATAATTAAGGAATTAGATAAAAGAACTGATGGAATATGGAGATTCCATAAGAAAAGAATGTGGATAGGAAACCTACTTCACTGTATATTAGAAGAAGCCCATAAGTCTAAGTATACGATGCATCCTGGAAGTGATAAGATGTATCAGGACCTAAGAAAGAATTTCTGGTGGATAGGAATGAAGAAAGACATAGCAGCTTATGTCTCTAAATGTTTAATATGTTCGCAAGTTAAAGCTGAACATCAGAAACCTTCAGGTTTGTTGCAACAGTTAGAGATGCCAGTGTGGAAGTGGGAATTGATAACAATGGACTTTGTTACCAAGTTACCTAAGACAAGAAAAGGTAATGATACAATCTGGGTGATTGTAGATAGATTAACCAAGTCTGCTCATTTCCTACCAATGAAGGAAACTTCCAGTATGGAACAATTAGCTAAGTTGTATGTAAATGAAATAGTTTAATTACATGGAATTCCTTTATCAATTGTTTCTGATAGAGATAGCCGTTTTACCTCTCATTTTTGGACAAGTTTCCAAAAAGCAATGGGATCTAAGCTAAATCTAAGCACAGCTTACCATCCTCAAACGGACGGACAAAGCGAAAGGACAATTCAGACAATGGAAGACATGCTTAGAGCTTGTGTAATTGATTTCGGGGGTAATTGGGACGATCACTTACCATTAATAGAATTTTCTTACAATAACAGCTATCACACAAGTATCAATGCTGCACCATTCGAAGCACTTTATGGACGAAAGTGCTGAACTCCAGTCTGTCGGGCAGAAATAGGAGAAAAGCAACTATCTGGACCTGAAATAGTGCAAGAAACAACCGGCAAAATCATTCAAGTTAAGGAACGACTGAAAGCAGCACGTGATCGACAAAAGAGTTATGCTGATAACAGGAGAAAGCCATTGGAGTTTCAGGTAGGAGATAATGTCTTATTAAAGGTCTCTCCTTGGAAAGGAGTGGTAAGATTCATCAAAAGGGGAAAGCTAAGCCCCATGTATGTTGGACCTTTTGAAATTATTAGAAGAATAGGACCTGTAGCCTATCAGCTACAACAGCCAGAGGAAATGGCAAGAATACATGATGTTTTTCATGTATGTAATCTCAAGAAATGCTTAGCTGATGAATCACTAGTAGTGCCTCTTAAGGACATAGAGATAAATGAAAAGGTTAAGTTTGTAGAAACGCCACTACAAATTGAAGATAGGAAGATCAAGAATCTCAAACACAAAAGATTGGTTCTAGTCAAAGTAAAATGGGATTCCAAGAGAGGAAAAGAATACACTTGGGAGCTTGAATCAGAGATGCAGAGGAAATACCCACACGTATTCTAGTAGACCTCTAGGACGAGTTCTAAAACAAGGTGGGGAGGATATAATAACCCTCCAAAAATATTTTCGACACCCCTAATATATTTAAAATGACCCTATATGTCTTAAAATATACCCCGTATGCGAAAACCGAGCCCAAAATACGTTATATAATTAAAAATAAAATAAAAACGAGATTTTGGGGTCGCTCGCGGGCCGCGAAGGCCTGGCCTTCAGGCTACGCGGGGTGCGACAGCCAGTCACCAGGGCGAGCCCCTAGGCTGCCACGTGTCATGATCGTGTCGAAGCTAAAATCAACGAATCAGCAACCCTAGAGCCTATAACCCTACGTCGCGGGCCGCGAAGGACTATCCTTCGGCTTACGCGGGCCGCGAGGGATTCTGAGATCAGCATTATAAATAGAAGGCATCGGCAGTTCAAATTCGTCGTTCATTACACAAACTTTCTCTCTCAATTCTGTAGTGTAGAAGCTATACCCGGGCATAATACCCCCCTAAATAGCGAAGTTCTGCCTCGTTGTAAGTATCATAACCCCGGTTATGTATTAGATACGCTGCCCGATAACGGCTGTCGTGGTTCTGCCCGACGTAGTCGTTGGAATACCGTCTCGGGGAGGGTATTACTAATGTAAATATTGTGTTATTATACTAACGCGTGTGCATTTGTGTAATTAATAGATAATCACCAGGAAATCCTTAAGGAAAACCCTAAGACAGCAATGTGAGTTTATCCTCTTTTTATAACTGCTTTTCATAAACTGTTTTACAAAACCACAATTAAATTATAACATATTAAACAGTGATTGAGTATTTGTATTCTACAATTATCATTGGTATGTTGGGGTTTTGTATACAAAATTTGCTACTACATTGTGAGTAGTAACATGAACACAAGTCGGGTTGATAGTACCGTGGGTGGTAATTAAAGTAGATGGAAACAAATGTAATTGCATGACCGCCCTCAATGCTGTAGACTGATAAAACCTGTTTTGATTAAACTGGATTCACTCACCAGTATTTCCCATTGACAAAATGTTTTTAAACGCGTTTCAGGTAACAAAATGTGAAAGCCAAATAGAAGCCAGCTGGACATCACTGAAGGCTTGGAAAAGTGGCTATAAAAGTTACCTAAATAAAGAGGTGTTTTATTTCAATAAAACAGGGTTTATCTCTATGAGAATGTGTGTAATGAAAACTTGGGATTTTCCCATGTGTTTAATATTATAAAAGCATGGTATTTTACTCAGATAAAATATTTCCTAACTACGATCCTGATGTAATTTCCACTGCCAAAATGATTAAACACCCGATACCACCGAAACTGGCTCGCGGTCGCCCGTTCCCAAGAGATAGGGATTGGGGGTTGCGACACCTAGTGTTGTACAAGCGATAGAGTTTACACAAATAGAGGTCGCATTGGGTACTTAAACTATAGTCTAGGTCAATACTAAGACATCAACCCAGACTAGGTTGTGTCTTTCCTAGTTCCCTATAGTTATGGCTCTGATACCAATCTGTCACACCCCAACCGATGGCGGAAACATCGCGGCGCGACACTGAGCGAAACAGATTGTCCAAGAGAAATTCGATAACAACTAAATTACCGGATAGTTAATATTATGTCCCATACCATAACCCATCAAGCAAATCAATTATTACAAACATAGATATCTCTAGGCAAATCATTGTTTCGGCAACTCAGATTTAAATAAGTAAATTGTCTTTGTTTCTAGACTCCATCCTAGCTCAATTCCATCAAATAGCAAACAAGCATCCTAAGCACCTGTCACATACGTTAAAGTAAAAGTCAATACACATAGTGTAAAGGTGAGCATACAAGTTTGATAGCATAATAGTACGAAAGCGATTTACGCATAACCAGCATGTAGTACGCTAAAAGTGAAAGCACGTAAGTTATCGACATAGATCCTATCAATACCAAACTACGAGTTGTAGAGTGCGCAACACATGTTCACCATTGCGAACACGTGAAGTAAAATCCTTAACAACCCCTGAATAAACAGGTGCTGGGTCCAAACTATAGTACTATTGTTGCTAAGGCAGGTAAACAGCAATCAATGTGTTAACATAACAAACAGGCATTCATCGAGTCACGTATAACATGCAAGAGCGGTTAGCGTATAAAAAGTGTTTGCGTTGTGTGTTGATGTGATTTGATATAGATAACGTATGTAACACCCAAAAGTGCGTTAAGCAAAAAAAGGGTTCGAGTATACTCACAATGATGGTAGTTAATGGATTGAAGGGAGCGCTAGAGAGTCAGCCTAGTTACAGAATGATAGTATAATCGATAAGTGGCATGTAAAATGATGCAAGTGAGAAAGTGTCGAAGTGTCATCCGAACGGATGGCTATCCGATCGGATGGTCATCCGATCGGTTGGCCATTCGATCGGTGGGCCACTCGATTGAGATGGATGTGTTTGTGTATGATGGCTTTGAAGTTTTCGTTGTAGCATTTCAAAATCAGAGAAGTATCTCTACCTTTCAGGTCGTTCGATCGGATGGCGATCTGTCCAGTTAGAAACTAATGATCTTTGAAAATTGTTGAGGTCCCAAATGTCAATCCGATAGGATTGTCAATCGATCGGATGGCAATCTGATCGGACGACAATCCATTCGACATTCAGATCTATTGAAAACTTGAAATGTTTAAGTGTTGGACCTCAAGTGCAATCCGATCAGATGGTCATTCTATCGGATGGCAATCCGATCGGACGGCAATCTGTCCCGACGGTCTGTTCGTCTTGAACTTGATTATTTTGAAAAGTTTTGCAGTTTGCTCGAGACGGTATGACAACGTACTAAACAATGGAACCTCGTCAAGTCCCAAGTCGTCCGATCAAACAGGAATCACCCAAGTCCGATCAGTTTACCGGTTCATGACGGTTTTTCATGTTTAACCCAAAATCGGTTGTCTCTTTGATATAACTCAGATCTCAGACCGACACTTCACTAAGAATTGAGTAGAAGACCTGAATGAGCTCCGTTTCTATCGGTTTTGAGTGTATTGAGTGTAAAAGAGTTGAAAGAAAGTTAGAAAACCATATTGTAATCCTTTTAGCCTTGAAAGTGTTTAGATCTCGATGAAATCAGTGTTAATTTATGTTGAAATCATTTAGATCTGAGTGGTTCCTGGTTGAATGAGGCCAAAACTTGAAGTTCATAAGAACTCCATGATGACATCACCCTAGAAAACGTCAAATCCGGTGATTTCATGGTTAAAAGTCAAGATTCAAAGGTGAAAATGATGAAGAAACATGTGTAGATCAAGAAAGTATAAGGATTAAGGTAGAAACTTACAAGAATCGGAAGAAATAGAAGGAAAAGTGGGCGGGAACGAGCTGGTCGCACCGAGAGCTGTCACATCAAGGTTTGTGATGTGACAGGGGGTATTTATAGGGTTTCCAAAAGAGGAAAGGGGAGCAAAGGTCACGGATCTGATGACTATCCGATCGGATGGCCATCCGATCGGATGGCCATTCGATCGGATGGTCATTCGATCGAAGTGGCTCGGCGAGTTCGGTTTCGGCGTTTCATTTCATGTGTTCGAGCATTGTGATGTGTTTAAGCGAGTGTAGATTAAGCGATGCGATAGATTAACCATTCTGCGTTCCGTGTTGCGATTGAGATTGCGATGAGATAGGGTTGCGATTGCGTTTATACGTCAAACATAAACATAAGCACACACATTTAACACATAATTAGCACCCACACGTAAAACAATATTCAGAACCTGTAATTCACTGCGATGCGTTAGCGATGAGATTAGCGCTAAGCAGATTAGCGTTTAGTTAACTTTATCGCATTGTTACTTCCTATTATTCACAGTCATAAAGCGATCACCGGCGATATACATCAATTGAACTGCTATTATTATCATTTACTCCACATAATACAACTAATACAAACAAATACTAGAATTTGATTACAAGTCAAGAAGCACAATCAGTAGTTAAGTAAGGAGTGGCAGATCGCAATTAGCAATCCTTTCTTCCTTTGACTTTGACTTGTACTTTTGACTTCCGGAACATGGGGTGTTACAACCACAAGCTTGTTTTAGATCCTTGATAACCTCAGCAAAACAAGTTGTTCCACCCTGATCACCGCTACCCAGTTGTTTGATTATCCTGCATGATGAGAACTGTTTGCAGGCATCAAGGCATGCTTATTATTCCTGGTTTGATTCTGATTTGGTTGATTGCCTTGAATTCTGAACCGATTCTGGTTTCCATGCCGAGCTGACTATGTGCATTCCCATTTGAAATGACCTCGTTCACCACAGTTAAAACACTTAACTGTTTGCTTATCGAACCCATACTTGGTGTCTTTCTTGCTTTCCAAGCTGGTTCTACCAGTTCTTTCCATGAAGTTTTTTGCTCGCCTCACTGCACTAGTAAATGCCCACTTGATATCCATCAAATCCATTTCATCCTTATCTATTTGCTGATAATCTTCCTGAGTCAAATTGATGTTTCCAATTTGCCCTGCTACTAACCCACAGTACGCGCTCACCAAGGTGTTTAATAGCTCCATATGTTCCTTTGCCACCTCAACACTCACTTTTGAGAAACTTGAAGTGTCTAGCCAAACTGCGTTTGGATTAGTTGACAGACCAGCATTGACTGTTGTTGAAGTGTTTCCATAACAAGCTTGTTGTTGACCTTTGTAGTTTGGATCAAGAAATGATGGTACTCTAGTAGACCGATAGCTTTGCTCTGAGACAACTGGTTGTGGTGTTCCATACATATCGGTGCTTGAGACAAAAGCCGTTTGTAGCTGAGCATGTTGAGCAGGTCTTGCAACAGTGCTAGTACTTCCACAATTTTCATAATACATCTCAGGATTTTGTGGCACCGGAACTCTTTTTGCCTTCCTGATTTTTTCTTGATCTTTGTTGTCAAGCAACTTAATGAAATCATAGATGTTTGTTGTAGCCAAAGTGCCATTATACTTCAGAATCTCCAAGAATCCATTCCATTGAAGTGGCAATGCATCGGCAAACTTGGTAACAACCTCATGTGGAGTTACTGATACCCCATAATTACCCAGCTCACTCAGCAAGTGATAAAATCGACTTGTCATATCTCCCAGTGACTCCTTTTCCATACACATGAATCCGTCGAATTCCTTTTTGAGAAGATCATGTCTTAGCTTACGTGACGCCGCATTTCCTTGACCTCTCACCTTTAACACATCCCATAAATGCTTTGTCGTTTTGAAGCTCACAAACTGATGATAAATATCCTTGCTTAAGGCTTGAATTAGAATTGAAAACGCCTTCTTTTCTAAATCATATGTCTTCTTCTCGTCATCCGTAAGATCGGCAATTGATGCGGGATTTGAACCAGCTTCATCGAGTGCTTGATCGAAACCGAAGTAAAACGCAACCACAACTCCGTGTTTTGCCCAAGAATATACGTATGAAATCTATCCTGCCATCTGGGATACTCGTTCATATGCATGAGCTTTGGTGGACGATTGTTGCTTCCGGTTTCATTCTCGCTCAAAAGCAGGCTTTGAATACTTTGATTTTGATTAGCAACAAACGACCATTGATTTGCCGTAATTAGACTCGCTTGGGATGAAATTGATGAAGACGAGGGAGTGGGAGACTCAGCCCATGATAGTGATAAGCCCTTTTGCGTATACATATTATCCGTATTAGGATCCGGTTTCCAACCCCACCAGTCTGAACTCATAGTGGACGAAAAACAAACAACTTAAGCAGTCTCTGTGAACTTCCTGTAAAGCTTGGTGAAGAATGTTTTTCTTTGAATAAGACAAAACCAAGGTGAAGAATGTTCTTTTTTGAATAAGACAAATGAAAAGATTCTTCGTTGACTTATATATTTGAAATGGTTTTTCTTTGAAACAAGACAAATAAGTGGGTTTTTCGTTGACTTAGGTGATTCGCAGGTATAGAGATCTGTGAAAAGTTGGTGAAAAATTGCTAGTTTAAGCAAAATCTTATCTCTGAACAGAAAAGGAAGTTGGTGAGAATTGACTTTAAATATTCGAAAATATTCAACTTTTCATAAACATTGAAAGTTATCTTCTCCACAAAGAAATCCAGGTTACTTTTCCGGTTAAAACACTTCACCGGAAAATATATCGACCAAGATTTTTGACAAAAATTTTAAGAAAAACCAAATTTTAACATGTCTCCATGTGTTTGAACAAGGTTTTTATGAAATTTTTTAACAAACAACAAGTTTTCCAAAGTTTTTAACCCATACTACTTTCAGAAACTTGAAAATCTTGTTTTAAACACAAGTAAATTTTCAGAAAACCTTCAAAGATTTGTTCGAAAAACACGACACAAAGCTCGGTTTTAACAAAGAAGAGAGCCAAAGCTCTGATAGCACTTGTAGGTCCCTAGAGGACGATCTAGAACAACCCTATCCTTGTTATCGAACACACCCGCAAATGTGGAATCCAAACGGGCTTGTAAACCAAGCAAAGAACACAAGATACAAGACAAGATTCAAAGTTAAAGCTCACTTGTATAAATTTCAGCAGAGTTTGTTTACAAGATAATACAAGAAGAATACTCTCTCAAAAACTCTCTGATGTGCTCTCTATGGTTCTATGTTACAAGTGCTGTTTAAATGGGGAACATATCTGCAACCCTATCTGCAACTTATGAATAACACACTGGGCCCAATAAAAGCCCATGAAAGATGTGAATCCACGAAAGACTAGGGTCTTTCTTGAACACTTTCCAGTGAAGAACCAAACCCAAGAAGAACATTCTTCTTGAGATTGCATGTGAATGGTTCTTCTTGAACACTTGCCAGCGAAGAACCAAACCCAAGAAGAACATTCTTCTTGAGATTGCATGTGAATGGTTCTTCGCATGATGATGTATTTCGTGGCCTTCATGCATGTTCAAGATCTTTCTTGGCTCATATCAATTGCAGAACTTGCAGACATGATTCTAACAGCTAGAATAATATACACACAATTATCAGTCTGCACACCCGCAGCTGATTTACATCAAATACATAACAAACATCGTACCGGGTCAAGATAGGAGGATATCTTGTGTGACAACCCGAGATTTCAAGGTTTTCCGTTACGTGTAAATTGCTTACAAGTCTGTTTTCATACTTTGCTTTGTGTTGAGATTTGAACATGTTTGTTATTGATTAATGAATTGGTTTAATGGGAACCTTGAACTAATTAAGGTCTTTTACCTTGACGAAACTCGGACTTTCGCCACCCCCTTCACCCGATGAAACATTGCTCGACGAAACTATGGAGTTTCGTCAATTGGAGCATGTTTCGCCGTACGGGCCTTGGCCCAAGTAAAGCCCAGGTACGGGCCGGCTAAAATTACCCAGTTTGCTTGCATATTCGATAACTGATGAAACCCTAGTACATCTCTCTCTGCATACCGACGGCAACCCTTTTTATTCACTCAAAGCTTTTACCGTCATTCCGTTTCGATTCTCCGGTGAGTGCGACAACATGTATTTCGATTCTCCCGAGGAACTTCCTGGTTTACCTCCTCACCGTCAAGTGGAATTTCAGATCGATCTTGCGCCAGGAGTGACTCCAATAGCTTGTGCTCCTTATCGTCTTGCACCTAGGGAATTGCATGAGTTATCTAATCAACTTCAAGAACTGTTGGATAGGGGTTTTATCTAACCCAGTTCTTCGCCTTGGGAAGCCCCAGTGCTGTTTGTGAAGAAGAAAGACGAGTCCTTTCGCATGTGCATTGATTATCGGGAACTCAACAAGGTGACTATCAAGAACCGTTATCCATTGCCAAGCATCGATGACTTGTTTGACCAGTTGCAAGGGTCAAGTTTCTACTAGAAGATAGATTTAAGATCGGGCTATCACCAGATGAGAGTCCGAGAGGAGGATGTTCCTAAAACGGTTTTTCGAACGCGTTATGGGCACTATGAGTTTCTAGTTATGCCGTTTGGATTGACAAACGCGCCAGCGGTCTTCATGGATCTCATGAACCGTGTATGCAAACCGTACCTCGACGATTTCGTTATAGTATTCATCGACAACATTTTGATCTACTCGAAGAGCAAGGAAGATCACGAGCGGCACCTACGACTTATCTTGGAGCTCCTGAGGAAGGAGCAACTCTACGCGAAATTCTCTAAGTGTGACTTCTGGATTCGGGAAGTACACTTTCTTGGGCACATTGTTAATGAATTGGGGATACACGTGGATCCTGCAAAGGTTGATGCTGTCAAGAATTGGGCGGCAACAAAGACTCCTTCTGAGGTGTGACAATTTCTTGGTCTCGCTGGGTATTATCGGAGATTTATCAAGGATTTTTCGAAGATCGCGCAACCTCTTACCTCGTTAACGCAGAAGGGCGTAGTATACTCATGGGGAACGAAACAAGAAGAGGCTTTCCAGTTGCTAAAGCGGAAACTCTGTAGTGCACCGATTTTATCTCTACCTGAAGGTACCAAAGATTTTGTGGTATATTGTGATGCTTCGATTCAGGGTCTTGGTTGCGTGCTGATGCAACGCAACAATGTGATAGCTTATGCCTCTCGATAGTTGAAGGTTCATGAGAAGAATTACACGACTCATGACTTGGAGTTAGGGGCCGTGGTGTTCACGTTGAAGACCTGGAGGCATTATTTGTACGGTACCAAATGCACCATCTACACCGATCACAGAAGCCTTCAGCATATCTTCGACCAGAAGGAGTTGAATATGTGACAGCGTCGCTGGGTAGAATTGCTGAACGACTATGATTGTGCCATTAAGTATCACCCAGGAAAGGCTAATGTGGTAGCTGATGCCCTCAGTCGAAAGGAATTGAAACCCAAACGTGTTCGCGCTTTACAGCTCACCATTCATTCTAATCTACCTGATCAGATCCGTGCTGCTCAGACAGAAGCGTTGAGGGAAGAAAACTATGAAGCTGAGTATTTGCGGGGCATGGGAAAGCGATTGGTAGATAGATCCGATGGTATTCTCTACTGCATGGAACGAATATGGATCCCTTTGTTTGGTAACCTTAGAGAACTTGTGATGGACGAAGCACACAAGTCTCGATACTCCGTTCACCCGGGTTCGGATAAGATGTATCAGGATCTTAAAGTTTTGTATTGGTGGCCGAAGATGAAAGCTCACATAGCGACTTATGTGAGTAAGTGTTTGACCTGCTCGAAAGTTAAGGTGGAATACCAGAAACCGTCTGGGTTGCTGCAACAACCAGAAATACCCATGTGGAAATGGGAGCAAATCGCAATGGATTTTGTCACTGGACTACCCAGAACTCAAAACGGAAACGACACAATTTGGGTGACCGTTAATCGCCTCACGAAGTCAACGCACTTCCTAGCGATCAAGGAAACAGATAAGTTCTCACAACTAGCTGTTGTCTACCTAAAGAAAGTGGTATCTAGGCACGGGGTGCCGACATCTATTATTTCCGACCGTGACCCGCGTTTCATCTCAAATTTGTGGCAGTCGATGCACAAATCATTCGGCTCGCATCTCGATATGAGCACTGCTTATCACCCGCAGACGGATGGTCAAAGTGAACAAACCATCCAGACACTTGAAGACATGTTGCGGGCGTGTGTGATCGATTTTGGCAAGGGTTGGGAGAAACACTTGCCTCTGATAGAGTTTTCTTACAACAACAGCTACCATACCAGCATTCAGGCAGCTCCATTTGAAGCATTGTACGGACGAAAGTGTCGTTCACCTCTCTGTTGGGCTGAGGTGGGTGACAGCCAGGTCACAGGCCCTGAACTTATGTTGGAAACTTCAGAGAAGATTGTTCAGATTAGGAATAGGATGGTAGCAGCACGTGATCGTCAGAAAAGCTATGCTGATAAGCGTAGAAAACCTTTGGAATTCGAAGTTAATGATCGTGTTATGTTGAAGATCTCACCCTGGAAGGGCGTGGTGCGTTTTGGGAAATGCGGCAAGCTTAACCCTCGTTATGTTGGACCATTCAAAATTCTGGAGCGAATTGGCAAAGTCACATATAAGCTCGAGTTACCTGCTGAGTTGGGTAACGTTCATGACGTGTTCCATGTGTCTCAGCTGAAGAAGTGTTTATCAGATGAAACACTTATAGTACCATTTCAGGAACTGAGAATTGATGACAAGTTGCAGTTTATCGAAGAACCAACAGAAATTATGGACCGGGAGGTCAAGGTCCGTAAGCACAGCCGTATTCCGATCGTAAGAGTTCGTTGGAACTCAAAACGTGGACCGGAGTTCACTTGGGAACATGAGGATCAGATGAAGCTCAAGTATCCACATTTGTTTCCAAATGACGAATCCAAGGCTGGCAAATCTAAATCTGATGCAACTAGTGAATTTCGGGACGAAATTCCCAATCAAGTTGGGGATGATGTGGCACCCGCGGAAAATGCACAGTCATCATTGATCTAGCATGTCATCATTGATCTAGCATCGTACCGTTTTGGATTGCTTATCAAATTTCGGGACGAAATTTCTTTCAAGTTAGGGATGATGTGACAACCCGAGATTTCAAGGTTTTCCGTTACGTGTAAATTGCTTACAAGTCTGTTTTCATACTTTGCTTTGTGTTGAGATTTGAACATGTTTGTTATTGATTAATGAATTAGTTTAATGGGAACCTTGAACTAATTAAGGTCTTTTACCTTGACAAACTAGGACTTTCGCCACCCCCTTCACCCGACGAAACAATACTCGACGAAACTATGGAGTTTCGTCAATTGGAGCATGTTTCGCCGTACGGGCCTTGGCCCAAGTAAAGCCCAGGTACGGGCTGGCTATAATTACCCAGTTTGCTTGCATATTCGATAACTGATGAAACCCTAGTACCTCTCTCTCTCTCTGCATACCAACGGCAACCCTTTTTATTCACTCAAAGCTTTTATCGTCATTCCGTTTCGATTCTCCGGTGAGTGCGACAACATGTATTTTAATATGTATTGCTTGTTCTAGGTTATGTGCAGACGGTTGATTTTTGGCAATGTCTATCATAAATTCAGATAATTGTAAATAGGTAGTATCTTGTGTGTGATTGTTGTGTGTTAACAGTATTCGTGATTTGATTGTATGCTTATGGTTATCGCTGAATCATGGAAAACTTACATATACAAAGCATGGCAACTGTAAAACGAATCCCTGAGGATTGATAAATTGTCGATGATACAATCTGATGGATTAGGGGTAATGATTAGGTGATGATTGAATTATGTGCATGATGTAAATTGTCGAACATAAACTGTAACTGTTAGAAACATAACGTTTGATCCGATTGGGGGAATTGATTAACTTGTTTGCTGAAATTACGGGGGTTGGTTATTAAGGGTATAATGTAACAGTCCTGTATGTCGACGAAACTTATATATTGGTGAAACTTATATATTGGCGAAACTTATATGTTGGCGAAACTTATATGTTGGCGAAACCCTTATGGCGACGAAACTATGGACTTTCGTCGGCATGAATCATGACGAATCATGGGACTTTCGTCGAAGGGTAATGCGACGAAACATATGTCCTTCACAGTGAACTAGGTTGACTTTTATTGATGAATGATTATGAGTATGTTAATAAAACCACGATATCTACTGTCTACTGTTAATGATGTTTACTGTTAGTGATGTTTACTTATGATAAGTGATATAATCTGGTTCATACACTGTAAAACCCGTTAGGATCTTTCAATGATATCAACCTTTAACTTGTGAAGGTGCGGAAAACAATCACAAGCCGATTCAAGAATGAATTATAATAATCAACACAAGAACAATATATGAAATAACAAACCGAAATCTTGCATTCAATGACTAGCAAAGACGGATACAAGACTTCTCAAAGGTTTCGACTCCTAGCTCCCTTCGACTTGTTGTGAACGATCAACCCTAAAACAATACCTTGGGTTTGCTTAAATACTTGACACAATGATTACTAGTCTAGGCCCAATCGAAACCATCTAAACCCCAACCCATACATAATCGGCCCAATACATGTAAAATAAACAAAACATAGAAACAACCCTTCAACTTTGCTAACCTACATGAATAAACCTTCAGGTTCCAACAATCTCCCCCTAGGTTTATGCATGCAGGTTCTTGACACTTTAACCTTCACGATCACCTTGCAACCGATCCTTAATACCACCAAAACCCTTTGTATGAATATGAATAGATGCTGTAACAGCTTTAGTCCAAGCTTTTGCAATTTCTTCATATTTCTCAGTAGCTCTAATTTGATGACGAGCCAACACTTCCAAATCTTCATGAGCAACATTCAGTAAATCAATCTGATCCACCAATTGAAAACACACATCATCATCACAAACAATCACTGCCTGCCCTAAACGCTCATCATAAGACCAAAAGTGTAAGGTCTTTAGAGCACCCTTTGGAATCTTTCTCACCAATGGAATCATCTTCTCTTTGTCAGTTACAGGCCAGCGTACAATCTTCATTCGCTTGTTCGTATATGGATCTCTAATGCCTTTAGCTGGTTTAACAATGGACTCTGCAGTACGCATTGAAGGAAAGCCCTTAAGAACCTCCCTCTTCAACCTCTCGAAAAACCTATAACCAACTCCTCCAGGCTTATCATCTACATAAGGTGCTCTAGACAAGTCTGTCAAGTCCACTTTAGTAAATGACTGAAACTGGCCTGGATGTTTGTACCACTCAACAGGTCCAACTTTTCTTTTGATCCACCATCTTTTACGATCATGATCATAACCCCAGCTAACTACACCAGAACGATTTCCAACCTTATCATAAAGAGTTTCACCAACATCCATCAAATGATGAGTTGCATGAGCATCATCATCGTCTGGATTTAGATTCCGATTCTTCATAATTACAAACTCTCTTTTCTTCTTGATTCTTTCAGCCTTCTCTTTGTCTCCAACCGGATCAATAACCCTTTCAAAGTAGTGTTCCATAGCAGACCTTCTTTCAGCATCATCTTTTTCAAAAGCTTTTCTTCTGTTTTCAACATCAGTTGGATCAGAAAACTCCTGTCCAAACTTCTTCTCCAACTTCCCACGCAAATCATAAACCATATTAAACAGCAAACTAACATCTCCTTGAAGCTGCTCAATCTGTTGATCTTTCTTCACAATAGTATCTTCAAGTTGAATAATCTTTGCATCTTTATGGATTGAATCTTGCTCAAGAACAACCATTCGTTTCTTCATATCTCTCATACTAATATACTCATCTTCATCACTAGAATCATCATCAAACGGCATTCTAAATGGCTCTTCAGGTCTTTTACCACTTGAACTGCTAGGCATATCAAGATCAACTCTAGAAGGACCTGCAGATTCAGTAGCACTAGGTAACGTGGTCTCAACAGTGGCATCAACATTAGTAACCTGAACATCATCAGTAGTAATATCCATATCAGTTCTTTGAGTATCAGCATCAAAATCAAATATGTTTGCAGTAGCGGTGGTGGTATCGGTGACATTCTTCTCAAAATCGAAGTCATAAAGACCTTCATCATCTTCATCAGTAACTACGGGTTGATCTTTGCTATGCTCAACATACATTCCGAGCCGAGGATCCCTCCTTTTCCGCTTCAATGGCATGGAATCAGAATCCTTTGGGTCTTCACTAGGCTTTTCACTTGACACTGAAAGATCAGAAGGAGGATTTCCCATCTTATCAGTTACAGATTTCAATAACAAAGCCAAACTTTCAGCAGTAATCACGGGTGGAACAACAGAAACAGCAGTATCAACTTCAGCTTCAGGAGGAAGCTCTTCATCTTCATCAGAATCACACATAATCTCAACACCTTCATCGTCAGAGTCTATTATTAAAATCTCTGTCTCAGGCTGATCTTCAGCATCAATACGAATATCATGTTCTTCAGCAACAATGGCACTTGCAGGTACACTATGCACTGAAACAGATTGTGCTATTTCTAGATTTTCACTAACATCTTCCGTCTCTGCAAACTGACCAAACTTCTCCAATTTAATCAAACCTTCAAACTTCTTCTCGGTACCCTTCTTTGTAGTAAGTGCTCCAAAACATGATGGACCCATTGGTTTCAATTCCAACGTATTACCAGATCTCTTCAATTCTGGATATTTATCATTCAGAATCATCTGCAAAAATCTAGGATACATCAGAAACTTATCCTTTCGAAGTCCAATTGCATTCCTTTTCATCGCTTCCAAAATATATCTTGAATAATTGAACGACTCATTTGTAATTACACAAATCACAGCAGCAGACTGAGTAGTATTCAACTGATCAATTCCCCCTCTATTTTCTGTCATGCACACAAGAAACATATGCAGCAACAGACGCCAGTATGGATGCACAAACTTCTTTACCAAGGGTGGAAACTTTCCTTCGTAGCTCAAACGAGGCAAAATTGCTTCTACTGTTCCAGCTGGAAGTTCTATAGGATCTGTTTCCTGATCATTAAATCTTAACACTTCTCTAATCATCTGCTCAGTCACTATAACTTTCTTTTCTTGAATTTCAGCAACTATAGCTCCCTTTCCATCAACAACTTCTACTTTAGCACTCTTCCAAAAATCTTGAATAAGTTCTTCATAAACAACCGGATTCTCACGAAGAGCATGAACAATCTGGCAGTTATTTAAACCTTTCATCAATGATGTGTACAGCTGCTTGTGTTTCTCTGGTGGAGGAGCCAAATATCCGACTTGATTGTGTGAAGATATAAATTTCAAGTCCATTTTTATCTTCAAAACTTCATCGGAAACATCATCGGAATCTTCAAATCCTCATCGGAATCTTCAAATCTTCATCGGAATATTCAACAACCATTCATAATTCCTGCAAAAACTTGAATAATGACGTCATTATACCTTGATGATCAATGAGTCGCAACCGGAGATTGCGAGTCGTAACCGGAGATGAATCAGAATCTTCAACAGATCACCGGAATCTTGAGAGAAAAAGAGAGAATAATGCTTGGTTGCGAGTGAGAAATGAGGTCTCGACTCGCAACCACCCTTTTTATACCACAAAACAGATCATGGGCCATCATGGGCTTTTAATTCTTGGGCTCAACTTTAACAGATTGGACTTTGACAGATTTATCAAAATATCTCAACATAAACCCATTTCAAAAACTGATTTAATTTTAATGAAAATTATCCATTAAACCTTTTGAGCAATGTTTGCAAAATAAAAAACAAAAAAAAACAAAATTAAATAATAAAAAATATTTACAAAATAAAATAAGGAAATTTGCATAGATACTCAGGGATCAAATCACAAGGTTTTGGGCTTGACTTCACTTATCAACACTGATCTACTACTGAATGATCTAGACAATTGCCAGTATATTTGTCCCCTTAAACTCATCTCCCTAGACCTTTTCCATATAACTGCCTGTAACTCAATTTATCATGTTTTGATATCTTAACAATGAACACTCAAAACAAATACTAATCAAATCCCGGAATTATAACAGCACACTCTATCATGCAAGTATCTTCCCTACCACATGTTTCACAAGTCCAATCCAGATCTCTGAAATCTTAACTGGGACTAGGTTGAGAAGAGAACAGAATAGATCTTAAGCAGAGATGGTATAATATACAGATCAAATGAGTTTTTCTCAGTTTGATATAGGTTTCTTGGGTTTCTTTTGGGCACTAGAGGGCCTCTTTCGGGTGTTTAATTGATCTACAGAACGACAACGTACAGCTAGGTCAGCATATATCTGGATGCAGCAGAAGCTGACGTTGCCTAGCACCTCCAGGTCAGCATATTTCTGGATGCAGCAGAGGAGATACACGACTTTTTCAGAGAAGATTTCAGAGTCAGACCAAAATTGTGTGTATCGGGACAACATACAGACATTCAAATAGAAATGAGCTAATTCCAAGTGACTTTCTTTCCTGAGGTCATGTACAATTTTTAGTTCTAAACAGAAACAGCCAATGTTTCCAGTCTTAAGGATAGAGCCTACCAACACATCATACTAGAGTCAAACTATTTCGATACTGGTCTTACATGAGTCAGCCCTCAACCATAATGTGTAAAATCATTTCATTTCCCAGTCATGCCACACCTCTTTTTGTATTTTTCAATTTTTTTAATGTTTTTGTATTTTTCTATTTTTTTCATGTTTTTGTATTTTTCAAAATTTCTCCCCCTAAATTTGAGCATAAATAAAAACTACCTAAGAATAGAAAACTTTATGAACAAATTTACCTACGAAAAACAAAAACATGCTCAGTCAGTAAAGCGGATCATTTTTAGAAAATCCACAAGCACTCTGAATTTCGAGCTGCTGACGGGTTTAGTGAACAAATCGGCAGCATTTGCATCAGTGTCGATTTGTTCAAGAGTAATAAGACCTCTGTCAAAACAGTCTCGGATAAAATGAACTTTAATATCAATGTGCTTGGTTTTGGAGTGAAAGACAGGATTTCGAACAATTTGTATTGCAGCATCATTATCACAGTAAATAGTAGTGTTAAGATAAGTCAAACCATAATCCTGCAATTGATGTTGCATCCACACCACTTGAGAGCAAGACGCAGAAGCAGCAACATACTCGGCTTCAGCTGTAGATATCGCCACTGTTTGTTGTTTCTTGCATTGCCAAGAAATGAGCCGATCACCCAAAAATTGGCATCCCGCAGATGTAGATTTCCTGTCACTGTCAGTACCTCCAAAATTGCTGTCAGAAAAAGCAAACAAGTCAAAATTGGAATCCCTCGGATACCACAGGCCAAACCTAGGTCGGCCTTTAAGGTACCGAAAGATCCTTTTAACAGCAATAAGGTGAGAAGTTTTAGGATTAGCCTGATAGCGTGCACAGTTGCAAACAGCAAACATAATGTCCGGACGGCTAGCTGTGAGATACATCAATGACCCGATCATTGACCTATATTGACGTTGATTGACAGACTCTCCTTCTTCATCTTCAGTCAATAGTGGTCTCTCTGCCATAGGTGTTTCAGCAGGCTTTGCGTCCGTGAATTTGAATTTTGCCAGCACATCATCCACATACTTCCCTTGATGAATAAGAATTCCTTGTGAACTCTGCTTGACTTGTAGACCCAAAAACAGTGTCATTTCCCCCAGAGCACTCATTTCAAACTTCTTCTTCATAACTCTCTCGAATTCCTTACAAAGATCCTCACTTGTAGATCCGAAAATGATATCATCAACATAGATTTGAACCAAGATTTGATCACGTCCTACCTTCTTGATAAACAGAGTCTGGTCTATGGTGCCACGCGTATACCCATGAGCCAACAGATGCTCTATTAGTGTGGCATACCAAGCTCGAGGAGCCTGGTGTAGCCCGTACAGCGCCTTGTCTAGCTTGTAAGCGTATTCAGGATGGTCTGGATGCACAAACCCTGGTGGCTGCTCCACAAAAATTTCCTCCTTCACTTTTCCATAGAGAAACGCGGTTTTGACATCCATCTGATAAACAGTGAATCCCATGTATGACGCGTAAGCCAAAAAGATCCGGATGGCTTCAAGTCGTGCAACCGGAGCATATACTTCATCATAATCCAGTCCTTCAATTTGTCTAAATCCCTGAACCACCAGCCTTGCTTTGTTTCGAACGACGACTCCTGCAGAATCCTGCTTGTTTCGAAATACCCATCTAGTTCCAAGCTTACGTTTTCCTGTTGGCAACTTGACGAGCTTCCATACTCCAAGTTTTTCAAACTGGTTCAGCTCTTCGTGCATAGCATCTACCCAGCCAGGTTCCTGCAAAGCTATATCAATAGTTTTAGGTTCGATTTGAGAAAGATAACAAGAGTATAAGCAAGTGTTAATAATTCCTGATTGACTCCTGGTCAAAATTCCTGCATTTACAGGACCAATCACATTCTCGATTGGGTGATTGCGTTGAATGCTCGTAGGTATGGCCAAATCAGGTACAGTCTCCTCTTCAGTGGTGGTGTTGCTAGACTCCCCCTCATTAGGTGCTGTAGTAGTGTGAACTACAGGAGAAGTGACAACACAATCCTCAGGAATTGGTTCAGGAAATAAAGCAGAGTCACTAGTTGATGCACCCTCAGGAGATCGATTGACCGTCGGAGTTGGTGTAGGATGTTGCGTAAACACCATTCCCGGTGGATCAATGGTATGATGCCTCACGTTATCTTGCATCTGTGCTTCGTCTTCCGTATCTTCAAACGACAATGGTTGTTTGGGAATAGACACACCTGCAACTGAAACATCACTTGACAAAATGTTAAATGATTTAAACAGAGCAGAATAATCATATAACCATTCTGGACCAACTCTAGCGTCCGTAGCATTCTCTTCAAGCCATTCAATGTTGCACGACTCGACGACCTTTTTAGTTACTTTGTTGTATACCCTATAAGCAGAGCCTTTCGCATATCCAACAAAGTAACATTCGTCACCTTTGACTTCAAACTTTCCGTTGGAGTCCATTAGTAATAATACACATGGACAACCAAAGATACGAAAGTGTGAAACCGAAGGTTTATGTCCTTCCAGAATCTCATAAGGGGTTTTCATGTGACGTTTGTTTACTAAAGCATGATTCTGGATATAACAAGCCGTGCTAACTGCCTCGGCCCAAAAGAAGCTAGGAAGCTTTGAATCAGCCAGCATAGTACGCGCAGCTTCAATGAGAGTACGATTCCTTCTTTCAGCCACTCCATTTTGTTGTGGAGTTCGAGGCGCACTGAACTGACGATCGATTCCCTTATCAATGCAGAAAGTATCCAAAGTAACGTTCTTGAATTCTGTCCCATTGTCTGATCGAATAACCTTCACCTTAGTACTCGCTTGATTTTCAGCCAAAGTAATGAATTGTTTTACCAAGACAGCAGTTTCATTTTTGTGGCTGAGAAAATACACCCAAGTGTAACGAGAGTAATCATCGACGATTACCAGACAGTAAGCTTTCTTCCCAATGCTCAGCACATTCACTGGACCAAAAAGATCCATGTGAAGTAGTTCGAGGACAGCTTTTGTCGAGAGTACTGGTTTAGTCTTATGAGGTTTTCGATGAGCTTTCCCTTTCGCACAAGCAACACATTTCTCCACCAACATGAAGTCCTTGATTGGAAGATCACGTACCAGTTGACCTTTAGCTAGACGGTTCAGATTTTTCATATTCACATGCCCAAGTCGACGATGCCACAACAGACCATCATGCTCCGAAATTTTCGAAAATAGACAAGTGATCTCTTCACACGGTTTCTTGTTCATATCAATGACGTAAGCATTACCTTTCCTTTCAGCCATCATCAAGAACCAGTCTTCTGGAATAACAATCCCAGGCTTAAGAACATGACATCCCTTCTTCGTGAAATGAACTGAATTCCCTCGATCACAGATCTGCGAAATACTTAACAGATTGTGTTTCAGTTCTGGAACATAATTAACATTTTCAAAACTTAAGACGCCGTTTCGAACAGTTCCTTTTTAACGTGATTCTGCCTGACTCTCCTCCCGCAAATGAGACATATCCACCATTAAACTCTTTGATATTTTCCAGTTGGGATAAGTCTCCTGTCATGTGCCTGGAACAGCCACTATCCATGTACCAGAGGCGCACGGTAGTCCTCCACAGCTGTTCCTGCACGATTAGCGGGATTAGTTAGATTTAGGAACCCAGCCCATAGTGGATCTGGGTTTTCCTTGTGCATCAATATACGTCACTCTCTGCCACACTAAATTATCTTTATTCAGAAATTTTGAAACATCCCTTTTGGCGACATTTTGATGACATGATTTCATTGAATTGGATTGCATGCCATTAGCTTTAGGTTTCCAAAACTGTCTTGACCAGTTAGAATTGAAACTTTCATAAGCGTTACCAAAAGAATTACTTCGATTTCGCTGAAAATTTGTTTGTCTATTCTGATATTGATTATAGCGTTTGGCTGCATTCCAATCCTGATCAGAAGGTCTAGTCCTGTGATAGTTGTTCTTCATTGTCTTAGTCTTTGCAGACATCATGGACTTCGAACAGTGATATCGATTAGACGTGACCTTTTGATTTCGCTCTGATGTTTTCTTGTTCGGTGTCCTTGGGAGTTTGCCACAATTTCTGGCAATGTGACCAGCAATGCCACAGTTAAAACATGTTTGACGTTTCACATTTTGAATATTCTTGACATTTTGACTCTGTTTGCTTGATTTCGTGTGATTTGATGTTTTAGTTTTCTGAACATGTTTGACTTGTGGTTTTTCTTTAGACAACTTTTCTTCTAATGATCTCTCTCTTAGATCAGCATCCCTTTCATTGTTACTTAATCTTGATTCCGAATTTGAACATGTACGAGTTTCATCCAAATGCGTTTTATTAAGGCATTTGTCATCTGAAACCGATTCAGGTTCACTTCCCGAACAAGAAGAAGTCTCAACAATATGCTCTTCCTCAATGCATTTGTCATGTGAAACTGATTCAGATTCCTTTTCTGAGCCTAAAGAAGTTTCATCAATATGCATTTTCTTAGAGCATTTATCATGTGACACAGATTCAGGTTCATTGTTTAACACAGTTTCCAATGGGGTCCCACTAGATTCAACATTAGGGACACCCACTGAGACAGATTCAGAAGAAGAATCAGGATACTCTTGATTTTCTTGAGAAGTCGTTTCAGTGGTTTCACTGAATGCATCCTGAGGGACCTCACCTGTAACATTTTCACAAGCTGAAACATTAGAGATGTTAGGATCACAAACATTAGTTGAAAAACAACCATCACCACACTTATTGTTCAAATCATCCACACAAACATTATCAGTTTTGCCCAAAACAACAGGCTCACAAGACGAAACATAAGCTGAAAACGACGCAAACAAAGAACTAGTAAAAGCAATGTCCGACTCAGTTGGTTCAGAATAATGTTCAAAATATGGTTCAGAAACATTTGAAATAATAACCGGTTCACTCCCATGAACATCATCACACTTTACTTCAGAGCTATCATCTGCACACGAAGATGAAACATTAGGATCAATTGTGCCTTTGTGAACAAAATTTATAGGAGCAGACTTCCTTTTCTCAATTGGTTTGTCATTGAACGATGACTTATTATTTTTGGGACCATAAGTCATTTTACTTTCATTAGTCATCTCCTCCTCAGTCATAGGTAAATAAGTATAATTGTCATTATAAGGAGGAGGAGCCTTATTAAAACCCAAACCACACCCTTTCTTTTCCTTGTATACAAGTTGTTGATCACAAAGATTTTTAACCAATTTACTGGAAGAATCAAACTTCTTGATATTTAATTCATTAATTTGATATCTGTTTTGAATATCTTCCAGTTCCTTAGTTAAAATGCATACCTTTTCTTGAGCTTCTAGGAAATGGGCTGTTTTTACACTCACATCATCCTTTAGCTTGATGATGTCTTTTCGCTGAGCTTCAATCTTTTCTTTATAAAGCTTCTCATTTTTAGACAAAGTAAAATTTTTATTTTTTATGTCATTATAATCTTGAATGAGCTCAGCGTTGTGTATTCTGTAAGCCTCAACCCTTTCCCTACACTCAGGAGTACAGAAAACAGAAATTACCTCTTCTTTAGTGAGACCTTTAACAGGAGCTGAAAGAATTTGAGTCATGAATGCAAAATCATCAGCTTCAGTCTCTTCCTCTGGCTTTGGGCTATGTTCGCTTGAAGTCATGAAAGCAATGTTGGATGTAGCAGTTTGATTCTCTGGAGCTGATATGTTCAGACGCTCAATTTCTGAAGTCCAATCAAAGTTGAGGTTGGGCTGAACCACCAGTGCTTGTGCTAATCCTTGCGGCGGTGGACTTCCAGAAGCAGCAGCATCTGCTATACTTGTAGTGGTCACAAGAGCTCTTTCTCGATTAGGAGTTGCAGGTTGGGCAGGAGTTGCAGGAGTTTGATCTCTGTTTATAAGTGGCTTTGGGCAGTTTCGAGCATAGTGTCCTTCCTCATGACAGTTGAAGCAACGAAGATTAAAGGGCACTTTAGCAGCTCCATTCCATGCATTTCCCCACCTGTTTTTACCTGTTCTTTTCACAAACTTTTGGGCTCTGAAAGCTGCCATCGCCATCTGCCAGGTGATGTCCATTTCTTCAACATCATCTAGATGAATCTGTTTCAGATCATCAGGACACCACTTTGGTGGGTCAAGTTTTCCTGCAATAAAAGCATTCAAACAGTTGATCACTGAAGCTGCAATATCCAAGTTTTCCTTTGATTGTTTAGCAAAGAAAGCTATCATTTCGTTGTTAGCAGCGGAAGCAGAAGCAGCAGTAGAGACATTTCCAGAAGCAGGAGAAGCTGGAGAGACGACTTGATTAGAGGATCCAGATGAGTGCACCTTTGCTGAAGTTGGAGTAGTGGATGAAGTATTTCGAAACATCTGAAAACCACCTTGAGACAATAATGCTGTGTTGCTGTTGTTAGAGGAAGCGGGAGCAATGGAGAAACCAGCAGCTAGCATACTGTTCTTGTAATTTGTTTCTCTTTGCTTATCATCCAGTTCGCATGCCTTAATGTGAGAGATCATCTCTGACAGAGTACATCTAGCGAGATCTTTAGTCTTCTTGATCATAGCAACATGATGATCCCAACTCTTTGGTAGTGCATTAAGAAGTTGTCGGTTTGTAGATGCATTTGTTGTATGAATTTCTTCCATTTGCATTTGAGTGATCAGCTTCACAAACCTCTGAATCTGATTGTCTACCGTTTCACCATAAATATGGTTGAAGTTGTTGAAGTTTTGTTGCAGCAGATTTCTTCGGCTCTCTTTCATATCTTCGTTTCCTTCATATACTTCGATCAGAGAATCCCACAATTCTTTGGCAGATTTGCAGGTGCGAAAGCCAATAGCAATATCAGGACCCAAACCCATGGTTAAGTAGGAAAGAGCTCGATCATCTTCTTCAACAATGAGCAAATCATCTTCAGTGTACTGATCCCTAGGTTTCTTTACCTTAAGACCTGGTTCAGTTGAGCTTTCCATCATGATTTCCCTAGGACCTCGCAAAATGCTTCGCCACAGCTTATAATCCTTAACCTTAAGATGTTGTTCAAAGCGCCACTTCCACTCAGGAAAATCATTAGCATCAGTTAACCTAGGAATGCGTGTTGTGGTACCAAGCTTTGAATCCAATTCTTGTTGTTCTTTAAGGGCAGTCAATTCACTGTTGTTTGACGACATGTTTAATTAATTAGTTAATTAATTGATTTTTTGTTTTAAGTCCAAAAGTCAACAGTTCAAATGTCCGTAAATCAGTGTCGTTGCGAGTCGTAACAGCTGGGTTGAAACTGCTGTGGTTGCGAGTCGTAACTGCTGTGGTTGCGAGTCGTAACTAAAACAGGATGAGCCGAAACCAAGGTTGCGAGTCGTAACAGCTTCGGTTGCGAGTGGAGACTGACTACTGGTTGCGAGTCGCAACTGAAACAGGATGAACCGAAACCGTGGTGAATGCGAGTCGAAACCAAAACGTGATGAACCGCAACAATGATGGTTGCGAGTCGTAACCAGAACGTGATGAACCGCAACAGAGATGGTTGCGAGTCGGAACCTGCAAAAGAATAAACGATAAGATCTGTTTACTCGCAATCCCGATTTTTCAGCACTTCCAAAATTCAAAGATATCGTAATCTTTGAATCTCTTGACCACCAACTTTCCGTAAAATCAGCAAACACCTTTTTCAGAAATCAACAAACCAAAATCAGTATAATTTTGATGAATCGGTCATGAACAGTTCAAGTATTTCACTGCAAAACATGTAACAAAACAGATCAGTAGCACAAACGATTCTTGAATCCGAATGATATCAAAACCGAGCCCTTGAATGGCTTCAATGGCTCTGATACCAATTGTAAAACCCGTTAGGATCTTTCAATGATATCAACCTTTAACTTGTGAAGGTGCGGAAAACAATCACAAGCCGATTCAAGAATGAATTATAATAATCAACACAAGAACAATATATGAAATAACAAACCGAAATCTTGCATTCAATGACTAGCAAAGACGGATACAAGACTTCTCAAAGGTTTCGACTCCTAGCTCCCTTCGACTTGTTGTGAACGATAAACCCTAAAACAATACCTTGGGTTTGCTTAAATACTTGACACAATGATTACTAGTCTAGGCCCAATCGAAACCATCTAAACCCTAACCCATACATAATCGGCCCAATACATGTAAAATAAACAAAACATAGAAACAACCCTTCAACTTTGCTAACCTACATGAATAAACCTTCAGGTTCCAACATACACCTAGTATAGTACACACAACTGTTAAGCATTATTTCGAAACATATACGTGAATTGTGGGATTATATGGGTTGTAAAACTGCTGTGATAGCTTGTATGCACATTATGACTATACGTGAACGTAAACTGATCACGAGTGCTTGAATACCATAGGGTGTGACTGTTTAAGTGTGAACAAGGTATTTAGTTGATAGCGCTATTAGGTTTGGCACCCTCACACCGTACCGGGGAGGACGGGCGTGAACTAATTACCTTAAAGCATGACCAATGTTTTGATAGAGACATTGGGGTTGGGCAAATACATCTTGTAGCCATCTGCGGTAATCGAGTTAATAACAACATCAAATCAAATCGTTAAATTGGTTTATACTTACATTTGGTAACTAAACGCGTTAACAAAACATTAAACTCACCAGCGTTGTCTGACACACTTGTCTGCATGCTTGTAGGTCGTTAGATTACTGAATATGGACTTGTTATCTGGGAGTGCTGGAGTCGTCATGGATCGAGACTCTTGGATATTTGATACATTGGTTTTGAACATTTATTCTGGAACAGTTGTTTAAACAATTACTATATGCTTTCGCTGAACGTTTTCTTTGGTTTTAACTTATGTCATGGATTTATCTTATGCAATGAATCGAATGTTTTATTTAAATATTTATTATTGGTTCAATGTGATTGGTGGCTTGGATCCTGGTATGTTACACGTCCCGTGGTGATTCCACCTATGGTAATTTGGGGGTGTGACATCTTGACCTCGGTCTTCACTTCGTAAACGAGCCGAACCGAAACGAGCCGTATCCACATAAAATGTATCAACAGTAGTCTCCTTTAATAGTAAGTAAAGATTATAGTTAATTAAAGGTAGTTTAGTGGTAGTAAATGTGTCTGTTAATCCCAACCATTTTGATGCTTCAAAGCACGGTTAGGAAAATATATAAGTAGGATATGGGAGTAAACAAAGTTGTCATTTTGATTCAATACAAGTAATCCATTCTTATGTTTCTTATGAATGTTCTTGATGTTTATGATTTTGTGATCCTTGTCGTTCTTGATATCTAACAAAGTGGTAACCATTGCAAAAGAAAATGATGGACATCAAGAAAAGAGAATCATGGAAGAAATCAAACATCAGCTGACGAAGACCGGATTCAAGAATCAAGAACATGAGGGAAGGATGATCCCAGATTTTCTTTCAAATTGTAATTTAGAAATTAGTTAGCAATATCAAGTAATAACTGAATCATGCATGATACAATCAAAATGGATACACGAATGTTGTTTTGAGAATCTGAATAAAATCATATTAAAAAAAATTGAATAACAAAGTTGCTGTATTGAAGGGATCAAAAGAAGAATGCTGAACAAATTTGAATCAATGGAACAACCATAATTATTATTTTTATTTGTTGTACACAGAACCAGAACATAAGTATTATTTATGTCATAAGTATTATGTTATAGCTAGTTAAAGATAGTTTAGCGGCATTAATTTGCCAGTTAATCCCAACCATTGTGATGCTTCAAAGCACCTGTTGGGAAAGTATATGTATGTGAAAGAAGATTCAATACAAGAAATCCTTTCTTATGTTTCCTGTGAATGTTCTTGATGTTTATGATTTCGTGACCATTATCATTTTTGATATCAACGGGGATTACACATACATAGAACTGGCGGATGTTGCACATCCTTTCCTGGAATCAGAGGGAGATCTGTTGGCTTTACTCGGGTTTGTTGTTTATTTCCATTGTTGTTGTAGGCTATTTAAAGCCATCTTTATTTGTTGAATATAGTAACCCTTTCTTTGAAATATCAAATATATCACAGCAGCTTTTCCATTCTCTGCACATTATACAATCATGAGTTTGAGTGTGATTGTGTGTATAGTGTGCGGGACCTGAACCAACATTTGGTATCAGAGCCTAGGGCTCGTAGGAAGCGGGTTTGAAGATCAGAGAAAGCCTCCGCCGCCGGCGCGTGTGTCGGTCGGTCGGTGGAGGGCAGGCGTGAAAGGATGTGTTGTTTCGGGGTTGTTTAACAACGGAAGACGAAGACGTGATGGTGTTCATGTTAGCCGTTGTTGCGGGTAAGAACCGGTTGAGATGATGGGGGTGACCGTGATGAACATCGGTGTTCGTGGCTGTTAGCGATGTTTAAAGGAAGAAGATACTAGGCTGTTCGGTTGCTAGTTATGGGTTTGCGATATAACCGGTGATAACAGTAGATGGCGAGAACGGGTACCTTGATCGGTTGTTCATGATAAGAGGAGACCGGCGTAGTGTGTGAAAAGCGGGCAGAATGGATCCATCAAAGCAGGTGGCTTTGGATTCGTCTCTTTTGGCAAGGTGAGAAAACGGAAGAAGCGGGTAGCTTGTTTTCTTTGTCGGTGGAGAGGCCTCTTGAACAAGAGTGATCGGAAAAAGGTTGTTGAAAAAAAACACGGTGTAATATTATGGCGTTGGAGTTCAAATCGGGTGGCTTTGGATGTTGTTAACAACACAGAATCAACTGGTTCTTTTATTAAAAACTACTGAAATACAATGAAAATGAGAGACAAAAGAAAAAAGAGAAAGATACAAAGCACAAGACTTAACCACTCTTAAACAGGGGCAGATTATCAACTGATAATCTGCGTACAAAGTGACCAACACAAAGGGACTCTCGAACAGGCAAAAGATTGCTGCAAAAAAGTTGCTGCTGAATGTTCTAGAGAGGAGCAGGTAAATAGCGAGAGAGAGAGAGAGAGAGAGAGGTGTGCTTGTATGCTTCTGGGATCCCAAGGAGACCGGATATAAAGGGAGCAACTAATAGGGTTAACGCGTAAAGAGGCAGCCCACTAGCAACAGGAAGCAGCCCATCAGCAGCCTTGAGCCCAACAGCATAAAAGGAGCCCAGTCGACCAAAAACCCAGCAGAACATGAAACAAAAGAAAAATATAAGGAATGATAATCAGGTATAAAAAAATAAAGGAAATATGGAATTGAATATTTTAACACCCCCCCCCCCCTCAATTCAATATTTAAAGTAATCAGATATGTTTAGAAGTTGACAAACCTTTTCATGAGGGCCAGGAGATAGACCCTTGGTAAGAATATCAGCAGCTTGGACTTCTGATTTAACACCAACTGTCCGAATAATTCCTTTAGCAATTTTTTCTCATAAGAAGAAAAGGTCAATCTCAAAGTGTTTGGTACGCTCATGAAAGACAGGGTTGGCGGCAATGGAAATGGCAGCCGTATTATCACAATACAGCTGGACATGAAGCTTATAATCAATCTGTAATTCCCTTAAAAGGTTTGAGATCCAAATAATCTCGCATGTAGCAGCACACATGGATCGGTATTCTACTTCAACAGAAGACCTTGAGACGGTGGACTGCTTTTTTAATTTTCCATGAAACAAGATTATTCCCTAAGAACACACAATAACCAGTAATAGATTTATGAGAACTTAGGCATTTAGCCCAGTCTGAGTCAGAAAAGGCTTTTATATTTAAAGAATCTCCTTTTTTAAACAGAATTCCTTTTCTAGGAGCACCTTTTAAATATCTTAAAAGTCATAAAGCAATTTTGAAATGAGCTTGTAAAGGAGAATGCATAAATTGGCTAAGATAATGCACAGAGCATGCTATGTCTGGTCTAGTGTGTGAGAGATAGATCAATTTTCCCACAAGTTTTTGATAAACTGTTATATTGGTTAAGGGTTGATTATCCTTCTCACAAAGATGAGATAAAACGTGATTTGCCTCGATAGGACAACTGACTGGTTTACAACTAGTCATTCCGAATTCAGCAAGCAAATCTAAGCAGTGTTTCCTTTGGGTTAAGCATAAGCTAGTTGAGTCTCTTATAACTTCAATGCCCAGAAAATACTGCAATTTTCCTAAATCTTGTATAAAAAACTTTGATTTGAGTAACTGTTTGATGTCATTAATTTGTTTTAAACAATTACCAGATATAATAATATCATCCACATAGACAAGAAGGACGATAAAAACAGTGTCTTTTGTCATGACAAACATGGAGTGATCACACTTACTCTGTTTGAAACCAAGATCGACAAGAACAGACACAAGTTTCTCATTCCACATCCTAGGTGCTTGTTTTAATCCATACAAGGATTTTTTTAATTTACAAACTTTAGATTCAGAAGAAGGATTATAACCGTCAGGTAAGCACATATAAATTTCTTCATTAAGGTCACCATATAGAAACGCATTATTAATATCAAGCTGATATATTTCCTAGTTAAAGTAAACAGCCATAGATAACACACACCTAACTATAACCATTTTAACAACAGGGGAAAACGTATCAAAGAAGTCAATGCCGTCCTTTTGACTAAACCCTTTCGCAACCAGCCTAGCCTTATATCTCTCTATTTCACCGTTAGATTTATATTTAATCTTATAAACCCACTTACACCCAATAGCTTTCCTATTACGTGGTAGGTCTACAATCTCCCAGGTTTTATTTCTAAGTAAAGCTTCAAGTTCTGAATTCATAGCATCAACCCAATTAGCATCATTTTTAGCTTCAAAGTAATTTTTAGGTTCACAACTTTTATTTAACACAGAAGCAAAGCAGAAACTTTCAGGAGATAAATTAGCATAATTTAAGACCTTTTCAAGACCATACTTGACTTTACCATCTACTATAAAGTCATCAAATTTAGAGGGAAAATTACTGTTTCGGGAGGATCTCCTTAAAACCGTGTTAGTTTGTTCACCAATATCTCCCTCAGATTTATTATTGTCTTCTTGTTCAGTGTCATGCTCAGCCTTGTCCGAATTAGATTCCATATTGCTTGGTTGCTGATTTTCAGCCATGCCTGAAGCAATTTCTGGATCGTTTTCAGACTGCTCAGACCCATGACCTGTTGAAGTATTTGTATGTGTATTCTCATCATCGGGAGTTGGGTCAACTTGGGGTCTTTGAGTGAAGTTTAAATCAGATAAGTCAAAAAAGTTAAGGGTGTTAATTTCAGTAGGAGTATTAGGATCTGAAAAAGTTTTCTTTTCCTTAAAAGGGAACACGGTTTCATAGAACCTAACATCCCTAGAGAAGAACATCATTTTTTGATCTAAACTCCAAAGTTTGTACCCCTTTTTTTTCAATTGAATATCCAACTAAAACACATTTTTCAGCATGTGTGGTAAACTTATCAGAGTTGTTTAACACAGTGTTAAAACAAAGACACCCTATAACCCTAAGTTGACCTAGAACAGGAGAAAAACCAAACACAAGTTCATATGGAGACTTTCCACTCAAAACAGATGAAGGTGTCCTGTTAATTAGATAAGATGCAGTTAGAATACACTCAGACCATAATTGAATACACTCAGACCATAATTTAATGGGAAAACCACCTTGAAAGAGTAAAGTCCTAGCTACATTCAACAAATGTCTATGCTTTCTCTCAACTACCCCATTTTGTTGTGGTGTATGAACACATGAAGTCTGATGTAAAATCCCATTTTCATAACAAAAATTACTTGTTTGTTTGTAAATTCAGTACCATTGTCACTCCTAAAGATTTTGACTGATTTACTAAACTGTGTTTTAAGGAAATTATAGAAACCTTTAATATTGTAAAACACTTCATCTTTTGATTTCATGAGATACACCCACACAGCTCTAGAGTAGTCATCAACTACAGTGAGAAAATATCAAAACCCATCCCTACTTTGGACTCTATATGGACCCCACACATCAAGATGAATAAGATATCCTAGAGCTTCAGATTTATGATCACTTAAAGGGAAAGGTTCCCGATGCTGTTTAGCTCTATGACATGTTTCACAAGGATTCAGTTTGGCACCAGTTTTAATGTCTAGATTATTTTTAAGAACATGCAAAACAGGTTCAGCAGGGTGACCTAACCTAGCGTGCCAAAGATTAATATCACAACTAGAGTTACCAACCTTATTTGAAACAGAAGAACTACCACAGAAGTATAGACCATCAAACTGACTACCAGCCACCTGGACTTTCTTTGTTTGAGAATCCTGAATATAACAAGTTTGTTCATCAAAAGAGACAATAAGCTTACAATCTCTAGCAAGTTTATGAACAGAAATTAAATTCACACAATAATCAGGCACGACAAACACATCATATAGAATGACCTTATCACTTAATTTAATATCACCAATTTTTGTTACCAGGGCACTAGTGCCATTGGGATGTTTAACTTTGATATTGAACTCAGTTACATCCTTTTGATTAATTAGACATTCATCCGTCATTACCATGTGTTGATTAGCACCGGAATCAACTATCTATCCTACCTTTTTTCCATTATTGATAAAATTTGAAAAACAGAAAACAGGTTTGAAATCACAAATAGGTTTAGAAGACAGATTCACAAAACTATTTAGACAAACAGGATTAGCACACATACCAGCAAATCCACTATTCAGAGGATCACCCTTAGGTTTATCATTCAAGAGACTAAGCAACTGAGCTATCTGATCATTGGACAAAGAACTCATAGCAGGAGTTGTATCAGTTGTATCAGCAGTAACATTATTACTAACCTTGTTACCCTTGTTCCCACTAGGTTTTGTTTTTATCCAAGAAGGGTAACCAACAAGTTCAAAACATTTCTCAATAGTGTGTCCAGTCTTATTACAATGAGAACATTTGAGATTAGGATTAGGAGTTCTGTTATTTCTTTTCCTTGAATCAATAGTTTGACCAGTTTTAACAGAAAAACCAACAGGGTTATTAGGAGTTTTATCAAAAATATTCTTAGAGTGAAGGTGAGATTCTACTCTAGAGATGACTGAAAAAGCATCCTTCAGAGAAGGAAGAGTTTCTCTGGTTAATAAATTTGTTCTCACAGACTGGTAGGAACTATCAAGACCCATTAAGAATTGCATAAGCTTAATAAGATGATTAAAGTCATTAAATTGTTTGGATGCATCACAGGAACAGGCAGGCAAGGCAAGTAGTTGGTCTAATTGCTTCCACATACAATTCAACTTATGATAATATTCAGAAATAGGCATGCCATTTTGACTGAAGGAGTTAATCTTTTGATACATGTTAAACACAACAGACCCATCTATCTTATCATAAGTATCCTTTAAGTCTTTCCACACATCTGAAGCAATTTTAGAATAAACAAGACCAAGATATAATTCCTCAGATACGGAGTTAAGGATCCAAGTAAGCACAATAGAGTTGCACCTATCCCATTGCCTACCCAAAACCTCATCAGTTTTAGACCTAAGACAAGAACCATCAACAAACCCTATCTTGATTTTTACTTGTAAAGCAAGGTACATGGCATTAGACCAGATCCTATAGTTTTCTGACCCTTTGAGTTTTACACTGACTATAGATAAATTAGCAGAGTCACTAGGGTGAAGAAACAGCGGATCACCAGCATCAATTTTGCTAACCAAGGTAGCACTAGGGGAGGTTATAACAGTATTATCATCACCAGACATACTGATCACTCAGGTAAAGAACAATAACCAAAAAAAACACAGATAAAGCAAGAACAGATAGAGTAAAAATTAAATTAAAAAAAACACAGTGGACAGCGAAGCCTGAACAGAGGTCCGATCAGAGGTTCTGTCACACCCTGGCTTTGCGGAAGCGTGGTTATTTTGGTGTGACTTCTTAATACCATAGCTTAACCATAACAAAGCTATATGAAATAAAACCATGCAAGATCATCCATAGATTTAAGTTTTAAAACTGAAGTAACATAACGTTGTCTTAGGGACTTACAACCTCATAACATAAAACATTGTTTTGAAAGACATAAACATCAACATGAATAAAACGCAGTTCAAGATTTGTGACTCGTCCAGGAAAAAGTCGCATTTCCTAAACCCGGATGACCTCGGAACCCATATGCATCGGAAAAACATAACATACCGCGCCAGATCTTTAATTTCCTGAAATACATGTAAGTTGAAAAATCAACAATAATGTTGAGCGAGTTCATGTGTAAGTGAGTAAATAAACCTTGTATGTATAAAAATCCTGGTATGTAGCAAATAAGGAAAAAGAGATCACCAATGGTTTGCAAGGCCATTGATATGTGTGAAGTGCAAGTAGGAAGACTCAAACCTAGCAGATTTCGCGATGGGTACAAAGTCACCCCAAGGTCCGTTCTGTTTGGGCCTGGGGTTGGGCTCGCTACACCCAGATAGATCTACCGCTTACGTCCCTCGGTCCTACAATGAGGATTAATGGCCTCCAGTTTCCGCCTACCCACTCACATGATCTAAGTAGTAAACCTCCTTACACTAACCATACCATGTATAAAGTACTTATAATCAAAGTAACATGTATTTCACCCCCGCAGTTTAGAAAACTGAAAACAGTTAAGAGAAAAGGGGGACATGAACTCACAGTGGTGCGTCTCTACCAGGTATACCTCCAAATCAAGCAGCTGTATGACGACCTACACGTACTAACTCTATTAGACGGACGGCCGTGCCTTAGCTTTAAGGTTTAAGTTTTTGGGAAATAGTTAGACAACTATTTCGTGTTTATATTCTGTATACTTGGTAATCATTTTCCTTCCCAAGGATGGGGGATTTGTTGGATCTGAGTTTGTTTTTGATTGTATTTTCGTTTGAAAATAAGATGGAAATGAAAGAGTTGTGCAGCGGAATTAAGATGAAAACAAACTTTGCATACAATCAAACGAGAGTAATACTTTAATCAAACATCTTTACACAATGAATCGAAAGATTGAATTTGTTTCAACAACGATTACAATGATTGATGAATGAATGCAAACTCCCCCTCAGCCAGAGCTCAGTAGTTTGTTCGTGCAAAGAAGACGATGTTGTGAAAGAGCTAATAGAACAGTACAAAGTACTGAACTATTTATAGGCACTTGCAAACCACTGAGCATCTTAGCTGACGTCACCATGAAAGTGACATCTAACCTCCTAACAAACTCTAACCTCTGATCTATACAAACTCTGATGTACTAACTACTGCTATTACATTTCTTTACATAAAAGACACTTAAACAGCTGCTGCATCCTTCCACTGATGTGAACCCAGCAGTGCCTGTCCGGATCAGCAGTACTTGACTCAAGGCAGTAGATTGAGTCAGCAGATCTTTGGTCTTCCATCAGTCTTTAACATTGGTCAGTAGATACAAAGCAGCAGTTATAGGTCAGCACTTAGTAAGATCAGCAGATAGGAGGTCAGCAGATATGAAACCACTTTCAAGGGGAGAGATTTGTATGAACCAACTGTAATCGTCTGCTTATTCTGGATCCACTGCTCTGATCCAGTTTTGGCTTTAATTATCTGTTCCTCTGATAGGGTTCAATCCCAACAATCTCCCCCTGGAACAGATAATGCCAAAACTCTTCATTATTTGTGGAAGACTTTATTGCCTCATCAACAGTTCCCTTATCTGACCTTTAAATTGTAATTCAAAGTCTAGGGCATCTGTATCTTCATCATCCCTGCTAAGTGGAAGATCAAGGAGATCCTGCAAATCTTCAAGACTCAGGCCAAGAGCTTGTTCCCTTGATATTTTCTCCACTTCTCCACCAGACCTGAGCAAAGTCAATACGCAGGCCTGTTTGTCAGTTTCCCACTTTTGTATTTTTGAGCCTGGTGGGTTTCTTGGGAGATGTTTATTTGCAGAAGTATTTGGAGAGGCTGGCCTATTCATGACTGGCTGAGCAGTACTTGCAGTTTGATCCAAACCAAGAGTTTCCATGATCATTTTCTTTATACCCTCTTTTCCAAGGTCTTCACCTTCCATTAACTCTTTGATGGTTTCAGCAATCAGCTGTTTCTGTGGCCTTCTTTTGTAGATGGCAGCACCAACTGGAGCTGTGGATCTCCTGATTTGCAGCTTTGATGGTCTTTTTGAAACCGCTGCTTCAGGATAGTCAGGCTTTTGAGGAACTGTGGGATCTTTCTTTCTTAATTGTTCCAACTTTTTGTAAGTAGCCCTGACCACATCTTCTTTCCATCTAGCAACTTGTCTTTTGTTTCCATAATCAGCTGCTACCAGTTCCTCTTTCATTCTCCTCAGCTCTTCCTGTTTGTCAGGTACATTCTTTCTAAACTTTGCCCAGTTAGGAGGAGTGTGAGTGACTTTCCTTTTTATCATGTCTTGAATTCTTGCTGCTTCATTTTCAAGTTCAGGAATAGTCCACTCTTTGTACATGTATCTCTCTCCTTTGTACTTCTTGTGAGCCATAATGCTTTCAATGTAGTCTTTCTTCAGAGTTTCAGCTGCTCTTTCAGAAATTTGTTGACTAACATTTTTTTGCAAATTGCTCTAGGGATCTGACTTGTGTGAGCAAATATTGACTTCTCTGTGCAATTTCTTTATCAGATTTCCCTTGTGTGTTTTTCTTTGAGATATCCTCTGCTTGCTTGGCCTTGATTTCCAAATATTCATCAACATTTTTAGGCCAGGGATATCCTTTTATTGATGGCAAACTCCTTTTGGCAGGGTCATCCTCAAAGTAAAAAGATTTTATTTCTTCTCTAACAGCTGCTAATTCAAGAGGAAATTGAACACCTGCAGGAGGTAAGGGCTTGTACATTTTAACTGAAGAGAGAGGAACAGGTTTTGGAATTGTGACAAGTGCTAAAGATTTTGAAGATGTTTGTGGTGGTGAATTGTCATCATCTTTGAGAATTAGTCTTCTCCTTTTTGTAGGAGGGACTGATGATGTTATGGATGGAACAGTGGTGGTAGATGTAGTGGCAGTGGATTGTGATTGACTAACAGCTGTTGAAACAACTGGTGTTTCAACCACTGTTGTCATTACAACAGATGTTATAACATCTGCTGTCTTCTGCTGTATGTCAGCAGGTGTTGTTTTTGGTGGTGATGATGGTAAAGCAGTGGATGTTGTGTGTGTTGAAGTGGTGTGTGTTGATGGAACAACTGTTTGGCAAGCAGTAGTTTTTGTAACTCCTGTTGCATCAGCTGTTTTGTATGGTGGTTTTTGAGCAGACTTTGAATGTCTGGTTGGAATGGATTTGGGTTGCCTCACTTTTCTAGTAGGCTTCTTCTTTTCCTCAACAGGATTTTCATGATCCTTTGACCCAGAAGTACCCTGATTTGGATGATCCATTCTGTCCACCCTGGCTTTCCTTTTGGCCTCTCTATCCCTTTTTACACTTGCAACTGCTTCTGCTAGTGCATTTGTTGTCACATCAATTTTCTTGCTGCCATCTGGCAAAGGAATCTTTTTGGTCATGTTTGAATTTTCTGGTTCAAGATAGAGACCATCCTCTATACCCTTCTTTTTCCACTCCTTAATTTTCTCCCCCTTTTTGGCATTATCTTCTGGGATTTGATAAATGTAGCGGACTTTTGGAGGAGCACTGCCAGTGGTGTGCAAGATCTGAGTTTTGAGAGCCTTTAAATCAGCCTGAGTGTTCTTGAACCTTGACTCCATTGCATTTCTCAGCTGTTGTACATGTTTTTCATGTTGCTGATCTGCTAATTGTGCTTGTTGTTGGAGAAAAGATTGAAATAGATTCCAGAGCTCATTTGTAGCAAGTGCCCTTTGTGGAGCAGGTGCTTGAGGTGGAACAGCAGTTGATTGTACCTTCTGAACTTGTAACACCTGTTGTAGCATATCTTTGAGTTCTGCAACAGAGTTATCAAGCTTTGCAATACGATCCGTCAATTTCTGGTACTTTAAACCATCACCCAAGTTAATGGGATCATCTGATTTCCCACTAGTAGTGGTTTTATCAGTGGTAGATGTAGGGAGTATACTCCAAACATTAACCACTGATGCCCCTTTTTCTTGGTACTGGGGTCTTCTTCCTTCAACACTTGACAACCTTTTGATGTTGCCAGTAGGATAAATAAATCCACTGGTGGTTGGCAGAGGTGCTATAAAAGGAATTGCCTCCAAGGAAGTCTTATTAATGTAACCACTGTCCAACTGTAAACCTGTAGGTTCAACAGTTGTAGTGGCTGCTTCACTTGGATTACCACCAAGAGTTACTTGTAACTCATGGGGTGTAACCTCCTCAGGTTGTGTTGGTGGGTTAGCAAAGATTGATACATCAGACCCAGTCAGTTGTTGAGGTATATTCTCATTAGTAGGTGATTGAGAAGGACTGGTTAATGCCTGGTTCAAATCAATTGCATCCAACAGTAGTTTTATTGGTGAGGGAATTGTGGATGTGATGATTGGTGTAGAAATAGGATGTGTCCCGGGCATTGGACTGTGGATGATAGATACGAGTGTTTCCAGAGCATCATGATGTGGAGACCCTTTTTGTACAACCTGTTCTTTTTTTGAAGAAACAGGAGGAGTTTCGGTTATGGGTTGAGATATTTGTACCAACTGCTGTGAGGAAGTAGCAGCAGTGGTTTCTTGTGACTTTTGTGTTGTCACTGGCAGGTGCTCTGGTATCTCATCCTCCAGAGATGCCTTTTTGATGGTTTTGGGGGGTTTTTGTGTTTTTCTTTTTGTTGGCTTTTTGGTGATTTTAGGTGTGGGTTTCAAAACAGTTGTGCTGCTGCTTTGATCACCTTGAGCAGTGGGCTCAGCAGCAGATACCTGAGGAGCAGTTGTAACTGCTAAAATCTGCTCAGGCACCTCTGCTTGTGTTTTGCAAGGTGCTAACATTCTTGAAAAAGTTTCAGTTGTTAAACTGTTTATTTGAGTAGAATCACCTTGGTTTATTACAGCTAAATCATCCTTACTGAATTTCTTTGCAAAAATAATAACTTAAAAACCTTGGAAATAGTAAGAATGATTTTGTTTCAACATTGTTAACCAAATCTTTAAAAATTTCCCGAGAATAGTTAAAATTTTCTCCTTGAAGAATTGCATATCCCAGATTTTGAATCTTTAAAGGGATTTCATTGAAAGAAGTGGTTTTGTTTGAAACACATAGTAGGAGGGTATGAAATAAAAATCTGGTTGCAGACGGAAAATAACCTTTTTCTAAGGTAATTTTCTTCATCATTGTGGCTTCATACCCTCTCTCAATGAAGTCAGTTTGTAACTCGTTTTTAGTGAAAGAAATTTTACCTTCCTGATCACCGAGTTGAAAGACCTCTGAAATGGATTGTGGCGTGATTTGGACAACTTTACCCTTTATAGAAGAGTTTATGGAGGTTGCAGTGTCTCCTTGTTTTTCAAGGGTTGCATTTTTCCAGAACTCCCTTTGGGTCGTCAAATAAATTGGTGCATCGGCAGTGAACAAAGTTTTATACTTTGATTTTGCCATGAGATCAATGATGGAATCGAAAACTTTGGTGGTTCCTGGTTTTGTGAGAAGACCCAGGAGATTGTGAGATGGTTTATGTGGAATTTCAGTGGAGATTGCCTTTTGAGAGGCTATTTTCGATGATGATTTGGATGAGGGTTTTGAAGATGACTTCGATTTTGTCATTTTGAAGATGAATGATCGAAGAAATTTGTGGAAGATGAGATGAAAAACTGCTTTGAGAAGAGAATTTTTAAGAATTCAATTCGACAGTAAAACCCTGTATTGGTGGTGAATGAGGGATTTTATAGGGAAGAAAGTGAATGCTGAGGTGGCAGCCGTTACAAAAGGTCTGACCAATATGTACTGCCCACGTGACAACCCCTGGTGAAAGTGAAGGACAGTACTTTTGTGAAAGTGACTGATGAAGGCAGTGTTATGAAAGCAGTGGATGATTTTCACTATCAGTGGATAGCATATCAGTGGATAAGACACTGCTTTTGAACAACAGAGTTTATCAAATGTAATGAGAGAACAGGGGTTGACTTTCAGCAGTGGACAGACTTTTGAAGTAGAGCAGACTTTTGAACAATCAGTGGTTAATGGCAGACTTTTAAGGATTTAATGAAAAATTTCATTTTTAGCTATTTTTAAGGATGGAGTTTTGATTTTCTGAAAACATTTTGTTGCTTTTATTCATAGAAAAACAATATGTTGCTTGTTATTCCATGTTCAGCATCTCAATTCTAGAGACCAAGCTTTCAAAAGTGGTTGTATCAAGTGCTTTTGTGAGCACATCAGCCAGCTGGTCTTTAGTTGGGACATGATGCAGAGAAATCAAACCTTTTTCATAGCAATCCCTCACAAAGTGATGTCTTATGTCGATGTGTTTGGTGGTAGAGTGAGAAACTGGATTTTTGATGATATTTTCTGCTGCCTGGCTATCCAACATTAGTGGTGTCTTTAAGGCAGTGATACCAAAATCTAGCAACTGATTTTGAATCCACAGGAGTTGGGCTGTACAGCTTGCAGCAGCAATGTATTCAGCTTTAGCAGTGGATGTTGAAACAGCTGCTTGCTTTTTGCTTTGCCATGAGACTAAGCAATCACCTAGAAACTGGCACCCTCCTGATGTGGACTTCCTTGTGGTGTGACATCCAGCAAAGTCACTGTCTGAGAAACCTGAAAGCTTGATGTTCCCATTAGCTGGATACCAGATACCAAGTGTGGGAGCACCTTTTATGTATCTGAAGATCCTTTTTACAGCAATGAGATTTGATTTTCTGGGAGCTGATTGACTTCTTGCACAGACACATGTTGCAAACATGATGTCTGGTCTAGATGCAGTTAGGTACAAAAAAGACCCAATCATGCTTCTATAAAGTGTTTGGTCAATCAGCTCATCCTTTTCATCAGACATGACCAGCTTATTTGTTGCCATGGGTGTGCTGCATGGTTTACAATCATTCATATCAAATTTGGTTAAAAGTTCTTTAGCATATTTGCTTTGATGAATGAAAGTTCCATTTTGCAATTGCTGTACTTGGAGACCAAGAAAGCATTGCAGCTCACCCATAGCACTCATTTCAAACTCAGCTGTCATGAGTTCTCTAAACTCTTCACACATTGAGTTACATGTGCTTCCAAAAATAATGTCATCCACATAAATCTGGACAATCATTAAATCCTTCCCTCTCCATTTTAAAAACAGTGTTTTATCAATGGTACCTCTTTTGAAACCATTTGAGAGTAGGAAGTTGGAAAGAGTTTCATACCAGGCCCCTGGTGCTTGTTTCAAGCCATACAAGGCTTTGTTTAGCCTGTAGACATGATCTGGATAAAATGGATCCTCAAAACCTGGAGGTTGACAAACATACACCTCTTCTTGAATTGTACCATAGAGGAAAGCACTTTTGATATCCATTTGAAACACCTTCATATTGTGGTTGACAGCAAAGGCCAGGAACAGTCTAATGGCATCCAATCTTGCAACAGGGGCAAATGTTTCATCATAATCAATCCCCTCTTCCTGTCTGTAACCTTGAACCACAAGCCTGGCTTTATTCTTGACAACAATATCCCTTTCATCAGTTTTGTTCTTGAAGACCCACTTTGTGCCAATGGGACTAACCTCTTCTGGCAGTGGTACAAGCTCCCATACTTGTTGTCTTTTAAACTGTTGGAGCTCCTCTTGCATGGCTTCTACCCAGCTGTTGTCTTTCAGTGCCTCTTGGTACTTGACTGGCTGATGGAGTGATAGAAAACCAGCAAAAAGACAAATGTTTTGGGTTTGACTTCTTGTGAGCACCCCTTCATTTATGTTGCCAATGATTTGATCAGGTGGATGAGATTTCAAGAAGATTAAATCTCCTTGGTATGGTATGATGGCATTGGTTGGTGAAGGCTGCAAATGTGTATCATCTGAGCTAACCACTGCTGGGGACTTTGATGATCCAGCAGTGGCTTCAAAAGGTGGTGGTATAGGAGGTAATGAAGTGGACACCTGCTGACTTTTATCCACTGTTTGAGGACTTTTGTCAGCAGTGTTTGAGGATGTGGAAGCAGTGGTTGATGGGCTACTTTGGTCAACAACTGTTGAGGTAGCAGTGGTTGAGCTTTGACAACTGTTTTGAACAGCTGGTGCTTTTCCCTTTGTGGCAGACCTTTGAGGGATGATGATTTCATACCCATAGTCTGGTGTTGTATCCTCTGATGGACCTGCACTGTTAGTCTTGATAGCAGTATTTTCAAAAGTAAATTTTTCAAGATCAAACAGATCTGCAGGATTTGCTGGGATTTTCATTGATGAAAGTTCATTGAACTTTACATTCAAAGTCTCCTCCACTGCCTTGGTCCGTGTATTGAACACTTTGTAGGCCTTGGCAGTGGTTGAGTATCCCAAATGATAACCACAATCAATTTTGGCTGCAAATTTTGAAATGGAATCTTTTAAGTTCAAAATAAAGCATGGGCAGCCAAACACCTTGAAGTATGAGATCAGTGGTTTAATTTTATACAGAATTTCATAAGCAGTCTTTTTGTGCTTGGGGTTTATTAAAACTCTGTTCTGAACATAGCAAGCAGTGTTTACTGCCTCTGCCCAGAAAATTAATGGCAAACCTGAATCTGCAAGCATGGTTCTGGCAGCCTCAATCAGAGTTCTGTTCTTCCTTTCCACTACCCCATTCTGCTCTGGTGTTCTTGGGATGCTGTACTGCCTTACAATCCCTTTCTTCACACAGAAGGCATCCAACTCCTTATTTTTGAATTCTGTGCCATTGTCACTCCTGAAGCTTTTCACTGGAAGGTCAAAACAATAACCAAACAATATCTTTTCTTTTTGAGGCTCATGACTTGAACTGGGCCAAACAAATCCATGTGTAGCATTTGCAAACACTGGGTTGTTTTGGACTCTTCAATGGACTTGTAAGAACTTTTATGATGTTTTCCTTTTAAACAGGAAATGCAATGTTCAGGACATGAAAACAATTTTTGTGGTAGGCCTCTCACCAAACCATTTTTTGAAATTTCTGTGATTGTCTTAAGATTTGTGTGTCCCAGCCTTCTGTGCCGAAGTTCTGTCTCTTTGTTAGAGGCAGCTGAGAACAGACAGGCATCAGCTCTAGGACACTCTTTTGACATGTCAACAACATAAACATTGCCACTTCTTTGAGCAACAAGTTTAGTTTGACCAGAGTTGATTATTGCTTCAATCTTTTTGACCATTTCTGGTCCAACAATCCTACAACAGTCTTTTGTGAAGAATGACCCAAATCCCTTGTCACTCATTTGGGACACACTCAGAAGGTTGAATTTTAGATTGTCTATTAGATTGACATTTTCAAATTTTACTTTTCCAGACTCCACTGTACCCGACCCCAGAACTTTTCCTTTACTATTATTCCCAAAGGATATATCACCCCCATCATGGATTTTAAAGTCTTTGAGGAGGGCTTTACATCCTGTAATGTGCCTGGAGCCTCCACTATCTACATACCAAAGACTATCAAAGCATGCAGAAGCTCCCTGCACATGAAGTAAAAGGATTAGTTCATTAAGGTCTCCAAAGCCAACAAGGCTTTGGATGGGGTCTCAACAGTGTCTGGGATGGATGCAGAATGATGGACAGTGGTTAGGTCAGGAGTTTGAACTGTTTTAGGACAGTGTTTCTCTAACCACTGTTGTGGGTCCTGACCAATCATCTGCTGATAACCAAAAGGATGCTTGTTCACTTTGGGTTTAGAGGGCCTTTTGTAGGCTTCATAAACGTGAGGAATCCTTTGGTAAGACTGTTTTTCTTTGCCTTTTCTGAACTGATTGGCAGGAGGTGCATCAGTAACCTGAACATCTCTTTTGACAGATGTTTGGTTCAGCTGTTTTGTAACAGCTATTTGAACTGGCACAAACAATGGTTGTTTCTTGGTGAATTTGACAGATGTTGATGATGATGATGATGATGGACTCAAGGATGTTTTAGCAATGTACTCATTCTTTTTTACATCAAAGTTTTTGAGATACACACATGCTTGAGTTTTGTGGTTTGTTTTACCACAGACAATGCAACCTTCAGCTGAAACAATGACACTTGTTCTGTTTAAATCATAAGCTTTTAAGTGGAAACAATCTTTTGTTAGATGATTCCTTTTCTCACAGAATTCACAAAACAAGTAATCAATTTTTTCTTTCTTCTTTCTCTTTTCAGACTCCTTTGCAGCAGAGGTTTTAACCACTGCTGGGATGTCCTTGAGAGGTATGACTTTAGCTTTTGGAGCCTTGACACCATCAGTTGATGTAAAGTCCATTGGCTTGAAATTTTCAAGAATGTCACACTCATCAGACCATTTTGGTTTAAACTGGTATTCTTCAAGCTCCTCAAAAGTAGAGGATTCCATTGGTCTGTCAAGTGTGATTTTGTTACCAAGTTTGTCAGTGATTTTCACTTCTTGGCCATTCTTGTTTGTGGGGATGAACTCAGTGGTTACATCAGTGGTTTGAACAGATTTTTCAAAAGCAGTGTTTTCATTATCATGTTTTCTATAGCCAACCCCAAATTTCACATTGCTTTTTCTCTGTTTTTCAAGCATAACCTCATATCCTTTGCAGGATTCCACCCATCTTTCACAAGTAATCTGGGCGGACTCCAACTCCTTTTTGCAAACTTGGTATTTTTCTACCATAGTTTGAAGTTGGGTTTTGGTTATACTTTGCTCTTCTTTTAGACAGTTGTTCTCTTTTTCTTTTTCAGTCAATTTGTTTTTAAGTTCTTTTAAAGACCTTTCAAATTTGACCTCATCAGACAAGATTTTATCCCGAAGGTTTTCATTCACCTCTTTAATGTTAGCAAAAGCAATTATGCAATTGTCAGAACACAGTTTTTCAAGAACTTGAGGAGATACCTTGGCAGCTGCCATCATTGCACAATCACATTGATGATCTTCCTCATCTTCAGCTTTCACCTTCTTTTCACCAGCCTTTTCTTCCTTCTCTTCTTCTTTGTCCTCTTCGGACCATGGATCTGTCATTGGTTCAATCAGGGAACCTGAACTTTCTCCCAACAGTAGTTCACTAGCCACAGCAGTAACCACTGCTTCAGTCACCTCTTTCACTGTTTCAAAACTTTGCTGTTCCTCCTCAGTTTCAACCCCCTCCTGTATTGACTCTAATGCCATCAAACAAAACTCATCATGAGAAGAATCATTAGAAGCATAGAGTGCAAAATTTTCATCATTAAGGTCTTTAGGCATACTGCTCCAGTCAATAAACCCTTGAGTGAAAAAACTTTGTTGATCTGGTTGTGCTGCTGCTGGAGCAGTGGTTTGAGGTGCAACAGGTTGCACTTGTACCTGTGGAGCAGGGGTTTGAACATATTGGATTTGTGGAATAGTAGTTTGGACATAATGTACTGGCACAGGGGCAGCAGCATAGTGAGCAGTGTTCACTTGAGCTGCTGGGGCATATTGGGCATAGTGCACAGTGTTTTGGTTTTGAGGTCTAGGATTTGAGCTAGGATGAGTAATTATGGGACCAGTAGTTTGACTCCTACATTCCCTAGCGAAATGTCCCAACCTATTACACTTGTAGCACTTGATTTTCGATTTATCCAACCCAACCCTTAGATTCCCATGCAAACCTGGGAATTTTCGCCCTGTTCTTTTGTAAAATTTGCTAGTTCTAACACTTAGCAAAGCCAGTTGGTGCAGAATGTCCATTTCCTCTAAGTCAGTGGGATCAAAATGTTGTAAATCATTGAGTTCAAAGCTTAGATTATCTGACATCTGGTTTTCGTTAGCAGTGAATGCATAACTTGCAGAGTGAGGATCAGGGTTGTTAAAATTTGTACCAGCAGTTATGTCAATGAAGTGATCATAACCCTGATCCTTACCACTGCTCCCAGATTCTTCTTGACCCAGAAGAGCAGTATTACCGAAAGTGTAATCATCGGTAACTTTTCCTGACTCTTGTAACCTCCTTTTCTGGTTCAACTCCCTTTCGTAGGTCAGGAGTCGACCGTGGAGTTGGGTCAAGGTCAGATCCTTGAATTCAGGTGAGTTTCGGGTGACAAAAGCTATGGTGTCCCATTTTTCTGGCAGTGACCTGAGGAACCTGATATTTTGAGTTGAGTTTGTAAAAGTGGTGTTAACAAGCCTCAGTTCACTGATGAGACAACTGAAACGCTCAAATTGTTGCGTTAGTGATTCGCCTTTAACGTAGCAAAATGTTTCATACTGTTGGTTCAGGATTTCCCTATTGTTTTCTATGACTTCTTCAGTTCCCCCAAACTGTTCCTTAAGTGCGTCCCATAACTCTTTGGCACTGTTACAGTGTAACAGTCCAGCATATATCTCATTGGGCAGCGCTGATGCTACGATGCTAAACGCTTTAGCATCTAGTTCGATCTTTTGAAAGTCGGTTTCGGTATAATTTTCAACTGGTTTTGGAACGAACTTTTTAGCATCTTTAGCACTTGGTACTGAAGGAACATGGGAACCATAAATGACAGACTTCCAACAACCTGTGCTTTGTTGAGCGAGGATGTGACCCATCCTCCTCTGCCAGATGTTGTACTCATTTCTTTTTAGCATAGGTGGTTTAAAAAGCGAGCCGATGTTGTTTTTATCATCCTGAGATTGTGACGTCATTCTTGTTGTTTTACAGACACTGAGAAATCAACTTTAATGGTGATTAGTCCTTGCTCTGTTTTTCAACGGACGAACAAACGATCAGTATCAACTGTTATGAGCTGAACTTTTTACGTCAAAATGATTGTTAAATCAAATTTGACTGTCCAAGCTCTGATACCAATTGTTGGATCTGAGTTTGTTTTTGATTGTATTTTCGTTTGAAAATAAGATGGAAATGAAAGAGTTGTGCAGCGGAATTAAGATGAAAACAAACTTTGCATACAATCAAACGAGAGTAATACTTTAATCAAACATCTTTACACAATGAATCGAAAGATTGAATTTGTTTCAACAACGATTACAATGATTGATGAATGAATGCAAACTCCCCCTCAGCCAGAGCTCAGTAGTTTGTTCGTGCAAAGAAGACGATGTTGTGAAAGAGCTAATAGAACAGTACAAAGTACTGAACTATTTATAGGCACTTGCAAACCACTGAGCATCTTAGCTGACGTCACCATGAAAGTGACATCTAACCTCCTAACAAACTCTAACCTCTGATCTATACAAACTCAGATGTACTAACTACTGCTATTACATTTCTTTACATAAAAGCCACTTAAACAGCTGCTGCATCCTTCCACTGCTGTGAACCCAGCAGTGCCTGTCCGGATCAGCAGTACTTGACTCAAGGCAGTAGATTGAGTCAGCAGATCTTTGGTCTTCCATCAGACTTTGACATTGGTCAGTAGATACAAAGCTGCAGTTATAGGTCAGCACTTAGTAAGATCAGCAGATAGGAGGTCAGCAGATATGAAACCACTTTCAAGGGGAGAGATTTGTATGAACCAACTGTAATCGTCTGCTTATTCTGGATCCACTGCTCTGATCCAGTTTTGGCTTTAATTATATGTTCCTCTGATAGGGTTCAATCCCAACAGGATTTAATACATGTGTGTATAATTTCGAAATATATTATTAAGTCTCACTTAAAATATATTTTATTTCCAACTTCAAAATATAAATATTCTTCTCAAAAATATTATACTTTAATACATGTGATTTTCCCAAAATAATACTTAGTAATATTATTTTTACCCTAAAAATAATATTTACGTAGTTCACAAAATAATCATAAACATTTATACAAGTGATGTTGTGAAAAATATATTCTAAATATATATATGTATCACGTTTTATTTTGTGAAATCCCACCTCCGATATTTTGTAAATAAAGTCGTGGCGAAATTCATAGTTTGAAAACAAGTCGACAAGTATCTTTAACACCTATAGTGAAATAATTCTAAGTGTTAGGTTTTTAGAAAAATTTCGCCAGAGTTTCCTCTGTAACTGGAGGTGGCCACGCTTTCAAGCGTATCATTTTCTTTTATAAATCAAACCAACAATTTTCTCAATCATCAATAAGCATTATTCAAACCATCCAACTAGTCAAAATAGATGTAAATCGCAAAAATACATGAACTTGTGGTTTTTTTCCAAAATATGTAGTATCTTTCCATCATTTTTAGTGGATCTTTATATAAAACAATCCGATTTTGTAAAAACCTCGTTTTTAGGGAAGTTCCGTCTTTACAACTTCTCGTCATCTTTTTCAAAAATAGTTATTTTGTCGAAACCTTGTGTTACACAAGTGTTTACACACTTGTGTGTTCTAAAAACCATTCGTGTTGGTGTAAGATCCGCCTTTAAAAGCATGTTTTCTCTTGACACTTGGTCCTTTGAAAATACCACTTGTAGATCCGTAGATCTACTAGTTTTAAACACTATTTCACAAGCAAAATCGCTTTTACACAAGTTCATGATTCGTGTGTGGTAGAGTTTCATCCTTTAACCCTTGTTACTTCCAAAACAACCTTATGTCATGATCCATGATCATGACCAACCCGGGTTAATTGATGATCCGAGCTACCACAACATAGATCGGGTCCAAATAATCACACTAATCAAATACTACATGATTTACACAACATATGAGCTTTTAACCAACATTTATAGCATTTTAAGTAGACTTTTGTGTGTCATCTTGTATGTTAACGAGTTTTAACCGTTACGAATCATATTAACCACTTTAAAATAGTTCGGGAAGGTGATTTAAGCAACTTACTACTAGCTCGAGGCTAGGGAAGAATCTAAGCGAAAAATGTGTGGATAAAAGCAATAGAGTGAGGTCCTTCGCCTTCCGTTTGCACCAAGCTTCCTTATACGAGATCCTTATCACTTGTATTAACTTGGAATTGCTTGAACTAAACTCGAAAATGGATGGATGTTGAGAGGGGTGTTCGGCCGAGAGTAGTAGAGAGGGAGAGAGAGCTTGAGTGGTGAGTTTGTGTTAAGTGAAGTGATGGTGGGTTAATCCTTGAACTTATAGACAAACTCAAGATAATTAACCAATGGATCATGTGTCTTCAAGATATTAGACAAATAAGATTTTTATAATCATCAAAGGACATGAGGTGTCCCCATTGGGGACCGAATTCGGTTGGGGGGGGGGGGTCTAATCCGGTTCCATTTCAACCAAACACCAAGTATTAGTTAAGTTAAGTTTAGGTTAACCCGGTTACTAGTGTGTAGTGTGTTATGACGGGTGTTTGGGTATTCAGGGACCCTAACTGGCTCAGAAAAAAGAGAAACAATGTTAATGACAATATTTTCATGTTCCGGTTAAAGTCCGGTTGTTCGGTTGGATAGTAATCCGTTAAAGTGCTTAACAAAGCTTTAAAGTGTCGTTAATACCCTGTTTAGTGACACAACTCATTTCTGACACTTTGGAAAGTGTCTAGTAATATTTTTCTCATGTTTTGGCACTTTATTAGGTAGCTTAATGCTGAATTATTATGTAAAGTGCTGGGTTTTGTGCTTAGAGCACGTTTTAGGCACATCCAGTCATTGTAACTTATTCCTAGAGACGCAATTCTACAACCCTTACATCCCTACACTCACCACTAGTGTAGTAAAATATTTCTGGCTCATACAGGCCTTAGAGGCAGTGTCTGCCTGATGCTGGCTCTATCAGCATGTTCAATAGGTTATCCGTTTATAGTGCTACTGTGCTTTTTATGCATCATGTTTATCACTAAGGTTCAGCATGTAAATAATGTAGTGACAGTAAGTAAAGTATGATGCAAGTAAGTACATGTATCAGTAATCAAGTAGCAGTTCATCAGTAATTTCAAACAAGCACAGTAATTAAGCAGTAATTAATTATTAATTAAGTCGTACGGATACCTGGTTTGGTGAGGGTTGTCACATTCTCCCCCCGTTAGAAAATTTTCGTCCCGAAATTTTAAGTTCTGCTTGTAGATGCAGGGTTCTTAGGAAATAGGTGGGGGTATTTCTCTTTCATCCGGTCCTCACGCTCCCAGGTGTATTCAGGACCATGTCTGGCATTCCACCGAACCTTGACGAGCTTGACACTGCTCCGGCGGGTCTTGTTTACTTTCCAATCCGTAACCTCAACCGGTTCTTCAACGAAATGGAGCGTGTCGTCAACATGAATCTCGTCGATGGGAATGGCAATGGTATCTTGAGTTGGACTTTTCTTCAGGTTGGATACATGAAATGTATCGTGAACTGAATGGATTTCAGCAGGTAAGTCCAGCTTATATGCTACTAGTCCTATTCTTTCCAAAATTCTGAAAGGACCAATGTAGCGCGGATTTAACTTTCCACGCTTTCCGAAGCGTGCCACACCCTTCCAGGGTGAAACTTTCAATAAAACCATTTATCCAACTTAGAATTCCAAGTGTTTCCGGTTTGGATCCGCATAGGCTTTCTGTCTGTGGCGAGCTGCTTCGATGCGTTTTAGAATCTGCGCAATCTTATCTGTCGTCTCTTGGATGATTTCGGGACCAGCAAGCTGCCTATCACCTGCGTCAGCCCAGCATAGGGGTGATCGGCACTTGCGTCCGTAAAGGGCTTCAAATGGCGCGACACCAATACTGGTGTGGTAGCTGTTGTTGAATGAAAATTCGACCAGAGGCAAATGCTTATCCCAGCTACCGCCCAAATCCATAACACACGCTCTCAGCATGTCTTCCAAAGTCTGTATCATTCGCTCGCTTTGACCGTCAGTTTGCGGATGAAACGCAGTGCTCAGATTTAATTGTGAGCCAAAAGCTTCTTGGAAGGATTGCCATATCCTTGACACAAACCTTCCGTCTCTATCAGAGATGATTGAGAGAGGTACTCCATGGCGCGTAACGATCTCTCTCATGTAAATTTCGGCCAACTTGCTCGTATTATCCTTCTCTCTGATAGGTAAGAAGTGTGCTGACTTTGTTAATCGATCCACTATTACCCAAATAGTGTCATGGCCTCTTGGCGTTCTTGGCAACTTTGTAATAAAATCCATGGAGATTTGTTCCCATTTCCACTTGGGAATCTCAGGTTGTTGCAGAAGTCCTGAAGGCTTCTGGTATTCCGCTTTCACCTTAGCACATGTTAAACATTTGCTCACATAAACAGCAACATCGCCTTTCATCCTAGGCCACCAATAATAATCTTTGAGATCCTGGTACATCTTATCCGCTCCTGGGTGGATAGAGTACCGCGACTTGTGAGCTTCATCAAAAATAACCTTCCTTAAACCTCCAAACCAAGGAACCCAAATCCTTTTCTCAAAACATAACGTTCCTTCCTTGTTTGGTACCAGTAGCTTCTCCATCCCACGGAGATATTCTTCTTCAAGATTTCCTTCCTTGAGAGCTTCTTTCTGTGCGGCACGAATGCGCAAGGAAATATCGGTTTGGATAATCATTTCTAAAGCCCTAACCCTTATAGGCTTGATCCTCTCCTTTCGACTTAGGGCATCGGCGACCACATTCGCCTTCCCTGGATGATACTTTATCTCGCAGTCGTAATCGTTCAGCAACTCAACCCATCGTCTCTGCCTCATATTCAGCTCCTTCTGATTGAATATGTGCTGTAGGCTCTTGTGATATGTGAAGATTGTACACTTTGTACCATAAAGGTAGTGTCTCCAGATCTTTAATGCAAATACCACTGCGCCTAGCTCCAAATCATGTGTGGTATAGTTCTTTTCGTGCACTTTTAGTTGCCGTGATGCGTAAGCAATAACCTTCTGGCGTTGCATCAACACGCAACCCAATCCTTGACGTGAGGAGTCACAGTATACCACAAAATCATCTGTACCTTCCGGTAGTGCTAAGATTGGCGCATTGCAGAGCTTATCCTTCAATATCTGGAACGCTTCTCCCTGTTTGATTCCCCAATCAAACTTCTTATCTTTCTGCGTGAGGAGTGTCAAAGGTTGAGCGATTTTTGAAAAATCCTCAATGAACCTTCGATAGTAGCCAGCCAAACCCAAGAATTTTCGAATCTCGGTTGGCGTCTTTGGCGCTTCCCAATTCTTGATCGCTTCGATCTTGGTTGGATCCACATGGATTCCATCTCCGTTCACCACGTGTCCAAGAAATTGGACTTCACGTAGCCAAAACTCGCACTTAGAGAACTTAACATACAACTGTTCCTTCTTCAGCAACTCCAAAATAGCTCTTAAATGCTGTTCGTGCTCAGCCTTTGTTCTTGAATAAATCAAGATGTCATCGATAAACACAATCACGAACTTGTCCAAGTACGGCTTGCAAACTCTATTCATCAAGTCCATAAAGACTGCAGGTGCGTTTGTCAAACCAAACGGCATAACAAAGAACTCGTAGTGCCCATAACGAGTTCTGAAGGCTGTCTTTGGGATACTCTCCTCTTGTATCCTTAACTGATGGTATCCAAATTGAAGATCGATCTTTGAATAAAAGCTTGAGCCTTGCAGTTGATCGAATAGATCATCGATTCTTGGCAGAGGATATCTATTCTTGATCGTCAGCTTGTTCAACTCCCAGTAGTCAATGCACATACGAAAACTACCGTCCTTCTTCTTGACAAACAGGACTGGAGCTCCCCAAGGCGAGAAGCTTGGTCGGATAAATCCCTTGTCTAACAACTCTTGAAGTTGTGTCGACAGTTCCTGCATCTCAGACGGAGCAAGTCTATAAGGTGCCTTAGCCACAGGCACGGCGCCTGGAACTAAGTCAATGCGGAACTCTACTTGTCTCTGAGGTGGCAGTCCAGGTAAGTCCTCTGGGAAGACTTCTGGATATTCCCTCACGACAGGGATGTCTTCTATTCTTGGCTCAGCAGCCTTCTTATCCACAATGTGTGCCAGGAAGGCAACACATCCCTTTTGCAAACACTTTCGCGCTTTCAGGCAGCTGATAATTCTCAACGGCGTATCACGCTTCTCCCCGTGAACCACAATTGTTTCGCCATCTTCGGTGGGGATACGAACGACCTTTTCGTGACAAACTATCTCAGCCTTGTTACTTGATAGCCAATCCATTCCTACCACCACGTCGAAGCTTCCCAACTGGACTGGTAGTAGATCCAAAGCAAACTCACGCTCTCCCAATTCGATCACACAACCTCTGATAACTTCGTTGGCTTCTACTAACTTCCCATTAGCCAATTTGATTGAGTAGGGAATATCTAACTTATTAGCGGCTAAACCAAGCATATTCTTAAATTCTAATGACACGAAGCTATAATTGGCACCGGTATCAAATAAAACGGATGAATAGCGTTGGTTTACAGGGAACGTACCAGTGACAACATTGGGATCTTGGCGCGCTTCCCTCGCTTCGATTTGGAACACTCTTCCACGGGCTTGGTTTAACTCTGGGCAGTTCCTCTTAAAGTGCCCGATATCACCATAGTTAAAGCATCCAAGTCTTTGCCCGTTTCCACCTCCATTTCCAGCTTGGTTGTTGTTTTGGTTCGCATTACCCGCTTGATTCGCAATGTTGCCTCGATTCCCGTTTCCTCCATTGTTCCCCTGTGGGCGATTCCCAATACCACCATGATTATTATTTCTATTCCCAAATCCTCCCTGGCCTCCCCGGCCAGTACTAGCCCAACAAGAATCCTTCAAGTGTCCAGTCTTTCCACAAGCTTCACATACTTTTGGCCCGCATCGGCCAGAATGGTGACGCTGGCAGGTGTTGCACTTGGGCTGGGTGCCCATATATCCCTTCCCTTTCTTTCCACTACCAGCTGTAACCTGAGCTGGCGTGCTTGGCTCTCCTTTCTTAACAACCACACTGGCGCCCTGCTTGAAGTTCGAGAACTTCCGTTTGTTACCTCCTGATGACTCGACGTGAGTCTCTGCCTTCTTCGTCTTGATCTCATCAAACTTGTTCAGGCGAATAGCCTCCTCAGTGAGAGCTACGCTCAAATCGATTGCCTCAGTAATGGTCGCAGGCTTGGATGAGGTCACCATGCTTATGATTTGAGGAGCTAATCCCCAAATGAAACGTTCAATCCGCTTGAACTCCGGAGTGACCATGTAGGGTACCACATGCGATAAGTCATGGAACCTTTGAACGTATTCTGCGATCTTTGGACCGTCCATTTTCAAATGCCAGAACTCGGTTTCCAATCTTTGGATTTCCGCGCGAGAGCAGTACTTCCTGCGCATAAGTTCCTTCAGTTCGGTCCAGGTTAGTGCGTAGGCAGCAGCTTCACCAAGTGTCTGTACTTGCAGATTCCACGAAGAGAGGGCTGCATCCAAGAATAGCCCTGAGATATAGGTGACTTGCTGATCTAGTGCGCATTTGCTCATGCGAAGAACAGATTCAGTTTTCTCGGCCCAACGAACAAAGGCGACAGCACCTCCTGTGCCATCAAAGTTGACCGGTTTGCAGTCTAGAAACTGCTTGTAGGTGCACTCTGCACATACATTATAACATACGATCGGCATTAGCATCATTGCTAAAGATATCCAATTAGGTCATGGTATGTCTAAATGTCTTAGTATTACCATGAGGTGGATTATTGTTGCCATTGTTGTTTGAGCTGCTTCCGCTGGGTCCTCCTTGTGAAGCGGCGTATTGTGCGATGGCAGCAGCGATGACTTGTTGGAGTTCTGCCTCATTGGTAGGCATGCGTGTCTCACGTCTCGGCGGCATCTTCTAAAAGATGTGTTTACGTCGGTCAGGCCATAGTTATAATACATACGCTTTATGATAGTACTAGTACATAACATCTCATGTTATAATCATATCAATCACACAACATCCCATGTCACAAACATCAATCACACAACATCCCATGTCATAGAATACAAATAACCAAATCAAGCATCAAGTATGATGAGAATACTGCGATTGCCATATAATGAGACCACATAGTAAGCGTACAAGTACAGTGCCATACAACATCAGTCGACTAAGGGCTACATCACCCTAGTCCAAAAACTATATCAAATCAGTGTCAATACATCAAATACATGTCAACAAAAGTCGAAATCATAATGTAGTCTCCAAAAATGCTGTGCAGTCAAGAGCATTCGCCGTCTTCTCACCAATGTCTACCTATACGGTACTGAAGAGCTCTACACGGATGGCGGTGGAGGAGGGGGGAAGTGAGTGTAAAACAAGCGGCGCAAATGGAGCCAGTCCTCCTCCATGGCTCTCTGGGTACGCAAGAAAGAAGCAACCTGCTGCTCCAGGGCAAAAAGGCGTGCAGCATAGTCTGGTGGTACAGGTCGAGAGTGCTGCAAAGGAGAGTGGGTCTGACCCTGGCACTGACACGGCGGCGGCTGGGCTCTCTCAAGCTCCTGAATGCGCTGCGTGTGTGCCTCGTGCTGGGCGACAAAAGACATCAAAACGTCCTCAATAGTATACCCCATATGGAAAGAATGGTAGGGGTCAGTCGGTGGCATAGCAGAAGGTGATGTCCAAAGGAACGGCTCACTGGTGGGATCAAAAGGTGCCACATGAAATGGAGAAACAGGGGGAAAAGTAGCAGACGGTGGTATAGCAGGGATAGATACCGGTACATGTCCAAAAGGGTGAGCCGAAGAACCCTCTCCAGCTCGTGCTGGAGGTGTAAACCAAGGAAATGAAAAGGAGGTATTAATGTGACGGGTATCAGTGATCTGAGGGGGAAAAGGTGGGACCTCGTCATCAGCAGGAATCCACCCACACTGGGCGTGCTCATCTCGTGGGTCCACCTGTGCCTCAAAAAGTGCACGGTCGAACTGAACTGGCATAGGATCATGGTGAGGTGCAACAAGAGGGTCAACTGGTGCATCAGGAATAAGTGGGGGATCAACATGATCAGCAGCAATGACATGATCGCCCTCCAACAACGGAGCATCTATAGGATGATCATCAATAGGTGGGTCAGCAACGACAGGCTCAATAATAGGTGCGTCAGCATGAACTGGGTCATGCTCAAGCACTGGGTCAGGAGCAGGGTCCAGTGGCTGCTCGGGCTCATCAAAGGCCATCTCAAAATCAAACTCAGGGTCGATGGGATCAACTGGGTCAACTGGATCCTCCATAGGCTGATCCATGGGTATAAACTCTATATCCTCATCTGGGTCGAATCCTGTGGGAAAGACAGGATCGGAATCCTCCACATCATCGTGGTCGAAAGTAAAACTAGGAATAGGGGCAACAGAGGATGCCTGGTCGGGATCTGATACATGTGAGAAGTGCTGCGCACTCTGGGTGTGTGAAGGTGCGGAGGCCACAGACTCGAAAGAGTCTGGGACCGGTGAGTGAGCAGGTGACTCCTCAGCGGGAGCATCTGCGATCAACAAAAGATCTCCAGCAGGAAGAAGGGCCTCGCCCTGAACCTCATCCTCTAAGGGCTCGTCATCAAACAGATCGACGTCGCCATCACCGTCGGCGTCGAGAAGCAAATCGTAAGCAGGATATGAAGCAAGCGGTATGGGAGCAGGGATCTCCACTAACGGTAGGTCCCCGGCCAAAGGGCCATCAGCGAGCTCATCAGCACCATCAGGTAAAGCAAAGGGCTGAAAATCATCCTCGTCTGTGCTAGTAACGTCGGACGTGTGGACCTCGTGCTCTGAAGGCTCTAGGTCATCTGATACTATAGGTCTAGGTCCTGTGGTGTCTGAGTCACCTGTGCCAGAGGTGTCCATAGTGTCTGTAACATAAACACAAACATGCACAAACAGTCAATCATACAATCAAATAATCACATAAGTCACCAAGTAAGCATTCAAATAATTCTCCTAGTCCCACTAGCCTCCCAGCCTCTCAGACTGCTCTTCCTAGTCCCACTAGCCAAATTCTCCCAGCCTCTCAGACTGCTCTTCCTAGTCCCACTAGCCAAATTCTCCCAGCCTCTCAGACTGCTCTTCCTAATCCCACTAGCCAAATTCTCCCAGCCTCTCAGACTGCTCTTCCTAGTCCCACTAGCCAAATTCTCCTAGTCCCACTAGCCAATTCTCCTAGTCCCACTAGCCAATTCTCCTAGTCCCACTAGCCAACTACCTCGATCTCTCAGATCGAGCCTCGGCCTCCAAGACCGAGCCTCAGCCTTCAAGACTGAGCCTAAAAACAATGAATAAAATGTGCTCAACATTTGTTTGTAAAAAGTTTTGGATCTGGACTTAAATGGTATGCAGTAAAAATGTTTTCGTGAGAGCCCTAGTGATCATAGTCTAGACTCGAGAAGGAATCCTAGTTCGCTATGATCAGAGCTCTGATACCAAGCTGTCACACCCTGGCTTTGCGGAAGCGTGGTTATTTTGGTGTGACTTTTTAATACCATAGCTTAACCATAACAAAGCTATATGAAACAAAACCATGCAAGATCATCCATAGATTTAAGTTTTAAAACTGAAGTAACAAAACATTGTCTTAGGGACTTACAACCTCATAACATAAAACATTATTTTGAAAGACATAAACATCAACATGAATAAAACGCAGTTCAAGATTTGTGACTCATCCAGGAAAAAGTCGCATTTCCTAAACCCGGATGACCTCGGAACCCATATGCAGCGGGAAAACATAACATACCGCGCCAGATCTTTAATTTCCTGAAATACATGTAAGTTGAAAAATCAACAATAATGTTGAGCGAGTTCATGTGTAAGTGAGTAAATAAACCTTGTATGTATAAAAATCCTGGTATGTAGCAAATAAGGAAAAAGAGATCACCAATGGTTTGCAAGGCCATTGATATGTGTGAAGTGCAAGTAGGAAGACTCAAACCTAGCAGATTTCGCGATGGGTACAAAGTCACCCCAAGGTCCGTTCTGTTTGGGCCTGGGGTTGGGCTCGCTACACCCAGATAGATCTACCGCTTACGTCCCTCGGTCCTACAATGAGGATTAATGGCCTCTAGTTTCCGCCTACCCACTCACATGATCTAAGTAGTAAACCTCCTTACGCTAACCATACCATGTATAAAGTACTTGTAATCAAAGTAACATGTATTTCACCCCCGCAGTTTAGAAAACTGAAAACAGTTAAGAGAAAAGGGGGACATGAACTCACAGTGGTGCGTCTCTACCAGGTATACCTCCAAATCAAGCAGCTGTATGACGACCTACACGTACTAACTCTATTAGACGGACGGCCGTGCCTTAGCTTTAAGGTTTAAGTTTTTGGGAAATAGTTAGACAACTATTTCGTGTTTATATTCTGTATACTTGGTAATCATTTTCCTTCCCAAGGATGGGGGATTTAATACATGTGTGTATAATTTCGAAATATATTATTATTTCTCACTTAAAATATATTTTATTTCCAACTTCAAAATATAAATATTCTTCTCAAAAATATTATACTTTAATACATGTGATTTTCCCAAAATAATACTTAGTAATATTATTTTTACCCTAAAAATAATATTTACGTAGTTCACAAAATAATCATAAACACTTATACAAGTGATGTTGTGAAAAATATATTCTAAATATATATATGTATCACGTTTTATTTTGTGAAATCCCACCTCCGATATTTTGTAAATAAAGTCGTGGCGAAATTCATAGTTTGAAAACAAGTCGACAAGTATCTTTAACACCTATAGTGAAATAATTCTAAGTGTTAGGTTTTTAGAAAAATTTCGCCAGAGTTTCCTCTGTAACTGGAGGTGGCCACGCTTTCAAGCGTATCATTTTCTTTTATAAATCAAACCAACAATTTTCTCAATCATCAATAAGCATTATTCAAACCATCCAACTAGTCAAAATAGATGTAAATCGCAAAAATACATGAACTTGTGGTTTTTTTCCAAAATATGTAGTATCTTTCCATCATTTTTAGTGGATCTTTATATAAAACAATCCGATTTTGTAAAAACCTCATTTTTAGGGAAGTTCCGTCTTTACAACTTCTCGTCATCTTTTTCAAAAATAGTTATTTTGTCGAAACCTTGTGTTACACAAGTGTTTACACACTTGTGTGTTCTAAAAACCATTCGTGTTGGTGTAAGATCCGCCTTTAAAAGCATGTTTTCTCTTGACACTTGGTCCTTTGAAAATACCACTTGTAGATCCGTAGATCTACTAGTTTTAAACACTATTTCACAAGCAAAATCGCTTTTACACAAGTTCATGATTCGTGTGTGGTAGAGTTTCATCCTTTAACCCTTGTTACTTCCAAAACAACCTTATGTCATGATCCATGATCATGACCAACCCGGGTTAATTGATGATCCGAGCTACCACAACATAGATCAGGTCCAAATAATCACACTAATCAAATACTACATGATTTACACAACATATGAGCTTTTAACCAACATTTATAGCATTTTAAGTAGACTTTTGTGTGTCATCTTGTATGTTAACGAGTTTTAACCGTTACGAATCATATTAACCACTTTAAAATAGTTCGGGAAGGTGATTTAAGCAACTTACTACTAGCTCGAGGCTAGGGAAGAATCTAAGCGAAAAATGTGTGGATAAAAGCAATAGAGTGAGGTCCTTCGCCTTCCGTTTGCACCAAGCTTCCTTATACGAGATCCTTATCACTTGTATGAACTTGGAATTGCTTGAACTAAACTCGAAAATGGATGGATGTTGAGAGGGGTGTTCGGCCGAGAGTAGTAGAGAGGGAGAGAGAGCTTGAGTGGTGAGTTTGTGTTAAGTGAAGTGATGGTGGGTTAATCCTTGAACTTATAGACAAACTCAAGATAATTAACCAATGGATCATGTGTCTTCAAGATATTAGACAAATAAGATTTTTATAATCATCAAAGGACATGAGGTGTCCCCATTGGGGACCGAATTCGGTTGGGGGGGGGGTCTAATCCGGTTCCATTTCAACCAAACACCAAGTATTAGTTAAGTTAAGTTTAGGTTAACCCGGTTACTAGTGTGTAGTGTGTTATGACGGGTGTTAGGGTATTCAGGGACCCTAACTGGCTCAGAAAAAAGAGAAACAATGTTAATGATAATATTTTCATGTTCCGGTTAAAGTCCGGTTGTTCGGTTGGATAGTAATCCGTTAAAGTGCTTAACAAAGCTTTAAAGTGTCGTTAATACCCTGTTTAGTGACACAACTCATTTCTGACACTTTGGAAAGTGTCTAGTAATATTTTTCTCATGTTTTGGCACTTTATTAGGTAGCTTAATGCTGAATTATTATGTAAAGTGCTGGGTTTTGTGCTTAGAGCACGTTTTAGGCACATCCAGTCATTGTAACTTATTCCTAGAGACGCAGTTCTACAACCCTTACATCCCTACACTCACCACTAGTGTAGTAAAATATTTCTGGCTCATACAGGCCTTAGAGGCAGTGTCTGCCTGATGCTGGCTCTATCAGCATGTTCAATAGGTTATCCGTTTATAGTGCTACTGTGCTTTTTGTGCATCATGTTTGTCACTAAGGTTCAGCATGTAAATAATGTAGTGACAGTAAGTAAAGTATGATGCAAGTAAGTACATGTATCAGTAATCAAGTAGCAGTTCATCAGTAATTTCAAACAAGCACAGTAATTAAGCAGTAATTAATTATTAATTAAGTCGTACGGATACCTGGTTTGGTGAGGGTTGTCACAGGTTCATCACTAAAAGGTGCCTCCGCAGACGGTATTCAGGGACCTTTGACACACAAACCAGACAAATGCAGCAGATAAGCAAATAGGACTCGATCAAGTGCCGGCCCGACTAGTCCGGTAAACAGTGGATGCCTAGACACACTGACTCGGTGATGCAGGAAACATATAATTAAAAGTCAGAGATAGAACAATCTCACAGCAGTTGCATTTAACTCCTGTTAATCACACTTGTAACCTTCACTTAGGGTTACAAGTCTGATTTCAGCAAAGAAGACCAGATACAAACTCTGTTGGTTTGCTCTCTAATAGAGACCAACGAGAGCCCTTTCAGATGCACAATCAGCCGGTCACAAGTCACACAGGCAATCCAGAGAATCCCCAACTTCGACTGTTCTTAAACCCTAGATTTAGGGTTTCTGAATCTTAAGCGGCACTAACCCCAGGCCGCGAACTTCTTCAAGATCTGAACTCAGTGTCAAAACTATTACCCAGATCTACCGGAAACCCACCGGAAATAACCAGATTTGAGCAGATCCGGTCACCAAAATGCAGCGGAACAGAGATCGGAGACTACCGACTTCAACCCAAGAGCTTATCTAAGCTCTGATACCATGTTAACAACACCGAATCAACTGGTTCTTTTATTAAAAACTACTGAAATACAATGAAAATGAGAGACAAAAGAAAAAAGAGAAAGATACAAATCACAAGACTTAACCACTCTAAACAGGGGCAGATTATCAACTGATAATCTGCGTACAAAGTGACCAACACAAAGGGACTCTCGAACAGGCAAAAGATTACTGCAAAAAAGTTGCTGCTGAATGTTCTAGAGAGGAGCATGTAAATAGCGAGAGAGAGATGGAGAGGTTTGCTTGTATGCTTCTGGGATCCCAAGGAGACCGGATATAAAGGGAGCAACTAATAGGGTTAACGCGTAAAGAGGCAGCCCACTAGCAACAGGAAGCAGCCCATCAACAGCCTTGAGCCCAACAGCAGAAAAGGAGCCCAGTCGACCAAAAACCCAGCAGAACATGAAACAAAAGAAAAATATAAGGAATGATAATCAGATATAAAAAATAAAGGAAATATGGAATTGAATACTTTAACAGATGTGACCGGGGAGAGGTCGTCGATCCGTGAAAAGTCGTGATGTTAGTGAACGTTTTCAACGTGAAGCCATATGATATGTTACAAGTGTAGTGAGTTTTAATTCGGGTTGAACCGAGAAGACTTTGGACGTAATCGAGGTGAAGATCGGGTGTCCAGTAGAATTCGAGATGGTTCGGTAGGAGACGGTTTTTCGGCTGTCGTGAACGAGTGGTACGAACAAACACCGATTAAGGGGGTGCTTGTTGGCTTTACTAAGGTTTGTTCGTGAGTCACGGGTCATGGCTCGTGAGTTGTTCTTTTGAAGTGCATGGAATAAGCTAGTAGTGGTTCAATTCATCCTGCACGTACATGTTGCATGAATTGAAGACCAAGGCATTTGTGTTTTACATTAACATATATTAATAGGAGAACTGAATGAATAGTGTCATATAGTTGGTGGCATCTATTTATTGGGCCGCAGGGGCAACTGGCCACGTATCTTTTCCATCCCACGTGTCTCACATATTTGTAAACCTCTGCACCAAATCACTATTCCACCTCTAGATTCTTGAAACCTGCTCACACTTATCAGAATCAACAAAAATGGAGAGGGAGCCGGAGGAAAGAGAGAGATCGGAGAAGAGAAGGAAGACAGACGACGTCCGGAGGGGAGAGAGAGATCGGAGAAGGATTCCGGCGATGGCGATGGCTAATGGAGATCGAAACCGCAATTGTGTTGTTGAACACCAAAAACCCTAAATCAAAGGGGGAGAAGAGATCGAGGCGATTGTCACGTGGCCGGAAGAACGATGGGGCAGATGATGACGTTTGCAGCCAATGAGTTCATCTAGGGTTCCGGCGAAGTTCCAGTCAAGCTCCGGTAAGTCGATTCGTCGTAAATTTAAATGCTTTTGTTTGTATTTGTGTAGTTTTCATACATTTTTATTGTAATTTTGGTTACGGCCGCGGTTTTAACTCTGAGTATGTTGGTGCCTCTGAAAAGTTTCATGTTGTCTTTCATCAGGCTCTCTTACTGAAAGGTTAAATCGTTATGAGTCTGATGATATTCAGGTTAGTACGTTATATTTGTACAGATGTTCGTACCTGTTCTAGCAGTATTTGCTAATTACCAGCAACAAAACCTTTATTAAAATCAGAGCTAAAAGTATAGTTATACTCTAAAATTTTTTTGCACATGAATTTAAAATCAATTTTGTCCTAGCAAATAGAATGTAACAAAAACAAACATCATCTACAAACATGTTAATTTGGGTGTACTAGAGTTATCCGCTTGCAGTTTGATACTATTAGATCAAATAGGAAAATTTTGTAATGGACTTGTAAGTGGATGCATACCAATATAAACGAATCATGCGTCACTAAAAACTTTACATTTATTCCAATAAAGACCCTTACAATTAAATCTTTTGATTATATGTTGACCATTACAATTAAATATTTTGATTATATGTCTATTTAAGTAACGAAACAGAATCAATATGACCATTATAGTATCAAGCAATGAAACCGAAGATTAGAGATACAACTGGATCAATTACATTTGATGCACTGCTTTCGTTATACCTAATTGATTTTGTAGTTTATTTTTGTCATGAGGGTATTTAATTGGAATTTGGTAATTATATTATATTTTTTTTATATTTGGTTTCCATTTTTTAAACTAAAGTTTAACTTTTTATGTATTTAAGAATTCACCTTAAGACGACGGTTGCCTGAGGTCGCCTCCGGTTTGACGACGACCCCAGTGGTAACGGAACATCCGACTATTACTCTTCCTATTGAAATTTTTTTATGAATTGATGGTTGCAAGCGGTTTATATGATTTCAGTTTATATAATCTTTCTCTTTTCCATTTGACGATTTTCAGTCCCCCCCCCCCCCCCCACAAAAAAAAAAATCCAAGATCTTCATCAATAGTTATTTGAATGCTCTCCTTTTCAGACTAGACAACCTAAAAAAATTGAGGTCATCATTTTGAAATTTTTTTTGATCGTAGTGGTCAAAACTTTATCTCATCTTCTATTCGTGAATCTGCGTCACGATCACCTCACGAACTCTCCTACCATGGATGCTCTTTTTTCTCACCAACACAGGTATGTTTTCCATTCTAATTGCTACTTTACTTGCAATTGATGATTTGAAGTTTATTTATTTGGAATACAACAATACTTAAATTCGTCTGATGAATAGCTCCGATTTCATTGATTTTTCAAGAGAACAACTTTCACCATTGGGTAGGCTAACTTGCTTAGCAAATTAAGTCAATTTGTTATTTTTAATACCCGGTACGCTAGCAGTCATCATACTATCGTAGTTAATTTTCTTTCTCAATAGAATTAAGCATAATGACTTTGACTATGAAAAGGTCAAACTATAACTGTCGTTGAACAAAGGTATGGCTATGACTTATCTCTCAATAGAACTGAGCATAATAACTTTGACTATGAAAAAGTCAAGTTATAACAGTCGTTGATCAAAGGTATGGCTATGACGCTGGTCCGAATCTCAAACAGTCGTTAGACAAACCCTCAAACAATCGTTTAACCATTTTCGAGGATTCATGTGTGTGGCTCAATCTTTTTGGAAACTTCTAGAGTGACGTTCCAAGGGATTTTTAAGAAATATTTGAGTGTTGATGATGTGATGGGGACTGAGTTGCATTGTTTTGTTGTGTAAGTGCAGGTGTGCTTCAGAGGCATGAAGCTATAAAAGAATGGTTTGGAATACATAGCTCATACGCCAGAGTAAGAGAATAAGGAACAAGGCAGACGCTCTTTTATTCTTTTGGTAATCCTTTTAGATTAGACCAATAATTGTAACCTGTTGTGGAGATGTTTTGATGGTACTATGGTATTGGTAATTGAAACAAATTGTTCAATTTTTCTGTCGATTTGATATTGGTTTTACAAACCTCAACAACTCTTCTATTTTGTTATATTATTTTTTCCGATGTCTTCGATCTACTTGACTATTTGAGTATGTTTGGTTAAATACCAATGGTTGTTTCGTCTTGGTTTAACCCTGGCACATCGCTCGAGTTGGAAAGCGTAACGCAAAGAATCCCAGCGCGTTGAGGTGGAAAGCGTAGAGTGGGAAATCCAGCGCTTTGAGTATAGCTTCGAGTATTTAAATTAACGAAAAAAGTAGCAACTGTAGCTAGCTTAAGAGTAATATCACAAATAAACCCGAGTGAACCTAGCGCAACGCGCCGTTTAAATAAAGCTAGTTATGGATTATATTATAAAATAGTTAAGTTAGAATTGGTATTTGCTTTGAACAAATAAAATGGAGATAGAATATGCCAATATGGGTCAGTATGTTTGACCGAATAATGTTGTTTACTGGGCTAGTTTTTAGGTGATTTTGTTTATTTCCGTTGCTCTTGTAGGCTATTTAAAACCATCTTTATTTGTTGAATATAGTAACCCTTTCTTTGAAATATCAAATATATCACAGCAGCTTTTCCATTCTCTGCACATTATACAATCGTGAGTTTGAGTGTGATTGTGTGTATAGTGTGTGGGACCTGAACCAACAAGATCAACTTTGATGAAGGCCGTGGAGAAGAAGCATGGCTCGCTCTCCCCCTTCCTCTGGCATCCTCTTTCTCTCTCTCAGATTGTTTTTCTTTATTCTCTGCGATGGGATAATACGTATGCGTTAGCGACTTAGCGGTGGTGGGACACGTGGGATAAAAGTGAGATGCATAGTAGAATGCTTAGCATCCTTGTGCACATAACATGAGTAGTGGTACGTAAAGTTAGCTACAATAAATCCCCCTCACAAAGCAAAGTTGCTTTTTAATATATAATAAATTGAGCAACGCCGCAAGTGTTGGGTCAGATTGGGTCAAAAATAATCCGACTCGTAAAAATTCACAAGACACGATTAAAAATCACAAAAAACCATATTGTAATTATGATAGTTTTCTGAAACTATGACTGATATTCTCTTCCATTCGGTGATACCTCAAAGGAGTTGAGCATCATACTTAAAGTGTTAAAAGGGATTGGAAAGGATGAAGCTGAAGAAAGGAAATATTTAAGGTTATAGGTGTTCTTAAAACCATTAAGTTATTAATGATTATTCAGATTTGATTAAAAAATACACACTATGGAAAATTAATTAACTGGTGACTAAGTCAATGATGATCGGCTACCATTCTTTAAAATAATATCATTACAGGTACTAATTAATGACTTGGTCAGTCTATAAAACAACAAATTTTCTGAATTTTTATGTGTATGATTATGCCTAGGGATGAGATTTTTTACCGAAATACCGGTACCATACCGGTACCGTACCGATCACAAACGGTACCGGTATCGGTAATAGAATTTCGGCAACTGTATTTACGGTATCGGTACCGGTACGGTACCGGTATCATACCGATCTCATCCCTAATTATGCCATTTGAATTGATGTTTTTGTTAAATTAATATTGTATCCTTGGTTAGTGGTCAGAAATAAAGTAAAATAAACTGTTGTGTGTATATATGTTTCTAGAATCAATTGGTAGGTGCCAAGTATCTTTCATGGTGTTGACCTTGGTGGGTTTTTATTGGTTTCTATTTCATTATGGCAGAAACAATTTCTGATAGGCCTTAAAACAATAGCAACCAGTGTGTTTTGAATGGAAGCTAAAATGTCATCATTGCCTTACGCACAGTAATCTTGTGTCTTTGATTGGTTATTGTAACGAGAACTCAGAGATGATCCTTATATATGAGTTTATGCCACATGGAACCCTGGATGATCATTTACACAGAAAGGGTACTAACCTGAGTTGGGTACAACGACTAAAGATAAGTATAGGTGCCGCGAGAGGTTTGCATTACCTTCATACCGGAACAGGCACCCAACATGGAGTCATACACCGAGATGTAAAAAGCTCAAATATTTTGTTGGATGAAAATGATGCTGCTAAGATATCAGATTTTGGATTATCCAAAATTGGTCCAACAAACACATCTGGTGCCTATGTCAATACACTTGTCAGGGGTACCTTCGGTTTATCTCGATCCAGAGTATTTTTTGACTGGACGATTGACAAGGAAATCAGATGTGTTTGCCTTTGGCGTGGTCTTATTCGAGTTGGTGTGCGGGAGGGCAGCACTGGATAGTAGTCTTGATGAGGATGAGTGCAGTTTGGCAAAGTGGGCTCATGAATCTATTGAGGAAGGGAAAATGTATGAAATTATTGATTTTGATATCAAAAGTCAGATCTCTCCAAAATGTTTGAAGGTATTCGTGCAGATTGCAGATCGTTGTCTGAGTAGTGAGTCAAAGAAACGCCCCACTATGGCAGAGATTCTGGTAGCTCTTGAGCTCTCTCTGACATTACAAAATAAATTCGACAGCCGTGTAAAGCCAGCTGCAGGCATATTGGCATTGGCTAGAAGGATTAAGTGGCCCTTTATCTCCCTTGAAATCAACACTGGTATATACACATACAGATCATTTGTGTACTCCATGAAATTTATTAACCATTACTTATGATCCTCATCATTTTCCCCTAAAGCTCAAAGTGATGGAAAGCTCTTAACAGTCAATGAAGGTCGCGATGATCATGGTGAAGTGACCCCTCTGGTTGATATACCGGATGGTTTGAATCATGTTCCAGGTAGTGTGCAACTTATTTAGTGATTTGTATTCACTGTAATTTTCTCAAGTCTCATTTGTTCCATATCTATTTTTCATATAATGCACTTATCCTCAAAAGATTGAAAAGAATGCGTGGTTGAGGAAGTTCTTTCTTATGTTCTTTTTTGTTGTGTTTATTTCCTGATCAAGATCAACCCAAGCCTCTTGACAAAGACAACATTAATCATGCCTCCTTGTCAAAAGACCATAATGATGATCACCTTGAAGTATTTTCTGATGAGAATATACAAATACTGGCTAATTATGATCTGAAGAAGTTTTCTTTTGATGATCTAAAAAGTGCCACGAGAGACTTCACGAACCATACGAGGCTTGGTAAAGGAGAATTTGGAGAGGTTTTTGAAGGCTGGATGCATACAAACACATCTTCTCCTTCTGTTGTTAATGGTCAATTAAGGATTGCCATTAAAAGGTTTTATTACTCCAAGATACAACATCACCTGGAAAAGAAGGTAACTATGTTAACATTTTGATAAGAAAATCAAATATTGTATGTGACTTCCTTTGAGGAGGGTTTGTTATATATTGAAAATAATCAGTCTACAGTTTTTTTCTAATACTATCATCTACTGCAACTTAAAGACAAACATAAGTATGAAAGTTTATCAATACTATTGCAGGTCATCAAATAAATAAGTTTTTACGTATGATTTACCCAATTTGTTACCTATAAGCCATATTGCTTTAGCCTGGTTGTCTTCATGGCTTCCTATATGCTCCATAAGAAATCATAAAAGCCATAAATCTTATTTGTTTTAGATAATTTCTATGAACCTCTTATAGTCTTCCTAAAATAGAAATACAGAGTTGGTTGTTATTTTATTTGTCATATCCTTGTGACAATCCTTCAAATATTAGTACACAACCTAATATGAATTTCACAAAGCACAAATCTGCAGTTTTCGAGAGGCAACCGTTTACTTTCGAGAGGTAGGCCACTCTCCAACTGACACACAACAAACCCTAACCATAGTATCTATGAAGCATGCCCACCATCAAATGCTAGTCTCCTATATGTAGAACTTGTTAATTAAGGAAATACTAGCATCGCCTATTATGGACAATTATGAAAAAGCATCAGTTGAATGATGGTATTTGGTGAAAACTTACACCCCGTGCTTTATATTGTCATATCTTGAATGATGGTTTTGGACCTAACGAACAAATATGGCTGCAGCGTCTTGACATGAGATTCTTAAGCAGATTTAATCATCCAAACCTAGTTAAGATTCTAGGCTACTGCTTTGAAGACAAGACACTGTTCCTTATTTATGAATTCATGGAGAATGGAAGCTTAGATTCTCACATGTTCACAAGTAAGTGGATCCTTAAACAACATATAAGAAACTAAATGTTGTAACTTGTTACGGGATGTAGAATGTAATCTCTGCATCGACGTTTTCAGAAGACAAGATAGCACTTTCATGGAAGACAAGAGTTCAAATAGCAATACAAATAGCTGAAGTCCTTTCATCCCTGCACACTAGTTATCAGGCTTATAGGTACTCCATTAAGATGCATCAGATATTGTTGGACAAGGTAATTCTGTTACTTACAATGCAACAACTATGACAACCAGTGGTTTTATTTCTCATTTTACCGAGCATGCATTGTAGAACTTCAACGCAAAGATTTCTGATTTTGAATCTGCAAAACTGGTATATGGAGATTTATACGCGGAGGAGATTATCGATCCATTATACTACTACAGTCAACCAAGTAAGTTGCTTCTATGTCTCTCCTATCTTTATGTTATCTCTCTTACTTCCGTAGATGTTGACATTCATGTTAGACATGTATGTTGGAAATTTAATGAGTTTTTCACAAAAGTAGGAAAACTATTGTTCATAAACTTTGGACAAAAATATGTATATGTAACCGAGGTTAGTATATATTTGTTTGTGGGTTTATTTTCTATGACGTGAAAGCTTCGAAACGAATCAAACCGCGCCCAAAACAGAGCTAAAATGGATGAGATATCGATGTTTGAAAGTTGGTGTTGATATTGTCAAAGCCGCAAAAAAATTTACCAATTATATAAAATGGTAAAGTGGAACTTGTACCACATAAGAGTAGAGACAAAACTTGAGGTGGTATATAGGTAGGAGCTCTCATTCCTTATTTTTTCATGCAAGCACATACTAGTGAGGCGCAAAGGGTAACTCGCACATGCGCGAGTGGCGTTTATGACGGGTGCAATGTGCCCCTTTGATGGTTGCCTTTGTATTTTGCATTGTGTGCACGTGGTCTAATACTCAAACTGGCGGATGAAGCAGACTCCATATGGCACGACGTGGCATGTGGTGGATCGATACGACAGTGGCCCTTTGATGGCTGTCTTTGTATTTTGCACTATGTGCACGTGGTCTGGTAATCAGGTAGCATGGACCCGGTGGCTCGCGGATGATGTAGACTCCATATAGCACGACGTGGCATGTGGCGCAATGATACGACGTGACATGTGGTCTACATGACATGGCGCTGTGTATTTTTTGACTACGTGCGAGTGGCGAGTGGTCTGGTACTCAGGTAACATGGACCAGATGGCGTGGCGGATGATGTGGCGGTGGGTATGGTGATGACGTGCGAGTGTCGTTGGTGTTGGGCGCAATGTGACTCTTTGATGGCCAGCTTTGTATCTTGCGTTATGTGCACATGGTCTGGTAATCAGGTAACATGGACCAGGTGGCTGGCGGATGACATGGAGTCCACATGACACGACGTGGCGTGTGGCAGATCGATACGACGCGGCATGTGGTGACCGCCTAAATACCAAATTCAAGTTTCAATGTGTTTCACTAATAAAAAGATGATGTGTATTCAAGAGTTCAAGATTGATTTAACAATGGTTGAACACCATTAACGCCTAAAGAATCAAAGATGAGAAAGATTCTTGAAGGTTGGTTAATGTCATTAGAACAAACTGAGAGAGCACTACTAGAAAAATTAAAATTTCTGACACAGTTTTCCGTAGGAAATGCATCACAACTCACGATTTTCTACGAATTTGTGACGAAATGCATATGTAGGAAAACCACTCGTAGGAAACTGGTTTCTTACGCATTTTCTACGCATTTTCCTACCCATTTCTGACAGAAAAGGGCTGTCACAAATTGCTACACATTTTCTACGCATTTTCCTACCCATTTAACGGAAGTTAATTTTTAATTTTTGCTACACAATTGTCACGAAATTTAATTTTCTACGAATTTGTGACGAAATGCATATGTAGTTAAACCACTCGTAGGAAACTGGTTTGTTTACGCATTTTCTACGCATTTTCCTACCTATTTCTGACAGAAAAGGGCTGTCACAAATTGCTACACATTTTCTACGCATTTTCCTACCCATTTAACGGAAGTTAATTTTTTACTTTTGCTACACAATTGTCACGAAATTTAATGTTTTTTCTAGTTTTATTCTAGGGTAAATTACATTTTTCGTCCTTTATGTTTGTATCGGATTGCAATGGATGACCTTTAACTTCAATAATTACAGTCACAGTCCTTTATTTGAAAAACTCATTACACGATAGGTCCTTTATCACTAACCAAGTTAAAATTTTTAGTTAAGTTTGACATGTGCTTGACATGTGAGGGCAATAAAGTCTTTTTACCTCCACCTTCATCTTCATCTAAACTCATTTCCCCTCTCTCTCTCTCTCTCACCGGCCACCCACCACCACCAGTGGCGGAGATAAGTGTATGGGAGGGTCCCACAGTCCATTCCATAACAGAAGCTGAGAAGCATAATATCCATGTCCAAAAGATTCATATACAAGTAAAAAATAAGTCTAACAAATATAAAAACTTCAAACTGGATATTAAAGAGCACCATGAGTATGAAACCCAGCCATCCCTTTTTCTTTTCCCTTCTAAGTTAAAACCAAAATCGTTGCCAACCGTGATTCCCCAAATCAAGTACACCGGAATCACAGAAGGTTTCTTTTCCCTTCTAATTCGAGCTGAGGTAGAAGGCTTCATGAGATCTCGGTTTTGGGCTTAGAAATGGGTTGATTGCTGAAATCAACCTTCAAATCTGTTAACCTTTCAATAAAGAAAAAATCAACCTTCAAATCTTCAATCTATTACCCCCTGTTTACACAACACAAATATAACCTTCAAATTTGTTACCCATATTTAGAAAAGACAAAAAATAAAGAAAAAAATCAACCTTCAAATCTTATAACAACCTTTAAACTGAGACTTCTGAAAAAACCTCAATTCCTCGGAGTAGGTTGAATATGATGTGGTCGGGGTTCGATTAAAAATGAATCTGATTGGCAGTGTTGGTGTGGTGAAAGCTCGAAATCGGAAGCAGTTTTGAGGAGATGGAGAAGATAAGATGCAGGGGTTTGGGAGTGAAATTGCGTAAAGTTGAACTGAACTGAAGGGTGGTATTTTGATATTTGTGGGTTTAAGGATTTTGTGTTTCTAGAGGTATTTTTAAACCGTTGGATTGAAAATTAGGTGAGCAATGGACCGTAGGATGGTGATCCGTGTGAAGTTTAACTAAAGCTTTTGATTGGCTCAATTATGTGTAAAACATTATGCCTCAATTATGTGTAAAACATTATTCAAGTGTTCAAGATTGATTTAACAATGGTTGAACACCATTAACGCCTAAAGAATCAATGATGAGAAAGATTCTTGAAGGTTGGTTAATGTCATTAGAACAAACTGAGAGAGAGAGGGGAAGAAACTTCTGTTATTTCTTATTTGATACTTATCACAACTTGTGAGCTTCTATTTATACACACAGTTGACTCTTCACAATTGACTAATATTGACTTTAACAACTTCTAACAGGACTAACAAACTAGACTAACCATATTAACCTAACTAACTATTACACACACTTTTAGTACATATCAAAACATCAACAAAATTTGAAACAATTCAAGCTAAATAAAACAATTTAAACAGACCTGTGAGAATAGAACGATTCAATAATAACCAATCTATTAATCACCGATAATTCTGATCCAATACAAAGCTTAATTGACTTCGTTTACCCTTCAATTATGGAAAAATTTCGGAATCCTGGTTTTTTTTTCTGAGCGAGCAATTCTAGCACCAAAAAATGACGTAGTTCATGAAATTAATGATCGATTACTTTCGTTATTTCCAGGTGATGCTAAAGAGTATTTGAGTTCCGATAGCATATGTCAAACTGAACAAATGCTTGATTCATTTCAAGAAGGTTTATACTCAACAGAAAATTTGAATGCTCTTAAGATTTCTGGCTTGCCTAATCATAGACTAGTTCTTAAAGTTGGTGTTCCTATCATGCTTCTCCGAAACATCGATCAACAGAAAGGTTTATGTAACGGTACAAGGCTAAAAATTACTTTTCTAGGCAAACGAGTAATAGAAGCTGAAGTAATATCTGGCGGTAATATCGACACAAGAGTTTTTATTCCAAGGCTTAATATGATTCCGTCCGACAAAAAAATACCATTTGAATTCCAACGAAGACAATTTCCTTTATCAGTTTGTTTTGCCATGACAATTAACAAGAGTCAAGGACAATCCTTATCAAAAGTTGGTCTGTATTTGAAAGATCATGTGTTCACTCATGGTCAGTTGTACGTTGCATTATCAAGGGTCAAGACCAGAGAAGGAGTTAAAATATTGATATTCGATGCCGATGGAAAACCAACAAATAAGACGTCTAATGTCGTCTATAAAGAAGTCTTTGGTAGCTTATAATGTAAACTGTTGATTTTTTATTCCATTAACATGTCACTTATTTTTTATCATTCTAAATATGTATTGCTCATAAATAATAAGTAAATTAATAACTTTCTCCAGCCCGGAAAGCATTCCCGGGTGATAACCTAGTTTACTTTATATATATTAATTTTAACGGATACTTAAAATTGTGAATTTGTTAGCTTATATATCCCAATCATAAAATTTAGTTGGTTCTTTATTTTGAAAATGCTTATATGATTTTGAAGCATATAACACCTATATATGTGTTTGTGGAGAATGTAGCAAGAAAACTTATTTTATATATGATATAATGAGATCAATAAAAAAAGTAATCAGATGATTTCATGAATCATAATTCATAAATAGCATATTCATAATGTCACACCCCGATTTCCACGTGTCACCGGTGGGCCCGGTGGGGGAGTATCGTGACGTAGTTGGCAACATAATAGTCAAACAACACAACAATCAATATGCACAGCGGAAGCAATTTAAAAATATGATACAACCGAATTTAATATTGTAAATTCAAATGTCACAATATTCGGATGTTTATCCACAGTAGGATCGCTAACAAAATGGAAATAATAGTTCAACAGACTTCAGGCATCCTAAGCTTGCGGGACTTTTTATTGATGCTAAGGAGACAATCCAGCCAATTTCGTTTAGTACCTGCATTCAGTCTTTTTGGGAAAATACGTCAGTTTACACTGGTAAATACAATCAACTGACTCATTTTGGAAAAATGATTTAAAATTGGTTTGGATGCACATGGCATAAACATTTTTATAACTTGGGAGAATTATTTAATATTATAATCTTGTGAACGAATTACATGTTACTTGTGTGTTCAGTAGCCCGGATCTTGTCCGGGTTAAAGATCAATAGACACACCACAATATAGAGTTATACACTGACAGGTGTACACCTACACCCCGTGCTCAGGTCGTGGCCATCTCGTAAGATGATGCCAAGGATATCCGGGACATGGTCATTAACCCCCCCAAAGGCTTTAAGTATCAAGACTGTTTAAACGAGCCGATCAAATTTATTCAACTACCCACTCAACGGTGGAGAATTTGATGCTCGATCAAGCGGTATGCTATATACCGTAACCCAAGCCCGTATAGGGAAAATAAGTTAAAAGTATTTACCTGAGTAAATATAATTCACAATTTAGCAAAATGCACGTAGCTTTTACTAGTCCTCCTAATCTGGAACGAAGGTTTTATAATAACCTATTAGAATCCTAACGGGTCTTTAATTAAGCTTAAGCTTAGACCGGCTAGTTTCATGATACGGTTCGTACGCACGATTAAGCGAAGACCGGATAGAATGTGATTTAGACCCGACATGTTTGAAGACTTGTTTAATATGGGTTTATTATTCACATTCTGGATTTTGAAATAAAACCGTTAAGGTTTGACCCGTTTCGGCTAATTTATGTAAACTTGTTACATAAACCGAACCGTACGCGTAATAAGCGTGACGGGTATTCATGAGAGCTATATACAGGTTTCCTAAGTTAATTATGCCTCAAATATGTTGTGACATCAGTAAGATGTCTTTCATTATGCCCGAAACGTGTTTAAACACAAACTAGGCCCCGTAGGGGTAGTTTGGTCGTTTAAACGTTTATAAAAGAGTTTAAGTAACAATCTGAGTTATAGGTCTGATGTAATCAGCAAAAATACATAATTTGCTAAGTTATAACAGTAGGATAAAGCACATATGTGAAATTTATCATTTATAACCAAATTATGCCCCGTAGGGGTATTTTGGTAATTTCACATAAGCCGAAAAGCTCAAAACTGAAGTATGAGTTTATCAACCTTTGCTTACTGTTAAAATATTATAATTTGCCTCTAATATCAGTAGGTATTAACCCTTGTATGTTTAAAATACTTCTAGTACATACTATGCGTTAAAAACGCTTAAAAAGGGCGATTAAAGCCGTTTACGGGTTAGATACATAAAGCTGATATTTTTATACTTCCAGAAGGCTTAAAATAATTTATTTAACATATCTAATCAGTAGCAAAAGGTTTGGAGTCGTTTAGATAGGTAAAACTCATTTTATGGCCCGTAAGGGCAAAACCGACAATTACCGGATTAAGCCTACGACTATGAGTTATGCTCAGCCTAAAATTAATTAAAAATCTTTAAAAATCCCAAAATAATATATTACATCAGTGGGTATTAAGTTTGATACCAAAAAGTAGGCTTAACTAGGCTATACGCTAATTACGCCGTTTTATTAACATAAAGCATTCATTTTGCGATAATGAGCATAACTCTTAATCTACACGTCAAACTGATGTCAAATTTTGCATACAAGTTTATATATCAGAATATAAGGTTTCTACTCTTTTACTTTTCCAAAAATCACGTTTTAAGGTAATAAGGGCATAACGGTCAACATATGAGCAATTAACGGAACCATGCATATTAATTGGATAACTAATGAACCAAGGTGAAATATCACAGAGGGTTATTCTAACATGTAACCTAGTCCAATTAAAGGTCTGAGGCATTTCTAAAACATGCCTAAACGGGTCAGAACTGAAAATCAAAGTGAAAGTCAAACTATGTGACTTTCGGTTCCGAACCGGGTCTAAACAGGAAATTGTCGGGTTGAACATGTTTAGACATGTTCTTACACTTATTACTAAGTTATAACAATGATCCAACAGGTTGTATATGATCTACAATGTTAATTATGCATAAATGGCATTTTAGACTTCCTGTTGACTTTTTAAATATAAGTTTGACCCGACTTTTGACCTGGTTAGAGTGGTGATCAGGGGAAACCCTTTTGAGGTTTTATTACCCACATAAATACCAACATATAACTACTTTTAATTCGAGATATGACTGAGCCATTATTGACTAATCTCGAAGTCAAACCGTAATTACGACGGTTTGACTTTTAGCTAAACTACTAAGCTAAACTCAATTTAGAAAGGACTAGCAGACTTACAAGGGTCCTATGCACGAGATATGATCACTTAGAAGCAGGCTTGGGCTCCAGAATCGATCAGAAATGCAGAGAATGGTGTGAGGAATGTTTGTGAACTTGAAGACCCTTTTATAGTGATTTCAATCACCACAATTGGTTGACAACAAAGCCTAGCACACACCACAACTGGTCAACACTTGTTTCTAGTGTTTAGGGGGTGTTTTAGGGGTCAAGTGATGTGGAAAATCGGTTAAAGATCGCGCACAAAAGCCATGCCAGACCACAGCCCATTTTTCTCGGTACTGGGGGTCGGACGCGGCCCGCCTCACGATTAGCCGGACCCAACGCGGGCCGCCTGGGCCTGATAAACAGATTTTCATTTTTCTTTTGTTTTACAACTTGACCTTTGGCTTCACGAAGGGGCAACTAGGGTTATTTCTTGCATTTTGACCCCCTTATATTTACCCACAAGGGCTTTAGGACTTATACCCACTTTGCCAAGTTCCTGAACACTTCCGGTTAACCCGAAAAGTCTTAACTTTCAACGTTTGCACTTTAACCCCTCGCACACGAATTTGATCATAACTTTCTCATACGATAACGAAACTTTATGAAATTTATATCACGCATTCTAGTGAGCATAATTAACATTTACAAAGCTTCGGGTTTGTCAAAAGGTCACTCAGAGGTATATCTTTAAACATGTTGACACATTTAACCCCTGTAGTTTGTAATCTCTCACTTTTAGCTTCGTATGATCCACGATTTAATCGTTTGATGTTACAAACATCATGTAGGGTTATTATGAAGTATATTTATTCACTGTTGACATTTAGAACTCGTAAATCACATACTTTCCCTGTTTGTCAACTTTAGTCTTTTTATAACATTCTTTCACACGTTCAAACTTTATGACACGTGTCAACACATTATAGGACGTGAATTTTCGAGGTGTAACACGTAAATAGCAAAATTCACAATATAATCAAGATCCTCTCTCTGTGTAAATATTTATCTCAATCTTCTATTTGAAAATCATTTTTGTCCCACATCACTAAGAACACAAAGTCTAAGGAAGCACCTTCCATATAAAAGCCAAGATGAAGCCAACTAAGGAATTAATAAGCTATATATATTTTGTCCTTTGCCAAAGAAGTTGCATATTTAGCCCTTTGGCTTAATTACATGGTAATTGAATCATGTTTGAGTGATTTTATATTAGTAAATTTATTTGTTATTGGTTAGATCGAGCTTAAATCGAGCCGAGCCGGCTCGAATTTAATTCGACTCGAGCTCGAGCCTCAAACCTCATCTCGATTCTATATTCGAGCTCGAGACGAGCCAGTTCAGTTTGGATTCGAGCCGAGCTCGAGCTGGGCCTGGCTTGGCTCGACTCGGCTCGTTAACAACCTTATAAAATGGTGGTAAATTAGTTTTTCAAATACTAATTACACTTTAATATTTCATCTTAATTTCACGTAAACTCTACCATCTTTAACGAAATTATGTTTAATTAAGTAGTAGTTACATCTTTGCCCCCTTATTTTAATCCAACAACTTCAGGATCTTTAAGCGACCATAATTTTTCACACGTTAATAATCTTTTAAACCACATCATAAAAAACGAACATTTGATTATCTCTAATTTTAGTATAACTAGCAATAAGACCCGCGCGCGTTGCGATGCGGGTACATCGCAAACGTCGAATGGATTAGTTCGAACGTTATGTGATGCGTTTACCATATGAAAGCACGCGTTCATCGTATCTGATTAAACACATCAGAAAAAACTCGTAAAAATAAAATAAAAAAAGTAAAAAATAACACCGAACGAAACTAACATCAGAAAAGCTCGTAAAAATAAAATAGAAAAGTACAAAATAACACCGAACAAAAAACTGACGTAAAATCGTTGAACCACGGACGCCTATTGCGGCTTGTTAATGCGAAAAAATTAGACAGAAACGTAAAACACATAAAATAATAACTAAGTCGATCTAGGACCCGCACGTTGCGATGAACTTGTCAAGCGGATAAAAATACTGTCAAACGGGAAAAACAGACGAAAAGCGTTGAACCCCATACGCCCGTTGCGGCGTGTTGACTCGCAAAATTTAGAACGACACGTAAAACGAAAAACTTGCGAGAGATTAAAAATATGAGGGACCAAATTGAAAATAATAAAAGTATTGGGGTTAAATTGCAAAAGATGAAAAACTTTGAATAAAAAGTAATAAAGTCATTGGGGTTAAAATTCAAAAGATAAAACCTTTAGGTTAAAAGTAGAAAATACAATTTTTTTTTTTTTTTTGAAAAACTCCCAATGCATGTTTTACAACAACATGAAGCAAGGAAGTGTTGCTTATTTATAGTTTGGAATATTGCTATAGTTTTTTTTAATTAATAATACTTGATATGTCAAGTGATTAAAAATGTCTAGATGTGAGCATGAACCGAACCGTTAACACGAAACGGAACCGAAATAAACAAATAATTAAATTAACCAGATGATGTAGCGCGTGATACGGAAACGAAGATCAAACACGTTGATTCAAAGAATACCCGTGTGTTCTTCCCCAACCCCCAAGATTCCACCCAAAAGGCACGGAATTTGAAGTGAAAAATCAATTATGTCAAAATTCAAGTTTGATCATTCATATTACTAGAGGGACATATAAATAGAAACCGAAATTCGAAACGGGCCTAAAAAAGATAACGGGCCAAACACACGGCCTAAAACAAAATGCCCAAAATAGATAAAAAAAAAACATAAAAATGCAAATAAGTGATAGAAATAAGCGTTTTTTGGCCCGGACGATTGCAGCAAGATGGAGCTCGTTCTCACGTTCGTTTCGCCTGGTCGCACGCCCAAAACGGACCCCCGTAGCCCAAGTTAGAGTCATTTTAGTGAAGCCCCTTTTGTTACGCGGTCTTGGGTCTCCAAATACAAAATAGCCCGCTCCTCCACACTTGGGCCTGCATCACCAGAAAACCAAATTATCAAAAGTCGTTTATCAGTTTTTTTATACACTCAAATAACCGAACCCACCATTCAAATTTTCATAAATTTCTAGGTTTTATATCTCCATTACATGTATTTCATGTTATATACTTCCATCTCATGTATTTGTACATCTATTTCATGTATTTCAAAGGAAAACTTTTAACCCAAGCTTGGTTTGGTTATTATCCGAAATTAATCACACCGAACTAAAAACCAACTATCTAACCGAATAAACGAACCAATTAACCGAAAAACACGATTGGTTAATAAATTAGATTAACGGAAGTCATCGGTTTCAGTTTCAGCTGAGGCTAATAACCGAACCGAACCCCACACACCCTTTAATTTAATTTATACTAAAAGAGTGTTCACACGATATGACAATGAACACTTTAAACTTCGATATGACCTTGTGGAACACATTGCTATCCTATCTTCCGATTTGAGAGATGAGTAGTTTAATTTTAATATAATTGTGTTTTTAATTATTTTTTCAAGTTTCATGTTTATTTATATATTTTATGTTGTTATTTATCCATATATATATATATTAATTTAAAAGTTTTTCTTCATATACATATTTACTATTCATTTTCAACAACTTTTCATGCTTAGTGTACTTATCTCATATTCACAACCCTTTAGCCTTTTCAATACCAAAGTCATTAGCTTTTATCGGAGTTTTTTTCTCAAACTAGTGTTTGTGGAAAAAATATTTACCAAAATAGTGTTTCTTCAAAACTATTTATCAAGATGGTATTTCTCATTTATTTTGTATATTTTCCTTTTATTTTAAATCCAATGTATTAGCCGTATTTTTTATTTTTCCTGTTCAGTTAACTTGTTTTCTATTTATCTATTCTTATATTAAACTTTCTTATGGTTTTAGTCGATCGATCCAGTATTAATCTCTTAACAACACTTTTATCCTTGTATTAAACTTTCTTATGTTTTTAGTCAATTGATCCAATAATGATTTCTTAGCAATAATTCAGAATTAATCCAAACTGTACATCCATCTTAGCCAAAATAAAAACAGTATCTTTAACACAACTGAGAACGCAGTGTTAGTTTTTCAGGTTTGGGGTTTTAAAATAAATTAAACAAGAGCTGTATGTTTTTTTCTAGAGGATACTAGTTTCAGACATTTTCTAGAATTTTTGTTTTGATTCCATTTCATTGTCCACTCAATTATTAAAGTATATGATTAATGAATCAATACTATGTATAAATATTTGTTTTTCCTTATCATGATCCGTAAAAGAAATATAAAAAGATTTTAAAAATTATATTAATGCATGCGGATCTAAAAAAAGCTAAAATGAGTGTAACAACAGTTAATCGAGAATGAATGGACATGATATGATAATCTGTTCCTACTCGTTTGTTTCATATTTTTCTAAATGATATAGATGAATGGAAATGAACATAAATGAATGAACGCAAATGAGCAAACAAAATATGTGTTCATGTAAAAAAACGTGTTCATGTTCATCCATTTATTAAATGAATGAACATAAACGAACTTATCGTCAAACTATTCACGAACGGTTTATTGATTGTTCGCTTTGTGTACAGAGCTGATGTGGATTGAAAAAAAAAAAAGAATTATTGGTAAAAAAAAGTATAATGGGTGAATTGAAAAAGGAAACAAATAAATAAAAGAAGATTATTGGATCTATCGAAAAATAGAAATATATATAAGGGTAAAGATCAAATAGGAAGTTAATTTTCGCTAGGAAGGATAGGAAGCCATAAGATTATGACATGTGGCAAATTTTAAAATAAAGAGAAAGGGTATTTTAGTCAATCCAACTTCTTCTTCTTCCTTTTTCAAAACCCAGTAAATTCAAAAACCCATCATTTTCAAAATCCACCATCTTCAACTATTTCTTCACTTTCTATCTCAATAATCACTACATTATAGTGCGATTTTCATCACAAATCAATGATTCAGAACCCGATCAATGTGTTCTTCAGCTTTTTTTTGAAGAAAACCCAGTTTAATTTCATAAAAAAATCTCGTTTTTTCCGGTGATTTTGGAGATAATCACTCAATTCGTTCGATTCGAGCGTTGATAAGTGTTTCTATCATTCAAATTCCGTCAATTGATGAAGAAATCGGCTTCGATCCATGTAAGAAATTCTTTAATTTCATTTTCATGATCTGGGTTTTTGATTTAGTCATTGCGTTTTACGATCTTTGCGAGGGTCCGGGGGCGGCAGCCCCCGGTAGCGGGGTCCCAGGGGCGGCAGCCCCTGGCGGGGTCCAAGGGGCAGAGCCCCTGGCTGGGGTTGAGCTGGCTATTGCGTTTTATGTGTCCATTGCGTTTTAGAAATAAGAGAGTTTTATGTGGTTTCTGGCTATTGCGTTTTAGAAAAAAACACATTTTTAAGTGTTTTTAGTCATTGTGTTTAAGGTAAAACACATTTTTTAGGTGTTTTCAGTCCATTGCGTTTTAGAATGAGTCATTTTTAAGTGTTTTCTGGCCATTGCGTTTTACATATAAGTCATTTCTTTGTGTTTTTTGTGCATTGCGTTTTAGGTAAAACATTTTTTTATGTGTTTTCAGTCCATTGCGTTTTAGAAAAAGACATTTTAAGTGTATTCTGGCCATTGCGTTTTACAAATAAGTCATTTTTTTGTGTTTTTGGTGCATTGCGTTTTAGGTAAAACACATTTTTATGTGTTTTCTGGCCATTGCGTTTTACAAAAAAGTCATTTCTTTGTGTTTTTTGTGCATTGCGTTTTAGAAAAATGTCATTTTTAGTGTTTTTTTTTCATTGCGTTTTACGATACTGGGGTTTTTTCTATTGCGTTTTACGCAACTGGGTTTTAAATTTTTTTTTCAAAATATAGCAATAGTATACTCGTTTTAAAGATAAAAAAACGCTCGTTTTTTTGGTGCAATTTTTATAAAAAAATAATGTCGTATGAAAGAGTTATTAACGTTTAAAAAATGGGGGGGAATTGGAGGAGAGAGAAACTATTGGCTTGGATTGACTAGATTGCCCCTGAAAAAAGTCACGCGCCTCTTTTTTTACTTTCAATTTCCCTGATTTAATCTTAGCCCTTGATTAAGTAAATGGATGGTCAAGATCACTTCCTAGCCTTCCTAGCCAAATAAACTTCCTATTATATCTTCACTCATATATATAAATAGATAATGGATTACTTTAAAATAAAAAGATATATGTGTAAAAAGTATAATGTGTTGGTTTTAAATAAAAAGAAAATGTAAAATATATGAAAAACACTATTTTGGTAAATAGTTTTCAAGGAACACTAATTTGGTAAATATTTTTTTCCAGTAACACTAGCTTGAGAAAAAATTAACCGAAGTTAGCCACTTAAATTGACATTTGTTTCTTCAACTAGTTGGATGCCCCGCCCGTGTTGCGGGGCGCTAAGCCGAATATTTCTTAGTTTAATAACATGTATGCATGTATTTTAGTTACTTGTGCATACTACTCATAAAACGATCTCAAAAATATGATATCGACTCAACCAATTAAACCAAAACACTGCCATAATTTTGCTAAAAAAAAATGGCAAGCCTAAGCTGGGGGCAAAATAGTAAATTGTCATAAACAATGAGCGGTTGTCAGACACCTGCTTGACAAAAAAGTTAGATTGAGTAAACCAAGTAAAATAAAAACTACTATAGTTTTGAAAAAAAAAATTAAAATGATGCCAAGACTCCAGATTTTTAACTGAGGGCAAAATCATAAGTTTTTAAAAGAGGACAACCTCATAATTTTAAACTGAGGGCAAATTCGTAATTTTTAGGTGGGGGACAAAACAAAAACTTTGTTTTGAATTGGGAAAAATCATAGTTTTGAACTAAGGGCGAAATCGTAATTTTTAGCTGGAGACAAAAGCATAAATTTATTTTAAACTAAGGGGAAAAACGTAATTTTGAACTGAGGGCGAAATCGTAATTTTTAGCTGGGGACAAAAGCATAAATTTATTTTAAACTAAGGGCAAAAACGTAATTTTGAACTGAGAGCGAAATCGTAATTTTTAAAAGGGCACTTATAATTATATTATATTATACTAACATTAATTAAATTAAAACTAAAAATGAAAAAAAAAATTGGGCAGCCGTCCATTTAACCCAATCGGCGGCAAGTACTATTGCCCCACATGAAGTTTTTGTATACGTTGAATAATACTACCTCCGTCCCTTTAAAAGTGTCCTATTTTGAATTTTCAAAGTCTTTATTTATAAACTTTGACATTAAATAATTTTGTTTGTGTTAGATAATATTTGATGAAAGTTATATGATTTGAGTGTGTTTTACAAGTGTTTTTATGGGGTTAATTTTCATCAAGTTTTATATAACACAAAAAATATATAATTAAAGTCAAAGTTTATAAATAAAGACTTTGAAAACTCAAAATATGACACTTTTAATGGGACGGAGATAGTAATAATTAGACCTGACAATTTTTACCCAAAAGCTAGAATATGGGCTGATTTGGACTTTAAAAGTAAAGCAATGGGCTATTTTGGGTTAAGATTTTTAGTGGAATGGGTTAGAATGGACATATCAAAAATTAATTAAAAACATGAATGGGTCAGGATGGGCCAACTTAAAAAGAACCGTGGGTCAAGATGGGTAACCCTAAAATAACATAACAACTTAACAGGTCTTCCAAAGTCCAAACGAAGTAACTCAAAATTGGCAATCGCTGCATCGGACAATCGGTTTTTATTGAATGCGACCACGCGGCGAGTTCTTTATCAAGAATCCATTGTTTCAGCAGGTTTTCTCTATCAAGAATCCATTGTTTCGGCAGGTTTTCTCTATCAAGAATCCATTGTTTCAGCAGGTACGTATACATTCGACACCATTTTAGTAATTTAGTCTTCCTTAAATGGATCCTGATGTTGTTGTTTGACATCCTGATAGTGAATTAGGACTTTTAATCTGACAAATTGAAGACCCATGTGTTTAATTTATTATTATTGAGTGTTTTGCTTGATGCCTACCAAGTGTTCGACCTATTGCCCCAATGAAAATGGTTCATTGATTATGTCATTTTTATTTCAATATATTTGTTCTGCTTTTTGTAATTGTTGTTTTATCGTAATACCCATGTCAAGTAGCTTGGGCTTTGTTTAATTTATTAATATTGATGGTTAATTGATTATGTCATAATACCCGTGTTTTGCTTTATTGCAGATTAAATTAAATATGTCGGGTAACGATGATCATGAAGATGAAGTTAATTCATTTAGTTCGGGCAAACATTCTTCCATGGTTTGGAGCTATTTTGATAAATTACCAGTTGGACCTGGGGGAATTCAGAAGGCCAGTTGTACGGGTTGTGGAAAAGTGTTTAGTGCCAATTCGGGAACATCTAATATGAAACGACATCTTCCCAAGTGTTTTGATCTTAATGAACCCGGTCCACCAAAAAAGCTTGCCCCATTAGATCAAGCAATGTATAGGGAGAAATTAGCATACTCTATCATCAAGCACAACTACCCTTTCAGCTATGTTGAACATGAGGGAACAAGAGATTTGCACAAGTTTTTACACCGCGATGTGAAGCCCATAACAAGAAACACTGCGAAGGCGGATGTCCTAAAAATATATGATAGAGAGAAGACAATTCTTAAAGAAAAATTACAAAAAGTAAATGGTAGAGTATGTTTGACTACTGATTTATGGAGTTCTATCATGACAGATGGGTATATGGCTCTAATGGCTCACTACATTGATGAGAATTGGGTTCTAAGAAAAAAGGTCTTGAACTTTAAAGTTATACCACCTCCGCATAGTGGTAAAATTTTAGCAGAGTACATGATTAACTTTTTAGCAGATTGGGGCATTCAGAAAAAAGTTTTTACGATCACATTAGACAATGCTAAATATAATGATGTTTTGGTAAATTGTTTAAGCAGTCACTTGCGTTTGAATAATGTGTTAGTTTGTGATGGGGATTTTACTCATGTACGTTGTTCTGCACATGTGTTAAACCTTATTGTTCAAGAGGGCTTGAAGGTAATTGAAGGAGCTATTGAGAAGGTGCGAGAGTCCGTGAAGTTTGTTAGAGGAAGTGGTGCAAGAAAGTATAAGTTTGCAGAATGTATACACCACCTTTCATTACAATGCGGGAAATATGTGCGTCAAGATATTGTAACTAGATGGAATTCTACATATCTTATGCTCGATAGTGCGTTGGCTTATCGTAATGCTTATGCTCGGTTAGCACTAGTTGATTCTAATTATAAGAGTTTTCCAACAGAAAAAGAATGGGCAAGGGTGGAAACAATCACAGAATTATTGAAGCCTTTTTATGACATCACAACTTTGTTTTCTGGTAGCTCTTATCCTACTTCCAACCTATATTTTCATAACGTGTGGAGAATTCAGATGTGTATTGAAGACGCTATCAACAATGCTGATAATGTGATAAGTGGCATGGCAAAAGAAATGAAAAAGAAGTTTGATAAGTATTGGAGGAGCCTGAACTTAATAGGAGAGAAGAACTTGACGTCTTAAAATATTGGAAGGATAATCAAGGTAGATATCCTCAATTGTCTCTCATGGCTCGTGATATATTGAGCATCCCAATCACTACTGTTGCTTCAGAATCATCTTTTAGTATCGGGGGACGGGTTCTAAGTAAATACCGAACTTCACTACTTTCATCAAGTGTCGAGGCTTTGTTATGTGCTCGTGATTGGTTGTTCGATTTAGAAGGTATCAAATTCTTCTCTTTGTGACTTAACTTTATATAGGATCATAATCATAATTCATCGTTTACTTTTTTGGCATATCCAGAGGAAGATGAGGAAGATATGGAGGATGAACTTGCAGAAGATATTGAAGCACTGTATCCAACGTATCAAAGTAGCCAAGTTTAGGTAATATTCACTTTATTTCTAAAACTCGAGCTCAATTTTAAAATTTTTACATATTGCCAATTCTAAAATTGTTGTAATTTATAGGGGCCGTGGGACTACGTAGCTTGATGGTGAGGTTGAATGAACCGACTTATGTTGTGATGATTTTGGAGATTTGTGTTTATGTTTTGGTTATATGGTATGTTCGTGGTTCCTTATGTTTTGTATGCGATGATAGATATTAACGCTTGGTTAAGATTAACGAACACAGTGATTGTGTCGGAAACTTGAGCGGGAAACTTGAGCGAGAAAGATTTGGGATTGCCTTTGAATCTAAATCTTTGACATATGATTTTTAAGCAGTAAATTACTTCTGTATGTGAGTGTGTTTTTGTATGGTTAAAGCTTGAACACAACGTTCGTGAAATAGTATGGGTTGGGTCGAACGAGTATGGGCCGTAAAAGAGCTGATCTTGTATCCCGTTTACAAATCAGGTGTGTTCCGGTTGGGTTGTAAGTAAACGGGTTGACCCAAACACACTTAAAATCACTTGATCCACGCTTTCGCTTACACTAATATTTTTATTGAAATGCCTTTGGAAATATAAATTTGTTTTGTTTTGTCTTCAAAGAAGTGAATGCTGGCTGAACTATTAAGATCAGAATCTAGCTATTCCACATTTACTGTTTGCAGGTACACAATATAAACTTGTTCTATGTATATACTATTTGCAGGTACACATTTATGGTTTTAACATTATTGTTAACTGTTTGTCTAAACTTGTTCATGGCTGTATGCGATGTTTTTTCGTATGCTTTTTCGTATCATGGTTGTTATGATAGTAGGACTGTTTAGGTTGTTGGTAACTTGGAGTTGGACTGCAAAACAGATTATATCGAACTGATTCTGCAGTGCGGCTAAATAATAAACAGATCCGTAAAATGAAACGAATCTGATTTGCAGATCTGTAAAACAGATTCTGCAGTGCGGCTAAATAATCAGACTGATTCTGCACTCTGCAGTGCGGCTAAATATTGGACTGATTCTGCAGTGCGGCTAAATAATAAACAAATGAAACGAATCTGATTTGCAGATCCGTAAAACAGATTATATCGGCTAAAACAGATCCGATTCTGCAGTGCACGGACCTGTTCTGCACGTTTGTTTAATTTTTTTTAAAACAGATTATGTCGACTGATTTGCAGATCCGTAAAACAGATTATATCGGCTAAAACAGATCTGATTCTGCAGTGCACGGACCTGTTCTGCACGTTTTTTTAATTTTTTTTAAAACAGATCCGTAAAACAGATTATGTCGACTGTTCTGAGTTCGTACGAAGCGGTGGCTTCGTAAACACGTGGGATCGTACCAAAAACGATTTCTGTTCAGCTTCGTAAAAGACAACCTGTTCTGCACGTTTATAATTTTTTTAAATTTTTTTCGTTTTTTTAATTTTTTTAAATTTTTTTAAATTTTTTTCGTTTTTTAAATTTTTTTAAAATTTTTAAATTTTTTTCGTTTTTTTTTATTTTTTTATAATTTTTTTCAGTTTTTATTATTATTAATTCATTCTCAACCCATCCTGACCTTCTTCTTTCTTTTACCCATCTTAACCCAAACTCATTCTAACCCAAACCCATCATGACCCAACAACCAATCCAATCCAACCCATCCATTTTGCCACCTCTAGTAATAATTCTCAAAAGCCGTTCAAAAAAAATAATAATTCTCAAAAGAAGTCATTTGGTGTACGTAAGTGCCAATTATCTTTCAAGGTGTTGACTGTTGACCTGGGTAGATTTTTAGTGGTTTCTATTTCATTATAGCATACACACTTATCATAGGCCTCAAAACTATAGCAACCATTGTTGTTTTTTCAATGGTTTCATTATAGCATACACAGTTCCAAAACTATAGCAACCATTGTTGCTTTTTGAAATGGAAGCTGAGATGCCATCATCGCCTCACCCACAATTATGCCGCCAGTTTTCACTTGATGAGATTCTCTCAGCCACCCAGAATTTTGATGATGCGTTGATTGTAGGGAAGGGTGGTTTTGGTAAGGTGTATAAAGCTACCATCACTGTCGGAAACGGGGCAACTTTTATTGTTGCCATCAAGCGATTGGATTTATTAGATTCCAGCCAAGGAGCAACCGAGTTTTGGGCTGAAATCAAGATGCTTACCAAGTTGAGGCACTGTAATCTCGTGTCTTTGATTGGTTATTGTAACGATAACTCAGAGATGATCCTTATATATGAGTTTATGCCACATGGAACCCTGGATGATCATTTACACAGAAAGGGTACTAACCTGAGTTGGGTACAACGACTAGAGATAAGTATAGGTGCCGCAAGAGGATTGCATTACCTTCATACCGGAACAGGCACCAAACAGGGAGTCATACATCGTGACGTCAAAAGCTCGAATATATTGTTGGATGAAGATTATGCTGCTAAGATATCAGATTTTGGATTAGCCAGAATTGGCCCAACAAACACATCAGGTGCCTATGTCAAAACTGTCGTTAGGGGTACGTTTGGCTATCTCGATCCAGAGTATTTTTTGACTGGAAGGTTGACAATGAAGTCAGATGTGTTTGCCTTTGGGGTGGTGTTATTCGAGTTGTTGTGTGGGAGGGTAGCCCTGGATAACCGTCTTGACGAGGATGAGAGCAGTTTGGTAAAGTGGGCTCGTGAGTTTATTAAGAAAGGGAAAGTGCACAATATCATTGATCTAAAGATCAAGAATCAGATCTCTCCAAAGTGCTTGAAGGAATTTGTGCAGATTGCATATGGTTGTCTGAGTAGTGAGTCAGAGAACCGCCCTAAAATGGCAGAGATTGTGGTCGCTCTTGAGCGTTCTCTGTCATTACAAAATAAATTTGACACCCCTGTAAAGCCAGCTGCAGGCATATCGTCAATTGGTAGAATGATTAAATGGCCCTTCATCTCACCTTGTCAACTCTGGTATATAGATATATTTGTTTATTCCATGAAAAAATTTTTTTTTTTTTTTGAACGTCCAACATAAGAATCGCCGGGTACTCCGTACGCGGCACCCATTGGCCGAAAGGTAGCCCGCGGCAGCCCAACCTGCACGCACGGAGCCCCTAGCCCACCATGCCACCAGTTCCGGGGAAAACCCGACCCTGCACCCGCCCGAGGGCACGACAATGCAAAGCCGGTAAAACCCGGGTGGATCAGGAATCGAACTCGAGACCTTTCGGTCAGGAGTCTTCCCTCATTTCCATAACCACTGAGATATAAGCCCAGGGTTATGAAAATATTTATTTACCTCTAATTATGATCCTCAAAATTTCCCCCTCCCAATATCAATATCGCCCGTCCCCTAGGCGTTTTCAGCTTTTTTTTTTCAAAAAAATTCTCCCAGCGTTGTTTAAATCACGCCTAAACCATTTTCAAATAACCAATCAGACAAAGACATGAAATATTAGTAGTTTTTAAATTAAAAAAAATAATGATTGTCTAATGATTGGTTGGGGCATTATTGGGCATTATTCAACCACGCCACTTTTGTAAAAACGCCCAATAATGTCCCCTTGCTGACTGGACTGCCACATGGCGGAAAACGCCCAAGGGTAGGGGCATTATTCACTAAACCACTACGGGTGGTCTAATAGCTCAAATTGATACGAAGCCCTTAACAATCAATGAAGACACCATTAAACACAGTTCATCACCAAAACAAGATAGGCCAGATCGTTTAAATCATGTTGCAGGTAGTGTATCACTTGTTTACTGATATGTTTTCCCTGTTGATTTCTTCAATTGAAAGAGGATAATACATACTGAAAGGAATATATTGGTTCATTACTTAATGCACTTTTTTTCAACGTTATGTTTTTTTTTTTTTTATATTTGTTGCGAAGCTCAAACCAAATCTCTTGAAAAAGAGAACATTAATCATGCCTCCTCATCAAACGAACATAGTGATGGAGTATCTTCTGCTGGGAAAATACAAATATTAAAACAAATATTGGCTCATGAATTGGACAAGTTTTCTTTTGATGAGCTAAAAAAGGCAACGAGAAATTTCAGACGTGACATGATGCTGGGTTCAGGAGCATATGGGGAGGTTTTTGAAGGTTGGATGGACACAAACACATCTTCCCTATCTGTTGTTGACGGTCCATTGAGGATTGCCATTAAGAGGTTTAATTCCATGACTAACCATCTCATAAAAAAGAAGGTAACTGACTTGATCATTTGCAAAATAATGGAATATTGGTAAGCAGCTTGGGGACCTGATGATCATATATGGTTGCAGTTGGATGATATGACATTCTCGCAATTGGATGACATGACATTCTTAGGCAAGTTAAATCATCCAAACCTTGTTAAGGTTTTAGGATACTGCTTTGATGACGAGAAACTGTTCCTTATTCATGAATTCATGGAGAATGGAAGCTTAAACGTGCAACTGTTCAGACGTAAGTAGAGCCTCAAACAACATATAAAAATTAAAAGTTGTAAGCAGATTAGAATGTAACCTGTACATCCTTTTCAGACAGAAAGACACCACTTTCATGGAAGACAAGAGTTCAAATAACAGTAGGAATCGCTGAAGCCCTTTTGTTCTTGGAAAGAACACAGAATTTGGATTATGATCACATTATTAGGCCACATCAGATATTGCTGGACAAGGTAAATTCCATTACTCATGACGCAACTTTGATAACCAGTGGTTTAATTTCTAATTATACTTGGTTTCAAATGTAGGACTTCAAGGCGAAGATTTCGGATGTTGAGGTTGCAAAGTTAGCATATGTAGATCCACTAAATTGCTTTGATCCATTATACTACCATCCAGATATTTTGTGTAAGCTCCTTCAATTTCTCTCCTAAAATTCTATTTTAACTCCTAGTTTCCATACACGATGAAACGAATGAAACTTAAGTTAAACTTAATTGACTTCTACATGTTATTCAAGTGACATAAAAAAATACTACAAATATTTCAGATTATGAAGCTAGGAGCAACATCAGCAATTTTGGAAAACTACTGGTTCAGATACTAACCGGTGAATGTAAGAGTGAAATCGGCATTAAAAATATACGAAAACACATGGAGAAAGAGAGCTTGATGAGAGCACTGGATCCACGCCTGCCCAATTTAGATGACACAACAATCAAAGAGGCAATTAAATTAGCTCGTGTTGCACTCAAGTGTCTTGATGAACCTACTTATAATCTGAACTCAGCATTGGATGTATTAAGACACCTTTAAACATATGATAGAACGTGATGTTAAAATATTGTGCTGAGATTGTGGTCATTCTAAACTGGGCTTTAAACTGTTTATTGGGCTGCTTATGTGGGCTTTGTTTGTTATAAGACTTTGGGCTGATTGTTTGTTTTTTGTTGTCTAGGGTTTCTGTGCTCGGAAACTATTGTTGGTGGCAGATCTGCTTAGATCTGTTTGTTCTTGGTGACATACTTGTTCGTGCTGGACGAAACCCTAACTTAGGGTTTGCTGGTTGTTGGTCTTCTCCTTGATCAGACTTCTGTGTTAGTCTCTGAAACCCTAGAAGGTTTTGGGCAAACTAACCGGAAGGGTTCTCAGGGTATCTTTTATATCAGATTTAGTAGTTCTTGAAAACTACTGATCAGATATCTCTTGGAAAATTTTTGCACCCGCTGTAAGATTGTTCTGTCACACCCCAACCGATGGTGGAAACATCGGGGCATGGCACTGATTGAAACAGATTGTCCAATAGAATCCATAACACTATTAGTGACAATATATTTAACGCTCACGTCCCATACCATAAACATATAAAGCATAAATAGTTATTACAGACATTTTTCTCAAAGAGAAGTAATTGTTCCGACAACTCAGATTTCTTATTCGGTGTGTTTCTAGACCTCCTAGCTTGATTCCACAAAAGCTAAGCATAGCATCCTAAACCCCTGTCACATACGTTAAAATAAGGGAAATTGGCCTGTAATAATCCCACCTAGACCTTATTGGCCATTAATAATCCCACCACCAGTCCCACCTTTCACCTATTTTTCCTACAATGGTCCCCCGTTAAAAAAACTTAACGGAGTTAAGTTTTTTTTTCCAAATTACAAGCATATTTTTTAGGGCTTTTGATTAGAACGACGATACGAATCCATTGATGTAAAACTAGCCTCGAAACGGTGCTCCAAACGATGAAAACGGCGCTTCAATTCGGGTGTTTAAATTTCCAATTAACCAAAATCAAGTCACTTGGAACACCATTTCGAAGTAAGTTTTACATCAATGGACTCGTATCATCGTTCTGATCAAAAGCCCTAAAAAATCTGTTTGTAATTTGGAAAAAAGCTTAACTCCGTTAAGATTTTTTAACGGGGGACCATTGTAGGAAAAATAGGTGAAAGGTGGGTCTGGTGGGGGGAATATTCTGAGATGGGATTATTAATGGCCAATAAGGTCTAGGTGGGATTATTACAGGCCAATTCCCCTTAAAATAAAGTCAATACACAGAGTGTAAAGGTGAGTACACAAGTTTAATAGCATATAGTAGCGAAAGTGATTTACACATAACCAGCATGTATTACGTAGGGTGTGAAGCACGTAAGTTATCGACAAAGATCCTATCAATACCAATGACTGCGAGTTGTAGTGGGCGCAACGCATGTTCACCACTGAGAACACGTGAAGTAGTAACCTTAACAAACCCTGAATAAACAGGTGCTGAGTCCAAACTATAGTACTATCGTTGCTAAGGCAGGTAGACAACAATCAATGTGTAAACATAACAAACAAGCATTCATCGAGTCACGTATAACATGCGAGAGCCGTTAGTGTTTAAAAGTGTTTGCGTTGTGTGTTGATGTGATTTGATATAGGTAACGTATGTAACACCCAAAAGTGCGTTAAGCGAAAAAGGATTCGAGTATACTCACAGAGCGTGTTTAGTAAATAAACACTGTCTTGGATTGAAGGGAGCGCATGGGAGATTAGCCTGATCATAGAACGATGACGTGAGCATTGAACAACGTGTAAACAGTGTGTTGAGTGATCGGATGATGAGTCAATCGGATGACTATCTGGACGGATGGTCATCCGTCCGGATGACCATTCGGTCGGCTGGTTATTCAATTGGAGGAGTGTGTTTGTAAAATGTTGTACTTTTAAAGTTTTCGTTGTAGTATAGATAGAGTCATTCGATCGGATGGTCATCCGGACGGATGGCCATTCGATTGGATGGCTATTCGATTGACAGTCTTGAAGTTTTGCAAAATTATTTAAGTGTTGAAAGTTGTGAAGAACAAGTCACCTGGTCGAATAGTCATTCGATCGGATGATATTCGATCGGATGGTCATCCGATCGGATGGCTATTCGATCGGCGAACATAGGTTTCGTGAAATCTTCTAAGTTAAACGTTTTGAGTTTCGACAGAGACGATATGACGACGTGTCAAACAACGGGAATCACACCAAGCCCAACTCAGTGGATCGGATGGGAATCACCCCATTCGATCAGACTCAGTTGTTCAAGATGAAGTTCCATGTTCAACCCATGAACCGGTAATCTCTTCGGTAGAAATTCGTTCTCAGACCGGCTCTTCACCTGAGAATGAGTAGAAGGCCTGAACGAGTCCAGATTCTAACGGTTTTTGAGTAAAAAGTGGGGAATGTTGAAGAAAAGTATGAAATCAGTTGAAAATGTTTAGATTTAGTCGAATTTGTGTTAAGTCATATGGAAATCCTTTAGATCTGAACTGTTCTTGGTGAGATGAGGTCATTCGACAGTGTTCATCAGAACCCATGATGACGTCACTCTAAAACAACCCCAAATCAGGTGATTTCATGGTGAAAAAGTGAGATTTGATGGAGAAGATGATGAGAGAGTGTGTGATGATGATAGAAGTACAAGATTTCGAGTGAAAACTTACAAGAATCGCGAGTAATCGAGAGAAAAGTGCTTGAGAGAGTGCTGGTCGGATAGCGTTGTCACATCAATGAACAGTTGATCATGTGACAGGGAGTATTTATAGGTGAGGTAGAGATTAAGGCGGTGTGCGTTTGGGTTGGATGGCCATTCGATCCAACAACTTGTGCGAGTTGGTTTTCCGACTTTCGTTTCGTGCGTTGAGCGTTGCGTTTAAGCGAGTTGCGAGTGAGCGATGCGATAGTATTAAACAATAGTTACACAAATAACATAACACACAAAAATCCCAAAAGTAAAATCTGCATTTTGAGTTTGCGATGAGATTGCGTTGCAATAGAGTTGCGATTGCGTTTTCGAATAAGATCCCAAAACATATATAAAGCACACACACAAGTAAAGCACATAATAACACACACACACACACATTGAATAATACCAGCAGTTGTGATTCGAGTTTGCGATGTGATTACGATGTGGTAGCGTTTTGTAAGATAGCGTTTAGTTACGTTTATCGCATTCTTACTTCACATAGTAATAAATCGTAGTTCAAAATAGCGTTAACCAACAAATTAATCATCGATTATCGAGAGTGTACAAGCAATAATTAAGCAAGAAAAGGCAGATCTGAATACAACCTGACTTTTACTTTTACTTTGACTTGTACTTTGACTTTGACTTCGGAAAGTCGGGTTGTTACATGTTCTGACTTTTATCTCCGTTATTTTTTATTTCTGAATCATTTTTGTCTTTGTTTAGGCATCCCTGTTTACCGAACTAGTCGAGTCGGCACTTGATCGAGTCTGTCTACTTGCTATTTGGTATGTCTTCTTTACATCTGTCCTGTGTTGTTGGTTCTATTTATGTTTTGTGTTTTGTTATCTGTTCTTGGTTAGTTTTTAGGTGTGGCTCCTGAGTAAAGGCTTGTCCAGGCACCTGTGAGTGACGAACCTGGAATCTGGTCCCTGAATCAACTTGGCCCTAGGTTATTTTTTCTTATTTGGTTGTCTTATATCTTGGGTGTTATCTGTTGATAATTTGTGTGATATGTGCTTGTTTGGTTGTTTGTTCTTTGAGTGTTTGTCATCATGGGTGATGGTGAAGGTACTTCTGTTACCCTTATTAGCAAGTTGGACATAGGGAACCCTCTTTATTTGCATCCTAGTAACTCAAGTGCTTTGACCATAGTTAACATAAAACTTAAGGGCACTGAGAATTATTATGTTTGGTCTAGTGCAATGAAGCTTGCACTAGAAGCTAAAAATAAGTTTGGTTTTATAAATGGAAAGTGTGAAAAACCTGATGATGATGATGTCTTAGCTGCCCAATGGGGTAGGTGCAACTCTGTGGTGTTAACTTGGTTATTGAATTTAGTGTCTGAAGAGTTATTCTTAGGACATGTCTTTTCCAAACTTGTTTATGAAGTTTAGACAGACCTGAAAGAAACTTATGATAAGGTAGATGGTTCTGTTGTCTATGATTTATATAAAAGAATCAACTGTATTTCTCAAAATGGTAGCTCAGTGGCTGAATATTATATTAAGTTGACAACAATGTGGAAGCAGTTTGATGCAACGGTGCATCTGCCTTCATGTTCTTGTCAAGCAGCCAAAGACTACAATGATTTTTCCACATTAATCAAGTTAATGCAATTCCTCATGTGTCTTGATGATGTATATCAACCTGTGAGGACAAATTTATTGACAAGAGAACCATTCCCTTCTGTCAAGGCTACTTATGCCTTGATTTCTAGAGAAGAGTCTCATAGACTCTCAAGTAGTGGATCAAAGGGTCAGTCTGTGTCATTTGTGGCTAAGTTAAACCAGTCCAATCAGAATTTTGACTATAGAAGGAGAAACAACTTCAGGGGACCTAATCCTAATTTGAAATGTACTAATTGCAACATGATAGGACATACTGTTGATCGTTGTTTTGAGTTGATTGGTTATCCTCCTGGTATGAGGAAGAGGTCCAGTGGGTCTTTTGGTAGAAATAATAGTGGTAATAACTCAAATAAGTCTAGTATGTCTTCTGAGTCTGCTTTGCCGTTTACTCCTGAACAGATTTCAAAGTTGATGAGTTTAGTTGGTGATAAACCTGAGGGAGATCAGGTGAAGTCTAATATGGGAGGTATGTCTTCGTGTGTTTATAATTTTGTTAGTTGTTCTAGTAGTGTGAGTTTCAATCAGAATTACAATTGGGTTGTTGATTCTAGAGCCAATCAACATATGATTAAAAGTGACAAAGACATGTTTAATTATATTTGTGGCGCCCGGGGAAAATCCACAGTCATCCTGATCCGACACTTCGCCGCTTTTGGGTTACTTATCAAATTTCGGGACGAAATTTCTTTCAAGTTGGGGATGATGTGACAACCCGAGTTTTCAAGGTCTTTCCTCGACACGTTACTTGTCTCACAACTGTGTTTTCATAATTCGTTTGCATTGTAACTTGTGCACGTTAGGTACATGATTGGTGTATTGTATTATTGTTTGGTTAAATAATGAACTTATGAACTGTTTAAAGTTTATAAACGTAGCACACACATCCTCATAACTGACGAAACATAGACGAAACATAGGACTTTCGTCATCACCTTTGACACGACGAAGGATATCCTTCGTCAAAGGAGAGAGTTTCGCCAAGATGGGCCTTCGGCCCAAGTGAGGCCCAGCAGTGAATTGGTTATATTTGTTTTGCATACGCACAATATACGTAAGGCGATAGTTAACAAACCCTAGCTCTCTCTTCAAACCGTCGGCAGCACCCATCTGTTCCCTCGAAGACTTCTTGCACTTTCGTAATCGTCCCATCGATCAGTTAGCATCCCACTACACTTCACATTGTTTGATGATTGTTATGTGTTGACTGCAATCTATTTTGAATATGGGGATTTGCTAGAAACTAAACTCTTATGCTATGCTAATTAGGGTTTTGATGTTTTATTGCTAATTAATTCGATTAGAACATGCAGGATGAGAACTCTATGATTTGTATTCATTCATGTTCACTACTTAGAGTCGATGTTTCTATTTGATGTTTGTATGTTATATTATTTGTTGTTTATGAATATGTGATACGAATACGGGCATGACAATGATCTGGTAATCTAGAGTTCATGGCTAGGTTTGATGTTGGTGATTGATAGGTTAAGGGTTCATGAGATTATTGTTAGTTGGATCGGATGATGTTAAGAACTGTCATGTCTAGGGCTGTGAATCTTGAAACTGTTGTGTATGGCGACGAAAGTCCCCTCCCCACGAATTTACCCCGTCGACGAAATACATTAGTGTTTCGTCACCCATATCTCGATGAAAAACATTAGTGTTTCGTTACCCACATGCCGACGAAATACCTTGGTGTTTCGTCGCCCTGAAGGTTACCTCATCAACAGACTGTGGTTTAGAATGTGCATGGAAATGAATGATTATGTTACTGTCTATTAGTGATGTCAGTTATGACTGTGGAAACATCATTTGGTTGTTATGAGTAGTATACTTAACGGTTAAGTGTCGTGAAGAATCATACATGTGGATTGTGGAATTTGATGAGCTTGAATAGCTGTTATGAACTTTTCGGTGATTGTTGCTTGAATGCACACCATGAATGTAATTTATACGTGAACCAAGCGAGTGTAAACTAATTACGTATACATGAATACTATAGGCTTTGATTGATTAAGTGTGAACGAATATCTAATCATACCGAGCAAACCAAGGTGAGTTCACTGCCTTTTTCAAGCATGCATCCCGGGGAGGGATATCGGGTAACGTTTAGGGGAGGAATGTCGGGTATTGGGTTTGACTAGAATGTTAAACCTGGGATGTTGGTTGTTACACTCATTTCTATCATTAAGTCCCATCATATACCGATTGGTTGTCGGGGAGGCAACGGGGTTATTAGTTGATAGAGCTATTAGGATTGGCAGCCTCACACAGTACCGGGGAGGACGTTCATGAACTAATTACCTTAACCACTTGACCAATGTGTGATAGAGCATTGGGATTTGGGCAAATAATCTGGAGCCATCTGAGGTAATCGAGTTAATAACAACATCTAAACTCTGAAATGTTTTATACTCATATTTGGTAACTAAAACGTGTTAACAAACTTTGAACTCACCAGCGTCGTCTGACACACTTGTCTGCATGCTTGCAGGTCGTTAGATTCTTGGTTATGGACTTGCTATCTGGGAGTGCTGGAGTGGTCATGGGTCCAGACTCTTGGATACATATTTCATTGGCTGTGAACACGTGTTTTGAAACAGTTGATTAACGATTTTACTTTATGCTTCCGCTGAACGTTTACTTTGGTTTTAACTAATGACTTGGAATTATATTATGAAATGAATGGAATGTTTTATTTAAATATTTATTATAGTTCAATGTGATTAGTGGCTGGATCCTGGTACGTCACACGCCTCGCGGGGGGTTTTCGCGTGTGGTATTTTAGGGGTGTGACAATATTGATGTGTCGGAATGTGGGTTGAAGGTTGGTCATCCTAATGGGACTAGTGTTAGTGTGTTAAAAATTGGAGAACTTAGGTTAATCAATAATGTTGTCATAAAAGATGTGTTTTATGTTCCTGAGTATAGTGTTAATCTTTTATCTGTGCATAAGTTAGCCAAAGATAAGAGTATTGTTGTTTTGTTTAATGAAAACAATTGTATGCTTCAGGATTTGAAGTCAAGGAAAATCCTAGTGATTGGTAAACAGGAAAATGGGCTGTACTTTGTAGGAAAAGATGGTAATTCTGTGAATATGTGTTTTAATAGTGTTGTTAGGTCAAATTTATGGCACAATAGGTTAGGCCATCCTTCAGATCAGGTTCTGGCTGTTTTAAAAGATGATTTAGGTGTGAATTCTGTTGAACATGGTCCATGTGAGATTTGTCATAGGTCTAAACAAATAAGAGTTCCTTTTCCTTTGAGCGAACATAAGTCTAAGGAAGTAGGTGATCTAATTCACTTAGACTTATGGGGTCCATATAAAATTCACTTAGACTTATGGGGTCCATATAAGGTTCTAGTTATGAAGGGTTCAAATATTTTTTAACTGTGGTTGATGATTATTCTAGGTCCGTGTGGTGTTATCTTCTCAAAAATAAGATGTAAGTTTTTGAAAATCTAAAAGTGTTTTATGAAATAGTTCAGACTCAGTTTAAAAAGAAAGTAAAAGTATTTAGAAGTGATAAAGACACAGAATTTGTTAATAATCAAATATCATTGTTTTGTAAAACAAAAGGTATTAGTCATCAAACTTCTTGTTCATATGTCCCACAACAAAATGGGGTTGTTGAATAGAAACATATGCATCTTTTAAATATAGCCAGAGCATTGATGTTTCAGGGTGGTCTACCACTGAGGTTTTGGAGTGACTGTGTGCTAACTTATGTTTATATTATTAACAGGCTGGCATCCTCTGTGTTAAATGGGAAAAGTCCTTATGAGCTTATGTTTAATTTTAAACCCTCTCTGTCTCATCTTAGAAACTTTGGGTGTCTTTGTTTTAGTACCATTTTAAATGAACATGACAAATGTGCTTATCATGCTGATAAGTGTGTTTTGGTAGGTTATTCTAATGTAAAAAAAAAGGATACAAACTGTGGAGTTTAGATGAAAAAAAAGGTTTTTTATTCAAGAGATGTTAAGTTCTATGAACATGTATATCCTTTTAAGTCAAAACAGATTAATGATAATGTAATGTTTGACAACAGTTTAAATCTGATAAACTTTTTTTTATCAAAGTGAAACAAATACACCTTAAATTTCTTCAATTCCCAATGATGAAGAGGGTACTGCTGAATCTCATGACACAGTCAGTGATGATCAGCAGCCAGATCTACCACTCCTGGACTAGGTGACTTGGTTCATAGCTTAGAGTCTAGTGTAGAAGGTAGTAATAGGGAGGAGTCTGGTGGGGTAAAGGACACTGTTGTGTTAGATGTTGAGATCAACCCATATGAGGGAAACCTAGGAGGTCTTAGAAGAAGAAGATCTTCTAGGAATACTTCTATTCCGAAAAGGTTTCAAGATTTTGTCCTTAATAACTATGCTAAGTATGATACAAATAAAGTGGTTAACTATTCTTGTTTGACAGCTGATTCTGTGTGTTTTATTAGTAGCTTAAATAAATCTACTGAACCAAGTAGTTATAGTGAAGCTTCGAGAGACCCTAAGTGGGTTGAAGCTATGAATTTAGAAATGGAAGCTTTGCTTAGGAATAAAACCTGGGAAATTGTTGATTTGCCTGCTAATAGAAAGCCCATAGGCTGTATATGGATTTATAAAATCAAGTATAAGGCTAACGGTGAAATAGAATGATATAAAGCTAGGTTAGTAGCTAAAGGGTATAACCAACGGGAAGGTTTGGACTTTGGGGAAACATTTTCACCGGTTGTGAAAATGGTTACTGTTAGATGCATATTAAGTCTTGCCATTCAAAATGGTTGGACTTTGTATCAACTAGACGTAAATAATGTTTTTTATGTAGTTCAATAACTGAAATTGTCTATATGTCCCTTCCCAAGGGTTATTATTCTAAAAATGATAGCAAAGTATGTAAATTAGTTAAGTCCTTGTATGGGTTAAAACAGGCTCCTAGAAAATAGAATGAAAAATTAACTGATGTATTACTTGATGTTGGTTTTGTTCAAAGTCAGTGGGATCATTCCTTATATGTTATGAATAAAGGTTTTGTGTTTATAGCTTTACTTGTATATGTTGATGATATAGTGATAACAGGAAACAACGATGTTGAAATTGGTAGGATAAAAGGCCTGCTTAGTAAAAGTAATCAAATCAAGGACTTAGGTGTTCTAAAATATTTCCTTGGTTTAGAAGTTGTTTATGATAAATCAGGGATTTGTTCAAACCAACGAAAGTATTGTTTAGATCTTTTATCTGAATTTGGTTTCCTTGGATGTAAACCTTTTAATACACCTATTGAATTAAGTCATATTATTAATAATAAAATAGGTAATAAAGAGGAAGAACTGGTTGATATAACAAGTTATCAAAAATTGATTGAGAAGTTAATCTATTTGTCCTTAACTCGACCTGATATTTGCTACGCCGTTCAGTTTTTGAGTCAATATATGCATAGACCTTATGTTTCTCATCTTAAAGTGGCTTTAAGATTATTGAGGTATCTTAAGTCATGTCCTGGTAAAGGTCTTATGTTTAAAAAGGGTGATAGTTTTGAGTTAACGTGTTTTGCTGATTCGGACTGGGCTAAGTGCATTGATACTAGGAAATCTGTGACTGGGTATTGTATTTTTCTTGGTCATAACTTGATTTCCTGGAAAAGCAAAAAACAGAGTACAGTTTCCAGGTCTTCAGGAGAGGCTGAGTACAGGGCTATGTGCTCAGCCACCTGTGAGCTTGCTTGGATTGTAAATATGTTAAGTGAGCTTAATATTAGTTGTAAAGTTCCAATAAGTTTGTATTGTGATAGCAGCGCTGCAATATCTATTGCAGCAAACCCAGTTTTTCATGAGAGCAGTGTTGCAAAAATCGACCTAGGCGGCCGATTAATCGGCGCCTAGGCGCTAGGCGGCCCCTTACTGTCTAATTTTGAGCTAGTCGGTCAATTAATCGGCCATGGTCAAAGTCGGTCTAAGGTGGTACCTAGGCGGTCAAAAATCGGATTAATCGGACTATATTAATCGGTTAAAATCGGTCAAAATCGGTCCTAGGCGGTCAAAATTGGTCAAAATCGGTCAAAATCGAACCATACTATCTGAAACTTGAAGTATTTGTGTGAATTTTGAAGTATTATTTTTATATTATTGGGTATATATATATAATTTTGAAAAAATACATATAAAAATCCCATTCCGATTAATCCTGAGTAATCCCGATTAATCCCGAGGCAGTACCTCACCGCCCGACTAGCGCCTAGCGCCTTCTACAACATTGCATGAGAGAACGAAGCATTTTGAGCTGGACTTGTATTTTCTTAGGGAAAAGGTTGCTTCAGGTTTTATACAAACTGTGAAGGTTGACTCTGAAAGTCAACTAGCAGATGTTTTCACTAAAGGGTTAAGTGCAAACCAGCATGAAATATTTTTGTGAAAAACTTGGACTTGTAAATGTGTTTAAAGCCGTTTAAATGAAGGGGGGATGTTAAAATATTGTGCTGAGATTGTGGTCAATCTAAACTCGGCTTTAAACTGTTTACTGGGTTGCTTATGTGGGCTTTGTTTGTTATAAGACTTTGGGCTAATGTTTGTTATGAGTTGTTCAGGTTGTTGCAACTGATTGTGAGCAGATAAGAAGTTGAGGGGGCTTTGTGTAAGTTCTGGAGGACTGCGATCATTATGTGTCAAACTTCTGGACTGGAGTGTAAATATGGAATGAGCTTATATATAAGGCTGAAGTTTCTGGAATTATTCATTCACCCCTTCGCACCTTTACTCTCACTTTCTCTCTGTATAGTTAGGGGTTGTAGGCGATTTGTGTTATGCAGCCGTTGTATTGTTGTGATCTCTCTTCTTTGTTGAGAGACTGTTGTTGCTGCCTGGTAGATGATCATCAGTTGATGATCATCCGTTTGTTTTGTATATTTCTGTATCGTTCTGATCTTACTTTTGTAAGATCTGTTGGGAGATTGGGGGGTAATTTTTTGGTTTGGGTTAATAAGAGTTTTGTCACCTGTTTTGGCACTATTTTGTTGTTCATCTTCTGTTGTTTGTTGTTGATTCATCATCATACCATTTTTTTAATAGATGTGCATAACTAGCCAACTTTAGATCGATACTCTAAAAGAGGCAGAGAAATCATTTGCTCTTGCACGCTTTTGTCTTGATGATCCTTACACCATTACTTTTGTAGGTTCCGATATGGATCGTCGAACACAACGTGATTTCTTGTTTTGGATGGTGTAGTGAGTGCGGAAATCCAAGCTACACCATAAACCGAGCGAGAGAATGAACAATACACAAAGATTCAACGTTTAACCGATTCGTGTATTGATTTCGACAGAGTTTCGGTATAAAATACGCACATACAAAGCAATCTGATACTCTCTCTCTCACTACACTCTCTCTCTAGCTCATTCAAGCTCTCTATTACAAATGACACGAGTACGTTATTTATACTACAACAGACATGGACCAGTCGACAGTACCGAGTGCCATCGACAATACGACTGTCGATTGCTTATATGAAGATTGTCAGTCCTGTATCATGTTGGCAATTGGTAGTCCATCTATAATGTTCACAAAGATAGTCATGTTCATTTGGTTGAGATTGACAGTCATATATGTATGTACTAGGTTATAACCTCGTGTATTATACAGGTTGAATAAATGAATTTTATATATTAAATAATAAAAAGTTATATTTATAACAACCATATGTATTGTACGGGTTGAATAAATGTAATTTTATATACCAAATAAAAAAGTTATATCTTTAAAACCATGTGTATTACACTAACTGAATAAATGTAATATTGTTTACCAAATATTAAAAAATATTATATCTTTAATTTGGCTATTTAAAATCTCTTAAATTAATAATTTAAATTTACAGATAATATTTTATTAGAAAAATAGAAGTATTTTATTCGACATTTAAAGTAGGATAAGATTTAATATTAATTTTTTTATTTAGTTAATATAAGTGTTTTGGTCAAAAATCAAGCAATGATAATGCAACCAAACTTTCTGTTGTGAGGTATGATGCTTGAATCAATGAAAATGAGAAGGATCACTCAGAAATGTAATGAACAAGTGACACAAAGATTTATACGAGGAAAAAGCCCTTGATCAATGAATGATCTCCGGCATAAAAAACCTCGGGTGATGGAAACTACCGATCACCAACTCAGATTAAACAAGAAATGTATTACAACTTCGAATGATAGCGAACTAATTACAAGGATCACTATAGTGTAACGTGTAAAAAAGTGTGTAATCGCCAAGTGAATTGTCAAGAGCTGGTGAGAGCAGTTGCGAGTGTGTGTGTTAAGCTAAAAATAGCCAAGTGTTTTCTATTTAGCTCGCTATCCCTTTTAAAAATGGAAAATATATAAGCTAACAAACATTCCGCATTTGGTGCAAGTCCTCCACGACCTCCATAACGTCCATTTCAGCCATGCACGTGCGGAATAAATATGGAATATGCTCCAGGAATATCTCCAAGACCAAGTCCAAGCTCGTACTCCTGCAAAACAACATCATATTCAAAGCAGACAATCGTTAGTATAAGGATCCTTACGATGATCCATGATCCTGATCCTGCAATACTTCTGAGGATCACTAATTCAGACAAAATTGAGGATCACTAAACCCAACAGTAAATGAGGATCACTGATCATATGAAAATCCTCCCCTAACAATTGCCCCCAAAATATAAGGAGTAAAAATGTAAATAACGAGTTATATTTTCTGTTCTTATCCGCAACGAATCAATGGATAACTAGCCGTTGTTGTCGGACTAGCCGTTATGAGCATGACGTCATTGAGGTGACTATCCTGCAAAATCATCATTATAAATTGAAGTTAGGGATAGGGATCAATTTGCATTTAAATTCAAGAGAGACTCCCTTTAAATCCACATTCGAAGATCAAGCAGGTATCTCTCTTCCTCTTCTCCCTTTACGTTTTCTTTCTTCGTTCATATTCTTCTCTACCACCATGACCAAGATGATGCTAAGATCCTCACCGGCTAAGGATCACACAAAAGATAGTCCACTTAAGAGCCAGGGGATCATCAAAGACTCGGCGAAAGAAAGATCCTGCTTTACCGATCCACAGATAGACAGGATCCGACATTGCTTTCCGGCAAACACTGATTTCAAACCATTTGATCCCACCGTTCTCAGTGATTATATTTCTGAAACCTGGGTAGCTTTTTCGGTCACACCATTCACAATAGGATACTCGTATCCTTTTCCAGACTTCACCCAATCCTTCTTCTCTCTCACCGGCATCTCCTACATTCAAGCGATGCCAATGATCTGGAGGGTCTTATATACCCTTGAAAGGATCATTGAGCAAGAAGGCATTGATCTGGGAATGTCGGAGTTGGCAGAGATGTATGACCTCGTAAGCCATGGATCTCATCGGTATCTACTCAAACATAAACCCGGTGAAGAACACCCCATCTTTAAAGCCACCAAGAATGACACCAACTGGAAACGGCGATTCTTCTTTGTCAGAAGGGATTCTATCCCTGATGGAAAGGATCTGCCTAGGAAGTGGACCACCCATGGTAGGATAGAGGATCCTTAGAAGGATCACCGAGTAAGCTTGTTTCTGATGAGGATCACTAACATGCTTTTGTTTATTTTGTACAGCTATCTCTGTTTCGAACATTATACCATCACCTGCCACCAAGGAGAGGCTTGCTGCTTTCAGAAAACTTGATCCTGTAACAAGGTCATTTAAAACAAATACCCAGGATTCTCAAGAAGTATCCTCAGGTTCTGTCACTATGTCAAGTAAGTATCCTGTTTCTTGCATAATTAAGCGTTTAAATAAATAGTTAAATAGAAATGGGATAAGGATACTTATCTGTTTTGAATGTGTAGGTGCTGGAAAATCTTCAAGATCTGCCTCCAAATTCAGTGTCACTGACCTTGACACTGTCCGATCCTCAAAGAAGAAGCTTGCTGCCAGCCCAGCTGTCACGATCCCCAAGGCAACCACTTCAAAGGGAAGAGGTGGAAAGAAAAGGAAGACCTCTGAAGCTGACAATCTAGAAGGCTTGCCTCTGATCCGCCATCAGTTCCTTGAGTACTTTATGAGGTAAGGATCACTGACTTAACTTAATTATCCTGCCCACTTGAGGATCACGTGATCCTGAGCTTTGCATTGTCTTCTTTGTAGAAATTTACTGAAATCGAGGACTATGTTGGGAACGTCGAAGAGATTGAGGAGAAATACTCTGACCTCCAAAAAGTGGCGGTTCTCAAGGATCACAAGATTTCCTCCCTCGAAAAGGACCTCAATGATTCCAAAACTCAGGCGGTTGCAGCTCAGATCAATGCTGACTACGAGAAGCACGAGATCATGCAGGATGCCAAAGTCTCCGCTGCCATTGCCATGTACAAGACCAAGTTGCAGATGGACCAAGAAGCTCAGGATCCTAATTTTGACAGGAGCAACTGGGACATGGAGGGCTGGAAGGCTAGGCTGGCTGAGTTGGAGGACGAAGAAGTGGCTGATGAGGTTCTGGCAATCGAGGCTGGTGGCAGTGGCAAGGATCATGGTGGAGAAGCAGGTGGAGCTGGAGGAGAAGGTGATGCAGCCAAGGTGTAAGCTGCATGGATAGGCGATGAAGGACATTTCTAGACGTAGCCGGAGCCCATTTTTTTAGAATTTGGTAGTTTATTTTGGTTATGGTGTTTTTGTTGAACAATGATGGGTTGTATCTTGAACAATAGTTACTAGGGTGAACGATCATGGATCCTTGAACAATAGGCAGGATAATGGGTGGTGGATGGATCCTCTGTTTGGGGGATGAAGCCACTCGTTATCCTTCCGTCTTTTATTTCCTGCACTACAAAGACCCGTAAACAATGGACACCCTTTGCCAACCCATGTGGACGGGCCACGTTTTGCTGGTAGAAACGTGGGTTGACAATTTTGACAACCTTAAGGGGTTTAATGTTTTGTGAATAAAATAACTTTAACTTTTTGGCTATCTCCCGTGTTGCTATTCTTGTTAGTTGTTAGGGGTGGATTTCTAAATGATCAGTGATCCTCAATTGCTGTTGGGCTTAGTGATCCTCACTTCTGTTTGAATTGGTGATCCTCAGAAGTATTTCAGGATCAGTATCATGGATCATCATAAGGATCCTTGTACTAACGATTGTCTACTTTGAATATGGTATTGTTTTGCAGAAGTACCAGCTTGGACTTGGTCTTGGCGACATTCCTGGAGCATATTCCATGTTTATTCCGCACGTGCATAGCTAAAAGTGGACGTTATGGAGTCGTGGAGGACTTGCACCATTTGCGGAATGTTAGTTAGAGTAGTTATTTTCCATTTTTAAAGGGGTAGCGAGCTAATTAGAAAACACTTGGCTATTTTTGGCTACACACACACTCGTACAACTGCTCTCACCAGCTCTCGTTAACTCACTTGGCGATTACACACTTTTCTACACAATACACTATAGTGATCCTTGTACTTAGCTCGCTATCATCCGAAGTTGCAATACATTTCTTGTTTAATTTGAGTTGGTGATCGGTAGTTTCCGTCACCCGAGGTTTTTTTATGCCGGAGATCATTCATTGATCAAGGGCTTTTTCCTCGTATAAATCTTTGTGTCACTTGTTCATTTCATTTCTGAGTGATCCTTATTGTTGTTCATCAATTCAAGCATCATACCTCACAACAGAAAGTTTGGTTGCATTGTCATTGCTTGATTTTTGACCAAAACAGTTTGGCGCCCACCGTGGGGCAATTGGTGCTTCATTCCTAAAAAGATTTGTATTTTCGTGGTCATTTCGGTTCGCTACAACCAAGCAGATGGCTTCCTCAGCGAAGAATACTTCAAGTTTGATGCCCTCATTCAGTTCTTCACAAGGCGTTCCTCCTTTGCCTCCACCACCTTCTGGATCCCAGAAGAATGCTGAGAATGCTGCGAAGAAACAAACCCCCATTTTCCAAAAACCACCTACTTCTTCTGTTTCAACTAATCCTACTACTAATGATCTTTATGCTCTGATTTTGCAGATGAGGAATCATGCACAAGAGCAGGACAAAACCAAAGAAAGGATCCTCCGGGAGATCGATGAGATCAAGAAACAGAAGAAATCAGTGGAGGATCACTCCCCTCTGATGCCAAGATCGCTGAACTTCGACACTCCAGTCATAACTTCCCAACACTCAGCAGCTCCGGACGTGCAATACTTGGGCGAATTACCAGGAAGGCGTTACGGAACAGCAACTATGAGTCAGGCATTTGGCTCTTACTTCCAGCCTCAGGGATCCTCTTCTCAACCATCAGGATCCTCCTCTCAGCATCAAGGATACTTCACGTCAGGAGGATATTTGGGAACGCATGCAGTACAGGGATCCTCCCAGTTCCAAGGATCCTCCCAGATCCAAGGATCCTCCCAGGTCCAAGGATCCTCCCACGTTCAAGGATCCTTCCCGGTCCAAGGATCCTCCCTTGCCCCAGGATCCTCTCTGGTCCCAGGATCCTCTCTTGTCCCATGATCCTCTCTGGTTCCAGGATCCTTTCAGGTTCAAGGATCATCTCAACTTCAAGGATCCAACGTCCTTCAGGATCAAGGATTCTTGAGAAGTATGCAGCCTCAGAGCTCGGACGTTCATCAAGGAGACTTCATAACAATGCAAACCATTGCTCCCTCTGGTCCTTCAATCATACCAGAGTCTCGACAATATGGATTTACATCCGCAATTCCAAACACGAATCCTGTGGGAGGTAACATTTTTAATAATTCACATAACGCTAACCATGGCTTAATGCAGGATACAGGTATTAATCAGGCTATGGCTAGAGAGCTACAGAAGCTTAAGGATATGATATCCAGTGTACCGGGAGTGGTTAAACCCATTCCTGAAATTGCAGATGGTAGCCATAGGATATCTCGTTTTGCACCACCCTTATGTGATGCTGAGATACCTAAAAGATTCCAGATACCATCCATGAAGCTGTATGATGGTTCGACGGATCCAGAGAAGCATGTGGCTCAATACAGGGAGAGGATGGAGATCAATCCAATTCCTGAAAGGTTAAAAGAAGCATGTCTATGCAAGGGATTTGGATCCACACTCACAGGATCTGCTCTTAAATGGCTGCTAAGTCTTCCCCCTTACTCTATTACTTCATTTGCTAATCTAGTTAATTTGTTCAATAGTCAATTCTCTTGTAGTAGAAAGTTCGAACGATTAACTAGTGATCTATATAGGGTAACACAAGGCCAAAATGAATCACTTAGAGATTATATCACTAAGTTTAGTAAAGAATCCTTAGATATTCCTAATTTGGATATTGCTACGGCTGTAGAAGCCTTTAAGATGGGATTGCTTAGGGATTCATTATTCTATGATGATCTTGTTATGACACCTTGCAGGAATCTTGATGAAGTAAGAACCAGGGCCCTTAGGTTCATCCGCTTAGAGGATGACAAAAGGATCCAGGATAGATTAGCAGGATCCTCAAAACAGGAGAAACAAGGATCCTACTTCAGGAACAACAAATCCAAGTTCTACAATAAGTCTGACAATCAGAACGTGCACTCAGTGGAATAAGACGAGGATGATGAGGATTATCCTCCTATTTCTGAATACTGTTTTTCTGTTGATAACAATGAACTAATCCTTGCAATGCAGAATTTAGGTGAGAAAGCTAGGTGGCCAAGGAAGAATGATAAACCAACTGCTACAAAGGATAAGTCCAAGTGGTGTGCATATCATGAGGATTTTGGGCATCTCACTGAAGAGTGTATTGCACTGAGAAAGGAAATTGGTTACTTGTTGAGCAAGGGGCATTTGAAGGAACTCTTGGGACGAAAGAAGTCCAGGATCCAGGATCCTGAAAGGATCCCAGAAAAGGCTCCTGCTCCTCCAGCAGACGCACAAGTTATAAACTTCATATCCGGCGGATCAGACATTTGTGGTACTTCCTTTTCAGCAGCCAAGAGACATGCCAAGGAAACCAAGATGGATAATGGAGATAGACCCATCCGGACGTCCACTGTCACCGAGGATAAGATCATAACTTTTGATGAGGACGGTCGTCTTGATGTCCAGGATCCTCATCATCATGGTCTTGTAATTACATTGTTTATTTCTAACCACTTTGTTCGTAGGATCCTTATAGATGGAGGAAGCTCTGTGAACATCATTCAGCTTGATGTTCTCAAGAAAATGAATATCCCAGAGTCTGATATTATCCCAAGATCCTCAGTACTTGTGGGATTCAGTGGAGAAACTAAGAATACATTGGGGGACATCAAACTCCCAATCTATATTGAAGGATTGCATTCTTATCAAAAGTTTTATGTTATAGATTGTTTATCATGTTGTAATGTTATCCTTGGCAGGCCGTGGATACATGACATGAAGGCAGTCCCATCCACCTATCATCAGTGTGTAAAGCTTCCAAGTCCATGGGGAGTGGTGAAAATTGAGAGTGATCAACAAGAGGCTAAGAATTGTTATACATCCTCAATGAAGCCAGCCTCAAGACCATGGGAGCAATAGCAATTAAAGTATCCTTCAAGAGATGTCTTGGACGCAAGAGAACAGGATTTGAAAGAAATCCTCATGGATCCTGAGGATCCTGAATCCAAGATCTTTATAGGATCAGGGATCCTTAGCGACATCGAACAGGAGCTAGTATCCTTCCTTAAGAGAAGGAAATCCACCTTTGCCTGGAAACATGAAGACATGACAGGTATATCTAAGGATATAATTACTCACAAACTTGGCATTGACAGGTCATTCAAGCCAATTCATCAAAAGAGGAGGAAGTTTGCACCTAAAAAGAATGCTATTATCCAGGAAGAGGTAGACAAACTACTTCGGGCAGGTATGATAAGAGAGGTTAAGTATCCAAGATGGTTAGCCAATGTGGTTGTTGTTCAAAAGAAAAATGGAAAGTGGAGGGTATGTGTCGATTTTACTGACTTAAACAAGGCATGTCCCAAGGATCCTTTCCCATTACCCCACATTGACTCCATGGTGGATGCAACCGCGGGTCATGAGTTGTTAACTTTTATGGATGCTTCATCTGGATTTCAACAAATCCAGATGGAACCATCTGATCAAGAGGATACAGCCTTTATGACCCCAACTGGTATATACTGTTATATTGCTATGCCATTTGGATTAAGGAATGCAGGTGCTACTTACCAAAGGCTAGTCAATATGATGTTCAAGGAACAAATTGGACACACTATGGAAGTCTATATTGATGACATGGTGGTTAAGTCCAAGAAGGCTGAGGATCACCTTAAAGACTTGGAGGAAGCATTCAATATCCTTGATAAATATAATATGAAACTTAATCCTTCTAAGTGTCATTTTGGTGTGAAGGCAGGTAAATTCTTAGGATATATGGTAACAAAGAGGGGCATTGAAGCAAGTCCAGAACAAATTAAGGCTATTGTGAATATCAAATCTCCTGCCAATGCTAAAGATGTGCAAAGATTGACAGGCAGGATCGCGGCCTTGAACAGATTCATATCCAAATCCTCAGAAAAGTGCAAGGAATTCTATGACATCCTGAGGAAGAACAAGAAATTTGAATGGACTGAGAAGCATGAAAGTGCCCTCAAAGCTCTTAAGGATTACCTATCCTCAGCCCCTGCCTTGATGAAACCAGAAAAAGGGGATGTATTATCCTTGTACTTAGCAATATCCTCAAAAGCAGTAAGTGCGGTCCTTGTTAAGGATCACCAAGGAACACAACATCCTGTCTATTATGTAAGTAAGAGTTTACTTGATGCTGAATCTAGGTATTCACACTTAGAAAAACTTATCCTTGCATTAATTATGGCATCTACTAAATTAAGACATTATTTTGAGACTCATGTCATTATTGTTAAGACTAATTTTCCGATTAAGAATGTTCTCAGGAAACCTGAAATGTCAGGAAGGATGGCTAAGTGGGCAGTGAAGCTGAGTGCATATGATATACGATATGAACCAAGGACTGCCATCAAATCCCAAGCCTTAGCTGACTTTGTGGCAGATTTTAGTAGTGATTTGCAAAAGGAGGCTGAATTAGAAGTCCAACAGCTTGAAGAAACCAAGGATCCTTGAATACTGTTCACTGATGGATCCTCAAATGTAAACGGAACAGGGCTTGGAATACTACTAAAATCGTCACAGGGGGACATAATACCCCACTCCATAGCTTGTGAATTTCAAACTACCAACAATGAGGCTGAATATGAAGCCTTGATAGCTGGTTTGCAAATCGCTAAGCATATGAGGATAAGGTATCTTGAGGTACACGTAGATTCTTTATTAATCACTAATCACTTTAATGGATCCTATGCTGTTAAAGGTGAGAAGCTAATCAAATATTTAGAGATAGTCAAATAATTGGCACTCTCTTTTGTATCCTTTAGTTTGACACAGGTACCAAGGGAAGAGAATGCAGAAGCCGATGCATTAGCTAATCTGGGATCATCCTTGAAGATCCCAGAGGATACAAGGATCCCTATTACCCATATCCTGACCCTGCTATCGAGGATCATGTAGCTATGGAGATAGGAGAGGATTCTGCAATCATCCCTAGTGATGATACTCAATCTCATTCAGGATCATGGATCCTCCCAATCATGAGATACATACAACATGGAGAGATTCCTACAGGAGAAAACCCAAGGGCTTTCAAAATTAAGGTATCTCAATTTACAATATTAAATAATATGTTGTATAAACGATCTCTTGCAGGACCATATCTAAGATGTATTGAGGATCCTGAAATCCAAGAAGTCCTAAAGGATTTCCATGAAGGAGATTGTGGAAACCACACTGGGAGCAGGGTATTATTCATGCTTGCTATGACTGATTACTTCTCTAAGTGGATAGAGGCTGAAGCCTTTGCTCAAGTCAGAGAAAAGGAAGTTATATCCTTTATTAAAAGAAATATTATTACTAGATTTGGTATCCCTTCTGAGATTATTTGTGATAATGGATCCCAATTTATTGGGAATAGAACCACTAACTTTTGTGACAGCTGGGGGATTAAGATGATAACATCAACACCAGTCCACCCACAAGCTAATGGTCAGGCAGAATCATCCATATCTCTATTTATAATGGGCAGAAGAAGCTTGGATCCAAGAAAGGAAAATGGGCAGAAGAACTACCCTATGTGCTTTGGGCTGATTGGACAACTCCAAAGAATGCTACAGGCCAAACTCCATTTTCTTTGGTATTTGGGGCAGAATCAGTGATCCCTACAGAGATGGTGGTTCCAACTGCAAGAACAAGCATTCGTGATCCTGAAGAAAATGCTGAAAACTTGGTTCAAGACCTGGATACTATAGAAGAAATCAGGGTCTTGGCAAGGATAAGGATGGCCAGTTATCAACAAAGGATGGCTGGAGCTTACAACAAAAATGTCAGGATCAGGAAATTCCAAGTTGGTGATATGGTATTAAGGAAAGCATTTCAGAATACCACCAATCCTGCTGATGGAAAGTTGGCACCAAAATGGGAAGGCCCCTATTTGATTGAAGCTGAAGCAGGAAAGGGGGTATATCGATTGCTAACAATGGAAGGTGATTTGCTACCAAGAGCTTGGAATGCTGTCCATTTGAAGAAATATTTCATGTGATCGGGATCCATGATCCTTACCAGATAAGTATCCTAAAAGGATTCTTACAGGGCAGAGGATCCTCATTTTGGTAATGATCTAATCTCAAACTATTTCATTGATTTATTATTATCCTATATAAGGATAAGGATCCTGATTCCTTTATCCTTCTCTCACTTGATTCTGAGTTTTGAAGGTTCAGGTATCCTTAACTAAAGATTGAATATCCACAGAAGTATCCAGTTATTTGGGCTTGACCCCAGTTATTTGGGCTTGACCCCAGTTATTTGGGCTTGACCCCAGTTTGGGCCTGTCCCCAGTTTCGCCAGTAGCGCATGATGATCCTGGTATAGTTCATGGCAATGGGACCAGTACTCGCTTTAGGGGCTGACAATTTCATTGTACTGGCTATATTCAGGATCCTACGTATAATGGTAGACGTACCATACATCCGTTCCTAAGGTTTCTAACGTTTCACGTTAGCTAAGGTTTTGGCATTTTCATGTCACTAAGTTTGGATAGTCGCCAGTGAGGGCCATACTCCAGTTTACACACGATCCTTTGGGCTTGTCCCCAGTTATCCTTTGGGCTTGTCCCCAGTTATCCTTTGGGCTTGTCCCCAGTTATCCTTTGGGCTTGTCCCCAGTATATTGGGCTTGTCCCCAGAATTGTTGGGCTTGTCCCCAGTTGCTAACTTTTATCTTATATTGGCTTAGTCCCAAGTTGTATCCTATTTCAGGTTTTTGAAGCTAAACGACCAAGGATCCTTGATCCTTACCTTCTACTAAGGTTTGTCTTTTGGGTTATCCTGATGTTAAGTGTTAAAAGATAGGATTCTAACTTGGATTCTCAGGTATGATCCTTAACTATTTTGATTTTATTCATTATTTATTTGAATAACCCTTATCCTTTGACAACTGAACTTATGATCCTTAAACTTTATTACTTTTCAGAGCTTATCGATTATGGGATATCTGATCCTTGATCATATCCAAAACTTTTTGGGGATAATTTTTAAATTTTTTCAAGGCTTGATAAGGTTAAACAAAATGAACATTACAACAGTTGGAAAGTAAAATATTAACAAGGATATCAACACAGGATAAGCCAAAAAGTTAAAGTTATTTTATTCACAAAAGATTAAACCCTTTAAGGTTGTCAAAATTGCCAACCCACATTTCTACCAGCAAACTGTGGCCCGTCCACATGGGTTGGCAAAGGGTGTCCATTGTCTAAGGGTCTTGGTAGTGCAGGAATCAAAAGACGGCAGGATCACAATGGCTTCATCCCCCAAACAGAGGATCCCTCCACCATTTGTAATCCTACCTATTGTTCAAAGGATCCATGATCCTTGGCCCTAATTACTATTGTTTGAGCACAACCCGTGATTGTTCAACAAAAACATCATCAAAACAAAAACCATAACCAAACTAAAAAAATGGGCTCCGGCTACGTCTAGAAATGTCCTTCATCGCCCATTCATGCAGCCTACACCTTCACTGCATCATCATCCCCTCCAGCTCCAGTATCCTTCACCTGATCCTTGCCACTGCCACCAGCTTCGATTGCCAGAACCTCGTCAGCCTCATCTTCATCATCCTCCAACTCAGCTAGCCTAGACTTCCAGCCCTCCATGTCCCAGCTACTCCTATCAAAGGCAGGATCCTGAGCTTCTTGAGCCATCTGTAGCTTAGTCTTGTACATGGCAATAGCGGCGGAGACTTTAGTATCCTCCGTGATTTCACTCTTCTCATAATAAGCATTGATCTGAGTCGCAACTATCTGAGTTTTGGCATCATTGAGATCCTTTTCAAGGGAAGCAATCTTGTAATCCTTGAGCACCGCTACTTTTTGGAGGTCAGAGTATTTCTCCTCAAGCTCTTCAACATTCCCAACATAGTCTTCGATCTCGGCAAATTTCTACAAAGAAGACAATGAAAAGTTTAGAGTCAGGTGATCCTCAAGTGGATAGGATAACTAAACTGAGTCAGTGATCCTTACATCATTAAAGTACTCGAGGAATTGATGACGGATCAGAGGTAAGCCTTGAAGGTTGTCAGCTTCAGAGGTCTTTCTTTTCTTTCCACCTCTTCCCTTCGAAGTGGTAGCCTTGGGGATTACGACGGAGGGGCTAGCAGCAGTCTTTTTCTTTGAGGATCTGACATTGTCAAGATCAGTGACACTGAACTTGGAGGCAGATTTTGAGGATTTACCGGCGCCTACACATTCAAAACAGATAAGTATCCTTATTCTATTTCTATTTAACTATTTATTTAAACATTTAACTATACAAAAAACAGGATACTTACTTGACATAGTGACAGAACCTGAGGATACTTCTTGTGAATCCTGGGTGTTTATTTTGAATGACCTTGTTACAGGGTCAAGTCTTCTAAAAGCAGCGAGCCTTTCCTTGGTGGCAGGTGATGGTATAAGGTGCGAAATAGAGATAGCTGTACAACAGAAACAAAAGGGTATTAGTGATCCTTATGCAAAAACAAGGTTATCTGGTGATCCTTCTCAGGATCCTCTATCCTACCATGGGTGGTCCACTTTCTTGGCAGATCCTTTCCATCCGGGATAGAATCCCTTCTGACAAAGAAGAATCGCCGTTTCCAGTTTGTATCATTCTTAGTGGCTTTGAAGATGGGATGTTCTTCACCAGGTTTACGCTTGAATAGATATCGGTGGGATCCAAATGTTGTGAGGTCATACATCTATGCCAATTACGACATTCCTAGAGCAATTTCCTCCTGCTCAATGATCCTCTCGAGGGTATATAAGACCCTCCAGATCATTGGCATAGCTTGTGTTAGGGGAGGATTTTCTAACAATTAGTGATCCTTATTTGTTATCCTAACTAGTGATCCTTACTTCTGTGACAGGTGGTGATCCTCAGAAGGGCTTTAGGATCAGGATCATGGATCACTTCAAGGATCCTCATACTGACGATTGTTTACTTATGTTTTATAACATATCGCAGGTGTAACAAGCTTGACCAGGTCTTAGCGGCATTCTTGGAGAATATTCCCGAAGTATTCTGCACGTGCTAGATCAAAACTAGACGTTATGGAGAACGTGGAGGCTTGGCTTGAAAGTCGGAGAGTTTGTTAACTAGATATTTTTCTTATTTGAAAGGGGCAACGAGCTAGTTAGTGACACTTAATCATTTTTGGCAGTTTCACACACTCGCAAACACTCTCATACAAGCTCTCGTTCAAACACTTAGCAATTACTTACACTTTTTACACATTTCACCGTAGTGATCCTTGTACCTAGCTCGTTGCTATCCGAAGTTGTAAACGTTTATTCATTTATTTGAGCTTGGTGATCGGTAGTTTCCATCACCCAGGGTTTTTTGTGCCGGAGATCAACTCTTGATCAAGGGCTTTTTCCCCGTATAAATCCTTGTGTTGTTTGTGCATTCCACATTGAAGTGATCCTCATTGTTGTTAAACCTTTTGAGCATCATACCCCGTAATCTAGAGTTTGGTTGCAATATTCTCAACAGATTTTCTGACCAAAACAGTTTGGCGCCCACCGTGGGGCAATTGGTGCTTCGTCCTTAAGAAAATACGCATTTCTGTGCTTAATTCGGCTCACTACAACCAAGCAGATGGCTTCCTCATCAAATAATGCTTCAAACCTGATGCCCTCATTCACTTCCTCACAAGGCGTCCCTCCTTTGCCTCCACCACCTTCTGGATCCCAGAAGAATACAGAAAATGCTGCGAAGAAACCGACTCCCATTTTCTCAAAACCACCTGCTTCTTCTGTTTCAACTAATCCTACTACTAATGATCTCTATACCTTGATTTTGCAGATGAGGAATCATGCACAAGAGCAGGATAAGACCAACGAAAGGATCCTCCGGGAGATTGATGAAATTAAGAAACAGAAGAAAACGGCAAAGGATCATTCTCCACTGATGCCCAGATCTTTGAATTTTGACACTCCGGTGGTTACTTCTCAGCCGTCAGTGGTTCCAAACATTCAATATGCGGGTGGACCAAAAGGAGTGCACTATGGAACAACAGCTATGACCCAGGCACTAGGTTCATATTTCCAGCCAGCAGGATCCTATCCCCAGCATATGGGATCCCTCACGAGTACAGGAGGATATTCAGGAATGCACCAGGTTCAAGGATCCTCCTTTGTTCCAGGATCATCCCAGGTTCAAGGATCCTCCTTCGTTCCAGGATCATCCCAGGTTCAAGGATCCTCCTTCGTTCCAGGATCATCCCAGGTTCAAGGATCCTCCTTCGTTCCAGGATCATCCCAGGTTCAAGGAACCTCCTTCGTTCCAGGATCATCCCAGGTTCAAGGATCCTCCTTCGTTCCAGGATCATCCCAGGTTCAAGGATCCTCCTTCGTTCCAGGATCATCCCAGGTTCAAGGATCCTCCTTCGTTCCAGGATCATCCCAGGTTCAAGGATCCTCCTTTGTTCCAGGATCATCCCAGTTTCAGGGATCCTTCCAGATGCCAGGATCCTTGAGGAGTTTGCAAACAGGGAGTTCAGATGTCCATCAAGGAGATTTTATTCCAATGCAGACCAATGCCTCTGCTGGCCCCTCGATCATTCCAGAATCTCAACAATATGGATTAACCTCCATATTTCCTAACTTGAATCCAATGGGAGGTAACACTTTTAATAATTCTCATACTATTAACCATGGTTTTATGCAGGATCCAGGTATCAATCATGCCATGGCCAGAGAATTGCAAAAGCTAAAGGATATGATCTCGAGTGTTCCGGGAGTAGTCAAACCTATTCCAGAGATTGCAGATGGGAGCCACAGGATATCTCGCTTTGCACCACCAATCTGTGATGCTGAGATACCCAAGAGGTTCCATGTGCCTACAATGAAACTGTATGACGGTTCGACGGATCCTGAAGAACACATAGCACAATACAGGGAGAGGATGGAGATCAATCCAATCCCAGAAAAGTTAAAGGAAGCATGCCTATGCAAAGGATTCGGATCCACTCTCACTGGATCAGCTCTCAAGTGGCTGCTAAGTCTTCCTCCCTATTCTATTACCTCATTTGCAAACCTAGTTAACTTGTTTAATACTCAGTTTTCCTGTAGTAGAAAATTTGAACGACTAACTAGTGATTTATATAGGATAACCCAGGGTCATAATGAATCATTAAGGGATTACATTACCAAATTTAGTAAAGAATCCTTAGACATTCCCAACTTAGATATAGCCACAGCTGTTGAGGCCTTCAAAATGGGATTACTTAGGGATTCCTTATTTTATGATGATCTTGTTATGACACCGTGCAGGAACCTAGATGAGGTAAGAACCCGGGCCCTCAGGTTCATCCGGCTAGAGGATGACAAGAGGATTCAGGAGAGGATAACAGGATCCTCAAAGCAGGATAAGCAAGGATCCTCATTCAGAAACAACAAGTTCAGATCCTACAACAAATCTGATAATCAGAACGTGCATTCTATTGATCAAGAAGAGGATGATGAGGACTATCCTCCAATCTCTGAATATTGCTTTAGTGTTGATAACAATGAACTAATCCTTGCCTTGCAGAACCTAGGTGATAAAGCTAGATGGCCAAGAAAGAATGAAAGGTCAGCTGCAACAAAGGATAAATCAAAATGGTGTGCATATCATGAAGATTTTGGGCACCTCACAGAAGAATGCATTGCATTAAGAAAGGAGATTGGGTACTTGTTGAGCAAAGGGCATCTAAAAGAGTTGTTGGGTAGGAAAAAGTCAAGGACTCAGGATCCTGAGAGGATCCCTGAGAAGGCTCCAGCCCCTCCAGCAGACGCACAAGTGATAAACTTTATCTCTGGGGGATCCGACATTTGCGGCACATCCTTCTCAGCAGCTAAGAGGCATGCGAAGGAAACTAAAATGGATAACGGAGAAAGGCCAGTTCGAACATCGAGTGTCTCCGAAGGAAAAGTCATAACCTTTGATGAAGAGGATCGTACTGATATCCAGGATCCTCATCACGATGGTTTAGTTATTACTCTTTTTATATCTAACTGTTTTGTCCGCAGGATCCTGATAGACGGAGGAAGTTCAGTGAACATTATCCAGCTTGACGTTCTAAAGAAGATGGGTATTCCCGAATCAGAGATCATACCAAGATCCTCCGTGCTCGTGGGATTTAGTGGCGAAACCAAGAACACCCTGGGGGACATTAAACTCCCAATATATATTGAAGGCTTACACTCTTATCAAAAATTTTGTGTTATTGACTGTTTATCTTGTTGTAATGTTATCCTTGGCAGGCCCTGGATACACGATATGAAAGCAGTCCCGTCCACTTACCATCAATGTGTGAAGCTCCCTAGTCCTTGGGGAATAGTAAAGATCGATAGTGATCAGCAGGAAGCTAAGAATTGCTACACTTCATCGATGAAACCAGCTTCGAAGTCAAGGGAGCAATAGCAATCAAGGTATCCTCCAAGAAATGTCTTGGAGGCCAGAGAGCAGGATGTGGTAGAAATCCTCATGGATCCTGATGATCCTGAATCCAAAATCTATATCGGGTCAGGGATCCTTGGCGAAATGAAAGAAGACCTCATATCCTTCCTCAAAAGGAGAAAGACTACCTTTGCATGGAAACATGAAGACATGACTGGTATATCCAAAGATGTTATTACCCATAAGCTCGGCATCGACAGATCTTTCAAACCAATCCATCAAAGGAGAAGGAAGTTTGCTCCAGAAAGGAATGCCATTATCCAGGAAGAGGTAGAAAAATTGCTCCGGGCAGGTATGATAAGAGAAGTCAAGTATCCAAGATGGTTGGCCAATGTGGTTGTTGTTCAAAAGAAAAATGGAAAGTGGAGGGTATGTGTCGATTTTACCGATTTAAATAAGGCATGTCCCAAGGATCCTTTCCCTTTACCCCACATTGACTCCATGGTGGATGCAACTGCGGGTCATGAACTGTTAACTTTTATGGATGCCTCATCTGGATTTCAACAAATCCAAATGGAACCATCCGACCAAGAGGATACAGCCTTCATGACTCCAACTGGTATATATTGCTATATTGCTATGCCGTTTGGATTGAGAAATGCAGGTGCAACATACCAAAGGCTGGTGAATATGATGTTCAAGGATCAGATTAGACAAACTATGGAGGTCTACATAGATGATATGGTGGTAAAATCCTTAAAAGCTGAGGATCACCTACGAGACCTGGAGGAAGCATTTGATATCCTTGACAAATATAATATGAAGCTTAATCCTTCAAAATGTCATTTTGGTGTTAAAGCAGGTAAATTCTTGGGATACATGGTGACCAAGAGAGGCATCGAAGCTAGCCCGGAACAAATCAAAGCAATAGTGAACATCAAGTCTCCGGCCAATGCTAAGGATGTTCAAAGGTTAACAGGAAGGATAGCAGCCTTGAACAGATTCATATCCAAGTCCTCCGAAAAATGTAAAGAATTCTATGATATCCTAAGGAAGAACAAGAAATTTGAGTGGACGGAGAAGCATGAAAATGCTCTAAAAGCCCTCAAAGATTACCTATCTTCGGCCCCGGCTTTAATGAAACCAGAAAAAGGTGAAGTGTTATCCTTGTATCTCGCGGTATCCTCAAAAGCAGTAAGTGCGGTCCTTGTTAAGGATCATCAAGGTACACAACATCCCGTCTATTATGTAAGTAAAAGTTTACTTGATGCCGAATCCAGGTACTCATACCTTGAAAAGCTTATCCTTGCATTAATAATGGCATCTACTAAGTTAAGACATTATTTTGAAACTCATGTTATCATTGTTAAAACTAATTTTCCAATTAAGAATGTCCTCAGGAAACCAGAGATGTCAGGAAGGATGGCTAAGTGGGCAGTGAAATTGAGTGCATATGATATAAGATATGAGCCTAGGACAGCTATCAAATCCCAAGCATTAGCTGACTTTGTGGCTGATTTCAGTAGTGATTTACAAGAAGAAGCTGAGTTAGAAGTCCAGCAGCTAGAGGAGACCAAGGATCCTTGGATACTTCACACTGATGGATCCTCAAATGTCAAAGGCACAGGGCTTGGAATACTACTAAAATCGCCACAGGGGGACATAATACCCCATTCTATAGCTTGTGAGTTCCAAACCACTAATAATGAGGCTGAATATGAAGCCTTAATTGCCGGTTTGCAAATCGCAAAGCATATGGGGATCAGGTATCTTGAGTCAAAAGTTTGGCACTCTCTTTTGTTTCCTTTAGTTTGTCACAGGTACCAAGGGAAGAAAATACAGAAGCTGATGCATTGGCTAACTTAGGATCATCTTTGAAGATCCCAGAGGATATCAAGATTCCTATTATCCATATCCTGACCCCGGCTATCGAGGATCACCAGACTATGGAGATAGGAGATGATCCTGCAGTTATCCCTAGTGAGGATATTCAATCCTATTCAGGATCCGGATCATGGATCTCACCAATTATGAGATACTTACAACATGGAGAGATTCCTATAGGAGAAAACCCTAGGGCTTTCAAATCTAAGGTATCTCAATTCACAATTATGAATAATAGGTTATACAGACGATCTCTTGCAGGACCGTACTTGAGATGCATTGAGGATCCTGAAGTTCAAGAAGTTTTAAAAGACTTCCATGAAGGAGATTGTGGAAATCACACTGGGGGCAGGGCTTTATTCTCAAGGATCTTGAGGACAGGATACTACTGGCCAAGCATGAAGAAAGATGCTGTGGAGTATGCCAGAAGATGTGATCCTTGCCAGAGACACAGCAATATCCTTCATCAACCAGCCGAACTATTGCATCCTATATCCTCCTCTTGGCCATTTATGAGATGGGGTATGGATATAGTTGGCAAGCTCCCTAAGGCACCTGGTGGGAAAGTGTTCATGTTAGCTATGACTGATTACTTCTCCAAGTGGATAGAGGCTGAAGCTTTTGCCCAAGTTAGAGAAAAGGAAGTTATATCCTTCATTAAAAGAAATATTATAACTAGATTTGGAATTCCTTCCGAGATTATATGTGATAATGGTTCCCAATTTATTGGGGGCAGAACCACTAACTTTTGTGACAGCTGGGGGATTAAGATGATAACATCAACACCAGTCCACCCACAAGCTAATGGTCAAGCAGAATCATCCAACAAGATCATCATCAACAACTTGAAGAAGAAACTTGGATCCAAGAAAGGAAAATGGGCAGAAGAGCTACCCTATGTGCTCTGGGCTGACAGGACAACCCCTAAGAATGCTACTGGTCAAACACCATTCTCTTTGGTGTTTGGGGCAGAGTCAGTGATCCCAACAGAAATGGTGGTTCCTACTGCTAGAACAAGTACCCGTGATCCTGAGGAAAATGATGAAAACTTGGCTCAAGACCTGGATACTATTGAAGAAATCAGGGATATGGCTAGGATCAGGATGGCCAGTTATCAACAAAGAATGGCTGGTGCTTACAATAAAAATGTCAGGATCAGGAGGTTTCAAGTTGGAGATATGGTGTTAAGGAAAGCATTTCAGAATACCACCAATCCTGCTGATGGAAAATTGGCTCCAAAATGGGAAGGCCCTTATTTGATTGAAGCTGAAGCAGGAAAGGGGGCATATAGATTGCTAACCATGGAAGGTGATTTGCTACCAAGAGCTTGGAATGCTGTCCACCTGAAGAAGTATTTCATGTAAGCAGGATCCTTATGGCATAAGCGATCCTCACGATAGGGATATCCTTATAGGATCCTCAAAATATCGGTGATCCTTACTCAGGTAATATCCTAATCTTGAACTATTTCATTTCTTTATTTTCTCATATAAGGATAAGGATCATGTATCCTTTATCCATCTCTCACGTGAGTTCAAGTTTTGAAAGTTCAGGTATCTTTAGCACAACGTTGGTTATCCACAGAAGCAATCCGTCCTTTGGGTTTAACCCCAGTTATTTGGGCTTGTCCCCAGATTCCGCCTGCAGCGCACGATGATCCTGGTATAGTTCAAGGCTTTGGGACCAGTACTCATTATAGGGGCTGATAATTCCATTGTTCTGGCTATGCTTAGGATCCTACGTATAATGGTAGACGTACCATACATCCGTTCATAAGGTTTCTAACGTTTTCACGTTAGCTAAGGTTTTGGCATCTTCATGTCACTAAGTTTGGATAGTCGCCAGTTAGGGCCATACTCCAGTTTACATACGATCCTTGGGCTTGTCCCCAGTTATCCTTGGGCTTGTCCCCAGTTATCCTTGGGCTTGTCCCCAGTTATCCTTGGGCTTGTCCCCAGTTGCTAACTCTTTTCTTATATTGGCTTAGTCCCAAGTTATGCTCTATTTCAGGTCCTTGAAGGAAGGCAGCTAGGGATCCTTGATCCTTATTTCACTCTAAGGTTTATCTTATAGTTATCCTTATTATGGTTAGGATTCTAACTTGGATCCTCAGGTATGATCCTTAACTCCTTTGATTTTATTCATTATTCTTTTGATGAACCCTTATACTTGACAACTGAACCTGTGTTTCTTAAACTGTATCACTTTTTAGAACTTATCGGTTATGGGATATGTGATCCTTGATTATATCCTAAACTTTATGGATATATTTTCTAAGGTTTGATAAATATAAACAGGATGAACATTATAACAGTTGGAAAATAACATACTAAAAAGGATAACAACACAAGATAAGCGACAAAAGGTTAAGTTTTTATTTATTAACATAAGGCTAACCCTTTAAAGGTTGTCAAAATTACCTACCCGAGCATCTACCAGCAAAACGTGGCCCGTCCGCTGGGGTAGGTAAAGGGTGTCCATGATAATGAGTTCAAAAGTAGTGCAGGCAGCAGGATCACAATGGCTTCATCCCCCAAACAGAGGATCCCTCCACCAATTGCAATCCTGCCTATTGTCCAAAGGATCATACATGATCCTTAATCCTAAAAACCTATTGTTCAAAATACAACCCATGAAATTGTCTTAAACATCACAACCACAAAAACAACCACCAAACTAAAAAATTGGGCTCCGGCCTTAGCACATATATCCATCATCGCCCAATTGTGCAGCCTACACCTTTGCTGCATCATCTTCTCCTCCAGCTGCGGTATCCTTCACCTGATCCTTCCCACTGCCACTTGCTTCAATCGCCAAGACTTCAGTAGCCTCCTCTTCCTCATCCTCAAGCTCAGCCAACCTTTCCTTCCAACCCTCAATATCCCAGCTGTTCTTATCAAAGCTAGGATCTTGAGCTTCTTGGGCCATCTTCAACTTAGTCTGATACATCGTGATGGCAGCAGAGAGCTTGGCATTTTCGATGAGGTCATGCTTTTCATAATCAAAGTTAACCAACACCTTGGCCATTGCCTGCTTGGTATCCTGGAGTTCCTTCCGAGCATCAGCAAGTGCAAGATCTTTGAGCACACCAACCTGTTGAAGATCAGCTATCTTCTTGTCCAGCTCCTCAATATTACCCACGTAGTCCTCGATCTCAGCAAATTTCTGCAAAAAGAAAATAAGGCAGTTCAAGGTCAAGTGATCCTCATAAGAGCTGGATACCTAGGCAAAGTTAAGGATCCTTACTTCATTGAAGTACTCAAGGAATTGGTGGCGGATCAGTGGCAGCCCTTGAAGATCCTCAGCATCAGAAATCTTCCTCTTCTTGACACCCTTCCCTTTAGTGGGTGCCTTTGGAATGGAAATGCTGGGACTGCTGGTGGATTTCTTCCTTCTGGGCCGTACGAGATCAAGGTCAGCTGTGTTGAATTGGGAAACAGGCTTGACAGGTTTTCCAGCGCCTACACATTCAAAGCAAGATGAGTATCCTTATCCTATTTCAATTTATCTATTTATTTTAATATTTAAACTATGTAAAAGACAGGATACTTACTCGACATGGTAATGGAACCTGAGGATACTTCTTGTGAGTCTTGGGTGTCTATCTTGAATGTCCTTGTTTCAGGATCAAGCTTCCAGAAAGCAGCGAGCTTATCCTTGGTTTCAGGTGATGTGCGGATACGTGAAATGGTGATAGCTACAAAACAAGAAAGCAAAAATATAAGTTATCCTTGCAAACAAAGAAAGTTCCCGGTGATCCTTATCAGGATCCTCCATCCTACCATGGGTAGCCCAATTTTTAGGAAGATCCTTTCCATCCTGGATAGAATCTCTCTTGACAAAGAAAAAGCGACGTTTCCAGTCTTTGTCATTCTTGGTGACTTTCAGAAGAGGATGATCTGCACCGGATTTTCGTTTAAGCAAATAACGATGGGAACCAAAAGTAGTGAGATCATACAGCTCCGCCAATTCTGACATGCCCAAAGCAATGCCTTCTTGTTCGATGATCCTCTCCAGGGTATACAAGACCCTCCAAATCATCGGCATGGCTTGGATATAAGAGATGCCGGTAAGAGAAAAGAAGGATTGTGTAAACTCCGGGAAAGGATAGGTGTATCCTATGGTGAATGGAGTGGCTGGAAATGCAACCCATGTTTCTGAAACATAGTCGCTAAGGGTAGTAGGATCAAAGGGTCTGATGACGGCATCCGCCGGAAAACAGCAACGGATTCTGTCTATCTGTGCTTCGTTAAAACAACACTTTTCATTCGCGGAGTCCTTGATGATTTTCTGACTTTCCAAAGGGCTATCTTTCTTGTGATCTTTGCCCGGAGAACTTCGGAGCAACATATTTGATGGAAAGATGAAAACAGAGCAAGAGAGGGAAAAGGATAGAGAGAGAGAATACCTGATCGTCTTCAGAATGTGGATTATAAAGGGAGTTTCTCTGAGAATTTAAATGCCTTTGATCCTATCTATATCTCTATTTATAATCATGATCTTGCAGGTTGTCACTTCCGTGACATCATCATCGCAACGGCTAGTTCAAAATTAACGGCTATATATCCGTTAGTTTGTTACGGATAAGATCGAGAAAACATAACTCGCTAATTTTACAATTTCACTCCTTATATTTTGGGGGCAATTGTTAGGGGAGGATTTTCTAACAATTAGTGATCCTTATTTGTTATCCTAACTAGTGATCCTTACTTCTGTGACAGGTGGTGATCCTCAGAAGGGCTTTAGGATCAGGATCATGGATCACTTCAAGGATCCTCATACTGACGATTGTTTACTTATGTTTTATAACATATCGCAGGTGTAACAAGCTTGACCAGGTCTTAGCGGCATTCTTGGAGAATATTCCCGAAGTATTCTGCACGTGCTAGATCAAAACTAGACGTTATGGAGAACGTGGAGGCTTGGCTTGAAAGTCGGAGAGTTTGTTAACTATATATTTTTCTTATTTGAAAGGGGCAACGAGCTAGTTAGTGACACTTAATCATTTTTGGCAGTTTCACACACTCGCAAACACTCTCATACAAGCTCTCGTTCAAACACTTAGCAATTACTTACACTTTTTACACATTTCACCGTAGTGATCCTTGTACCTAGCTCGTTGCTATCCGAAGTTGTAAACGTTTATTCATTTATTTGAGCTTGGTGATCGGTAGTTTCCATCACCCGGGGTTTTTTGTGCCGGAGATCAACTCTTGATCAAGGGCTTTTTCCCCGTATAAATCCTTGTGTTGTTTGTGCATTCCACATTGAAGTGATCCTCATTGTTGTTAAACCTTTTGAGCATCATACCCCGTAATCTAGAGTTTGGTTGCAATATTCTCAACAGATTTTCTGACCAAAACAGCTTGAATATAAGAAATGCCGGTAAGAGAGAAGAAAGACTGGGTGAATTCAGGGAAAGGATATGAGTATCCTATCGTGAAAGGTGTGACCGGGAAGGCTACCCAAGTTTCAGAAACATAATCGCTTAGAACGGTGGGGTCAAATGGTTTGAAATAGGTATTCGCCGGAAAGCAATGCCGGATTCTGTCTATTTGTGGATCAGTGAAGCAGCACCTTTCATTCGCCGAATCTTTGATGATCCCCTGGCTCTTAAGAGGACTGTCCTTCTTGTGATCCTTAGCAGGAGAGGATCTTAACATCAACTTGATTATGAAGAAGGTGAAGAAAGAGGGAGCAGAGAAAGAAAGCGTAAAGGAAGAAGAAGAAGAGAGATACCTGATTGATCTTCAGATATGAATTTAAAGGGAGTTTCTCTTGAATTTAAATGCAGATTGATCCCTATCTCTAACTCCTATTTATAATGATGATTTTGCAGGATAGTCACTTCACTGACGTCATGTTCGTAATGGCTAGTCCGATTACAACGGCTAGTTATCCGTTGGTTGATTGCGGATAAGAACAAAATATAACTCATTTATTTACATAATTACTCCTTATATTTTGGGGGCAATTGTTAGGGGTGGATTTCTAAATGATCAGTGATCCTCAATTGCTGTTGGGCTTAGTGATCCTCACTTCTGTTTGAATTGGTGATCCTCAGAAGTATTTCAGGATCAGGATCATGGATCATCATAAGGATCCTTGTACTAACGATTGTCTACTTTGAATATGGTATTGTTTTGCAGAAGTACCAGCTTGGACTTGGTCTTGGCGACATTCCTGGAGCATATTCCATGTTTATTCCGCACGTGCATAGCTAAAAGTGGACGTTATGGAGTCGTGGAGGACTTGCACCATTTGCGGAATGTTAGTTAGAGTAGTTATTTTCCATTTTTAAAGGGGTAGCGAGCTAATTAGAAAACACTTGGCTATTTTTGGCTACACACACACTCGTACAACTGCTCTCACCAGCTCTCGTTAACTCACTTGGCGATTACACACTTTTCTACACAATACACTATAGTGATCCTTGTACTTAGCTCGCTATCATCCGAAGTTGTAATACATTTCTTGTTTAATTTGAGTTGGTGATCGGTAGTTTCCGTCACCCGAGGTTTTTTATGCCGGAGATCATTCATTGATCAAGGGCTTTTTCCTCGTATAAATCTTTGTGTCACTTGTTCATTTCATTTCTGAGTGATCCTTATTGTTGTTCATCAATTCAAGCATCATACCTCACAACAGAAAGTTTGGTTGCATTGTCATTGCTTGATTTTTGACCAAAACATTAGTACTTTACTTTTCAATTATTGTGATATTCATTTTGTCTAAACTTATCAAGTAAAGAAAAAACTTAATAAATATCCTCAAAAAGTTTAGGATATGATCAAGAATCACATATCCTATAGTCGACAAGTTCCGAAAAGTAGTATATTTTAAGGATCATAAGTTCAGTTGTCAAAGGATAAGGGTCACTCAAATGAATAATGAATAAAACCAAAATAGTTAAGGATCATACCTGAGAATCCAAGTTAGGATCCTAACCTTTAACACTTACAATCTGGATAACCAAAAGATAAACCTTAGTAGAAGGTAAGGATCAAGGATCCTTGGTCGTTTATCTCCGAAAACCTGAAATAGGATACAACTTGGGACTAAGCCAATATAAGATAAGAGTTAGTAACTGGGGACAAGCCCAACAATTCTAGGGACAAGCCCAATATACTGGGGACAAGCCCAAAGGATAACTGGGGACAAGCCCAAAGGATAACTGGGGATAAGCCCAAAGGATCGTGTGTAAACTGGAGTATGGCCCTTACTGGCGACTATCCAAACTTAGTGACATGAAAATGCCAAAACCTTAGCTAACGTGAAAACGTTAGAAACCTTAGGAACGGATGTATGGTACGTCTACCATTATACGTAGGATCCTGAATATAGCAAGTACAATGAAATTGTCAGCCCCTAAAGCGAGTACTGGTCCCATTGCCATGAACTATACCAGGATCATCGTGCGCTACTGGCGAAACTGGGGACAGGCCCAAACTGGGGTCAAGCCCAAATAACTGGATACTTCTGTGGATACTCAATCCTTAGTTAAGGATACCTGAACCTTCAAAACTCAGAATCAAGTGAAAGGAGGATAAAGGACGCAGGATCCTTATCCTTATATAAGAGAATAAAAGAATGAAATAGTTTGAGATTAGAATGTTACCAAAATGAGGATCATCTGTTCTGTAAGGATCCTTCAAGGATACTCGTCATGTAAGGATCATGGATCCTTGTCACATGAAATATTTCTTCAAATGGACAGCATTCCAAGCTCTTGGTAGCAAATCACCTTCCATTGTTAGCAATCGATATGCCCCCTTTCCTGCTTCAGCTTCAATCAAATAAGGGCCTTCCCATTTTGGTGCCAACTTTCCATCAGCAGGATTGGTGGTATTCTGAAATGCTTTCCTTAATACCATATCACCAACTTGGAATTTCCTGATCCTGACATTTTTGTTGTAGGCTCCAGCCATCCTTTGTTGATAACTAGCCATCCTTATCCTTGCCAAATCCCTGATTTCTTCTATAGTATCCAAGTCTTGAACCAAGTTTTCAGCATTTTCTTCAGGATCACGAACGCTTGTTCTTGCAGTTGGAACCACCATCTCTGTAGGGATCACTGATTCTGCCCCAAATACCAAGGAAAATGGAGTTTGGCCAGTGGCATTCTTGGGAGTTGTCCTATCAGCCCAAAGTACATAAGGTAGTTCTTCTGCCCACTTTCCTTTCTTGGATCCAAGTTTTTTCTTCAAATTGTTGATGATGATCTTGTTGGATGATTCTGCCTGACCATTAGCTTGTGGGTGGACTGGTGTTGATGTTATCATCTTAATCCCCCAGCTGTCACAAAAGTTAGTGGTTCTATTCCCAATAAATTGGGATCCATTATCACAAATAATCTCAGAAGGGATACCAAATCTAGTAATAATATTTCTTTTAATAAAGGATATAACTTCCTTTTCTCTGACTTGAGCAAAGGCTTCAGCCTCTATCCACTTGGAGAAGTAATCAGTCATAGCAAGCATGAATACTTTTCCACCAGGTGCCTTAGGAAGTTTACCAACTATATCCATTCCCCATCTCATAAATGGCTAAGAAGAGGATATAGGATGCAAAAGCTCTGCTGGTTGGTGAAGGATATTGTTGTGTCTCTGACAAGGATCACACTTCTTAGCATACTCCACAGCATCCTTCTTCATAGTAGGCCAATAGTATCCTGTCCTCAGTATCCTTGAGAATAATGCCCTGCCCCCAGTGTGGTTTCCACAACCTCCTTCATGGAAATCCTTTAGGACTTCTTGGATTTCAGGATCCTCAATGCATCTTAGATATGGTCCTGCAAGAGATCGTTTATACAATATATTATTCAATATTGTAAATTGAGATACCTTAATTTTGAAAGCCCTAGGGTTTTCTCCTGTAGGAATCTCTCCATGTTGTATGTATCTCATGATT